>JAREYC010000012.1:30545000-30895000 GCA_030015325.1 Cryptoblepharus egeriae
ACACTCATTCTACCCCTGCATAGCTTTGCAAAAGTATCAGAGGAGTATCAGGTGCCGCCAGAGAGTGCCCCAACTAAGTTAATTTTCCTCTCCCCTCCAGGCTTTGGCTACTAGTCAAGATGTCTACCTGATGTCTAGCTTTGTCTACCTGATGTCTACCTGATGCCCAACTTGTCCCAGCTCAGCAAATGTCAATGACAGGACCTAAAAAGCAGAGCTGGATTCATACATAGCCTGAAGTTGCTTAACTGGGCAAACAGAAGATCGGTCCGTACCTCGGATGCTGGATGTCCAGAACTCTGCTAATTGACAGCAGTCCATTTCCAGGAGCAATTTGGGTCGGTCTGTTCACTGCAAGTGTAAACCCCACTCGAGAGTGCTTAAGCCAAAGCTGTTCAATCTCATAAACAGTTTGATTCTACGCTGGGGCCTATTAATCTCTCCACCAGCTCAGGGTTGAGCTCCGTTTATACACTGTATCTGTAGAATACTTTATTTATTCTTTTTTCCCCTTCTCCTGGTCAAAGATAAAAGATCTGGCAGGAAGAGAGATTAAACGGAAAACTAATATAAATGAACCCTATTCATCTCCCGGGCGCTCCGCTTTGTACGGAGAAGCGGTTTGGGGGAAAGATTCGCTTTCTGGCAGAGCCAAGGATTCAGCAAGTTTGTGGAGTACCTTTAAAATTTAAATAGCAGGCCTTCTCTTGATAACCAAACTAAACCTTTTCAGGGGCTGCTCCTCCCTGCGGCATCAAATAAGACAGCTGCGTGGCAAAAGCGGCTTGTTGCGCGCAGGAGGAGGGCGAGAGCGTTCCACTTGCCCGATCACTGGCGCTGCCCTTTTCTGCCCTGCCTCCAGAAGAGGAAACATTCCATAAAATGTCAACAGCCCCTTCCTTTTCCTTTGGGGATTACTGTCACTTGCCTGACCCAGAAAGCCTAGAGAAGCTCTGCAGCTCTGACAACAGCACGTCGGGTCAAGCTATTAAATAAGCCTCCATTATACTGAACAGACAGCGCTAATCTTTCATTTGGTGTAAGCTACCTAGACGCGCTCCCAGCCAGGGCTTGTTCTCTCCTCTGCCGCAGCCGACACAGCCTGAAAGGACTCCTATTTGCAGTTGTCACTCTTCAAAAGTCCCACTCAGGCTGGAGAGCGTCTGATAAGGAATGGAGGTTCTCAGGAACAACTGCAGTAACCAGCCCTCAGGTACTGCTGGCACACACCAGTGGGGAACATCAGGAGGGGAATGTGGATCAAGGCCTGCCCAGGAGAGTTTTTCCAAAACCCCCACCCCCCTGGGAGGAACTCACCAGCCTCCTTCTGCTATCCCGATCTTCCTTTTCCTGCTTCTAAAGCAACTAACCTAAGAAGAAAGTGGTAATAGGGGATGGTATTGCTCCCCCTTGGCAGGTGGCTAAGAGGTCCACTTCGTTCCTTCCCCGATATGCCCCCCTAGTTCCTAACCCAAAATATTCAATTACTTCCCATCCCTGACCACAGACCACTATTGCCACCAAATGCCAATTCAGCCACCCAGCGCCACAGTTGCATGTACTCCAGCTCTGGTCATTTGCAGCAGAAACTGGCAGCGCATGTCATCTGCCCCGTTTGTGTACTGCTGGAAAGGGCTTTGCACTGCTGGAACACAGGTTCTGGAAGTGTAAGGCCTCAATAGGATTAAGCAGGCCTCCGTCAGTCTTGAAAGTCTATGGTATCGTGCTTGGCGCTGCATACGCTGCATGCAAAGCACAAAAGCCTGAGTTGGATTGTTATGGAGGATAGGCTGTTACCCAAGCAGCAAATCCCCCCTCCTCCACGCCACTGAATTAGTCCAATGGAAAGGCAGAGCCAATACGATTGGATCCAGCTGGCGACGCAGAGCTGGGCTAAGGACAGGAGCTCACCCTGTCTTGTGGGGCCGATCCGGGTCTCGAACCCTGGCCTGCTGGTTAACAGGCACAGTGTCTTAACTGCTTGCACCACCCACAGCCCCAATAGGATACTGGTAAATAAGAGTGGTAAATAAGAGTGACAGCCCCAAGACAGAACCCCCCAGGGATGATACCTCCAGAGTGAGAAGCCTTCCGAGGTGGCACTGCCCACCCCACCAAATATTTTCCTTTCTTCCCCAAAAGTTAACTCAGAAGTTGCTCAAACGCTAGTGTGTTTGCATCAACTGAAGGAAAGACTTTCATCGGGATGCAGAGGAGTGATAGGCTTGTCTTCCATGGATGGTATGATTAGTCCCTTGAAATACAAACTTGCCACACTTCACTTTCAAACAACAGATGCCTTTAGTAGAGAATCTCGCATGGTGGGCAATGGATGCTAAAGCTGTTAGGAACCTATTCATTCCTTAACAATCCAAAGGAGGGAAACAATGAACCAGTGCAGGTCGCAGTCTCGACAACAGATACATTACACCGTCAAACTCCCACAAGGCTTCTTGCTGCCATACAACAACTCCACAATGTCGTGCCGGCAACACAGCCTTGGCAAATAGAAAAATGATGCGTGGGCCTCACATCAACATTTTTTCTGCATAAAAGCAAGCAGGGATTAAGATGCATAACACATTTTGTACCATTGCTGACAGTTAAAACGCAACAAATACAAGCAAATGAGCTTGTGGAAAGCATATGTAAAACTTTCTGACACTTTAAATACACACACACACACACACACACACACACACACACACACACACTAAAAGGCACCCCTGTCACCCGAAAGAACAAGCAGCCTTTGATGCAAAGGACAGGGGCACTTGGTATGCAGGAGACAAAAGCGGTGCCAACAGTGTGTGAACAATATCAGACGCAGGCTCTGGCAAGACTGCCAGGGAGGAAAGAGTGACAACACCCATCCTACGGTACAGGGGACAGGAGATCTATATTAGCAACCCAGGGATGAAAGCGCAAATCCCTCTCTCAGACCCTGCTCATCAAAGGCAGAGTCTCTTCTCTTGCAAACAGGGGTGCCGCCACGTTCCTGTGCCAGGGTAGCTCTCCTAAAGACGGCCAGACAGAAAAGCTCTAATATTCGCTTCCAAAGCCACTAAGTCAGACTGGAAATACTAGGCAGTCAGCCAGGGACACAGTGATATATTTTGAAGCAGAGGAGCTATTCCTGAGAGCCCACCCCCAAAACGAGACAGCAACCACAACCCAACAACTGGGCAATGGGCACGCCGGGGAGGAAGAGCGGTGCTGAGCATTGTACTCAGAGTTTCTGGTTCTGTGGCATGGAATGGATCCCCTGCACACAGCGGAAGCAAACTGCACATCCCTGAAGGGAATAACTGCTTGCAGCCATTTGATCCTGCAAAGGCTAAAATGCAGAAGGCAGGCAGGCTTTGATCTGATTATTGGAATAAGCTCTAGTTAAGTTCTTTACTCCCTTATACAAGCTTTTAAATATTCCCAAATGTCTTATGCAAGGAATTGATCCCAAAATTAAAAAATACACACACTCCATACATGCAGCCCATGAAATCCCTAGGCATGAAAAGAATATAACACTTATTTTGGTCTCAATAAGCCATTATGGCTTCATTCCTAATGTCCAGTTAGGCCGGACTAAGTCCTGGCATAAATCCTGTGCTGATCGAGGGATGTCATCACAAGTGCATCACTCCTGGGGGAGGATTAGGCCAGTGAAAAGACATGCACTCGCCTCCCCACATCACCAGGGAAGTATGAAGGCTGATGAGTTGTCCCGGCCTAGATTAGGATTGCACCCCAAATCCCTGAAATTTAGGGTGGGAAACATCTAAACATTGTAATATACAATCCCCCAGTGCAAATTATTCTCCATTATTCTTAATTCAGATGTTGCATTCAGATCTTCCAAACAATGATGTGGGGAATGCTGAGGATCAGTTAAACAGGCATCCACCCATTTCTGCTGTCCAAAATGGCACTCCCAAGTGATTAGACTCTTCTGAAAGGAAGGAAGGCTGGCTCTCTCTCTCTCTCTCTCTCTCTCTCTCTCTCTCTCTCTCTCTCTCTCTCTTTTCCACCTCTTACTTCCTCAACTGTCTCTGCTTTTGGTTTGCGTCCTTACAAATACAAAGCATAGTATCTGATGTGCACAGAGCCCCTGCCTGTGGTAGATTACAACACCGTCAGCTAAAATCATTGGATTTGTCTGATAGCGTGTGAGAGTTCAGAAAATCCCTCCATACTCTCCAGGATTATCAAAGCAATTTCTTTAGGACGCTATCAGGTCTCTGCTGAGCTTCTTACAGATTTTTAGTGCTGAATTACTGTATTTTCCAGCTGACAGCATCATCACCTTCTCCAGGACAGGCTCCTGCAAATTCTGATACTCCGGATCACATCTGAAGTCTGTGCAAAATTGCTTTTAGGAACCCACCTTTCTAGCCGACGAATATAGTTAATTGCATTTCTATTGCGGGGCAAGCCTATCAAAATATGACAACAGAGTGATGAAGAAGAGGACAGGAGCCCTCGGCTAGAAAAGAACCTGCAGCAGATCAGCTTTGAAAGTATGACACTCAGATGAAAGGATCTGGGGAGAACTGCAGAAGAAGCCCTGATGATCTCACGACTTAGATCAGAGCAGTACTTTTAAAGGTGCTGGGAATAGGAGGGATAGATATCTAGGTGGCCAGCTGGCTACCTTAGAAGGAGTTTTATGTGCATCAGGGTGTAACCAGTTTAGGCCAGCATAACTCACCTGACATATCTTCCCATGGTGGTGTGGGGAGGTTGGCATCTGCCTATGGACTGGCTTGACCCCACAGGAGTGGAGCAGAAGTGCTTTAACAGAACTTTTGTGAGACCCCCCCCCCCCCCCAGGTCAGCAAAGTACTTATGCCGGATATTATGCCAGCCTAACTGGAGTTTGGGATTGCAGCCTAAGAGAGCCGGCTGGTGAATATGGGGAAGGAGTGAGAAAGAAGGTTTTTAATCAGGGATGCAACAGGGCAATGTAATTGAACTCCTGAACAGCAAACATCAAGGCAGCCGACCCTGGCGTATTAACTCAAACATAAAGCCATGTGCAGTGGCCCGAGGAGCAGTTGTGGCTCTCCGGGAGTTCCCAATTAGAATCCCCAGCATAGCAGAACAAGGGACTGCTCACTTGGGGAGAGAACCACAGGCATCATTTTACCCCTCATCACATCTGTATGCCTCCACAACCACGACCAGGTCGAAGCAGGCAGGATGCCAACTTTGTGGGCACAGCACTCTCCGCCCAAAGCTACATGGAAGGAAGAAAAACTCCCTTGGAATAAAAGTTACAATGGGGGAGGAACATAAATGGGTGAAGGTTTTAAGCGGCACTTACTGTTTTCAGAGAGTTCAACAATGTAATAGAGGACAGGGCTGTTTCCATCAAATGGGCGCACCCAGGAGAGGATCACACTCTGGCTGACAGACGAATTCAGGGAGGCCACAAGGTTCTGAGGCGGGTGAGGCAGCTCTCTATGGAAAGAAAAGGAGACAGCCCCGCATGTCACTCAGCACGTGTTCATTTGAGCACCCATGGACACCATGCTGGAAAGAAAAATCATCCAAACAAAACCTTGAGATGAGTCTCAGTTGTGTCTGGCTTCTCAATGAAGATTTACATAGAAACTCTGAGTGTCAACCCTTAAATGGCACTATTACTTCACATGGGGGAAAGAGCCCATTTCCAGGTTTGCTTGTTTTAATTGAGACAACTCAGTCTATACATTCTGTGCGAGTTCTTCATAATGTAATAGCTGTTAAACATTTGAATAGGAGACCTAGCAGTGGCATTCTTCATATACAGGCAGGCAGAAGATGCCACCCTCTGTACAGAAGATGCCACCATCCGTACAGAAGATGCCACCATCCATACCATCTATACAGAGCTCCCATCAGGACTGCTATGCACAGCTAGGCTGCTGCTGTTTTCAAGGTGTCCTGATTGGGAGAACCTCTTCACTGGCATGATGAATATTTCTTGGAAAGTGAAAAAGCTTGAAGAAACTACACAACTATGCTTCTCTTAAAAACAAAGCAGCAAAAAACACACAGGCTTGAATTGAGAATGTCTAAAATGACATGTGGATGACACCCCCCCCCCCCCAAGAAAAGGTCAAGATTGGGCTCTCCAACAGATATTGCTTTCAGCTGAAATCCATCCATAAAGGTTTCCGTGCCCCCTCCAGAAATGGTCTGTACTGAAAGCCATATTAGAACATCCCAGTGGTGCCCTGTTGGTGTCACACTCAAATGACTTTGACCATTTCCTGTCCAATATTAGCCACCAGACTCTGCTTAATTGTAGGGCTCAACCATCAGAACATCTTGGCTTAACCACAGCTCTGTGTTCAGAAGCTCCCAAGTTCAAGACCTGGAATCTCTAGGCAAGAGGATCAAGTAGGGCCAATGGGAGAACCCTTCAGTGGGGACTCCAATCAGGTGACCCAAGACTAGATGTATCAGTAAGAAGTTAGCTGGCAAACCGAGGAACTTCTCCCTTTGAAACTGGAGTCTGACTCTCCTCCTTGGGAACCTATTGCAACCAACCCAGCCATTTATCACTGACTGCTCACAGGAACTCCTCTCTCAATATCAATTATCACTGACCCTTGCTGGTCAGACCAAAAAGCAGTAATTATACTTGACATTCTTTAATTAAAAAATGTACTCATTCCTCTTCATAATTTATTAAGCTGCTGCACACTTAGCGCTATCTAAAACCACAACCAGTCCGCGTTCATAAACAATTCCAGCCTAGGGATGTGGTTTTAAATCAGAGCTGTAAACAGCAGGCTCTGAGTTTCAGATTCCTTTCCTTGCATTTGTAGAGAAGAGATGGATTCAATTTTTTTATTAACTTTGAACTCTGTTCTGTATTTTATTGGAAGCCATACCAGTCTGAGTAACCTGAAAGGGTAAAAAATCAGAATTATTTCTGTGTCAGTGAAGCAATAACAGAAATTACAGGCTTGTTCCGATACACTTTATTAATCCCCACTTTTTAATACAATGTGAATGGATGACCCAAAGCGACCCTTGCAGAGAAGGGAAGGTCTACTATGAAGACCTCTGCCTACACTTCCTTGGGAGGAAGTCCCACTTAAATCAATATGGGTTATTGATTCTTAGGAAGACATGCATAGACTACACTTAAAATGTGCTTAACAAATATACACCACAAACACAACTGCATGCACTAGTGGTGGTGTACAAGGTAGACAATGCAAATGGTGTTCAGTGTGCATTCTTGCACTTGCTGATTAAAACTCTCAAAAGCAATTCAGGTTTCTTGAGAGTCATTTGTAAATGCCACAAAATCTGAGTGTGGTAAGCAATAATCCCTCGAAACCACAGCGGGTTTTCACGTGAGGGTTCGCAGCAACTCACATCAACACCATCAATAGAAACTGGTTAGCGGGTCTTGTTGGTTAAGCAGCCTTGTGCAGTCGCTTGTAAGGCCATAAAAGGGAAGCAGAATGAATGGCTGCCTACTGTAATCTGTAACTGCCAGCAACAGATGATGCCGACACACACAAGTCCCCAGAGGCAGAGGCGACGAGCATGGAAGAGACACATCGCACTAGTAACAATCACTTAGAGCTGGAGAGGAACTCTTGAGCCGGGAAACGTACAGCTCTCTCAATTGTACGTAAAAGTGGAGATTAACAAATATTAATCTCTCTTTCAGAAATGCTTCAGGGGGGGTTGGAAGAAGGGACTGCGGAGGATGATAAATGACTTTGGCCCATGATGAAACGGCCACTTCCTTCGAGAAGGAACCAGGCTTTCTTGCTATTAACATCCATGAATTGACCTGTTATCTGATGGCAATATCTAGACCAGCGTTTCTCAAAGTGGAAGTCGGGACCCCTTTGGGGGTCGCCTGGAGCTTTCCTGGGGGTCGCCCAAAGACTCCTGGTGCAGGGGGCCAGGTGGGAAGACCTGGCAGAAATGCTGGAGCTGCTGCGGCTGGAAGAAGCAGGTGAGAAGCAGCTCAGAAGGAGCCTCTGAGCAGCTGTGAGACAATGTGGAGCCTTGGGGGCGGGGAGGATTGCAGCCTTAGAGCCCAGTTCTATGCATTTCTACTCAGAAGTCAGTCCCATGATAGTGAATGGGACTTACTCCCAGGAAACAGTGGCTGGTTCTGCTGCCTGAGATCTCAATCCTATGGAGGCCTCCTCTCACTCAGGTACTTACCTTCCCATTCCTCCCTCCCTCCCTCCCTCCCTCCCTCCCTCCCTCTCTTTCTTTCTTTCTTTCTTTCTTTCTTTCTTTCTTTCTTTCTTTCTTTCTTTCTTTCTTTCTTTCTTTCTTTCTTGTCACCCCCTCTTAGCTATGCCACATCTATCAGTCTGTCTGTCTATCTGTCTGTCTGTCTGTCATTACGTATTGTTTTTATGATTAATCACTATGCTTTAATTATGTTCAATTTGTAACAATGAAAATACATCCTGCATATCAGATATTTGCATTACTATTCATAACAGTAGCAAAATTACAGTTTTGAAGTAGCAACTAAAATAATTTTATGGTTGGGGGTCCCCACAATATGAGGAACTGTATTAAGGGGTCACGGCATTAGGAAGTTTGAGAACCACTGATCTAGACGGAGTTGAGAACCACTGATCTAGACGGAGGGTCTTCCGAGGCAAATAAAGAAGTCGCACAAGGCCTCCAAGCACAGCAGGAGGATTATGGAAATACGTAAGGCTGTTCTTGAAGAACGTGGCGAAGGAGGACTGAAATCCAAGGAGCTTTGATTGCTGGACCTCCTTCAGTTGATATAAATGTACACAACTGTTTAAGCGCAACAGAGTGTAGCCTCAGGCAAACTTCTGCAGGTGCAGGAATTCAGAATTTACGGGGAAAGACGCAAAGCTATTTGGTAGCACAAACCTGTCTCTTTCTTCTCTTGGCTCAGTTGAAGAATGATACAAATCAAGGAAAAATAAAAAATAAAAATTTTCTGTCAGGGCTGTTTTTCCCCCAACTTCTAAAATGAGATGCAATTTTAGGATTTCATATGACAACCGTCTCAACCAGAGCATGGCATCCAAAGCCTATGATGGGATTTTTTTCCTCCTTTGTCATCAAAAACAAACTGGGGATCTAAGTTATAAGTTATCCTCTTATCCACAGAAAGCATATGTGATACATTTCTTAGTTTTGGATTATTATTATTAATATCATTTTTAAGTTAATGAGCAATTACTGGAGGAAATACCTAATTTTTAGAAGTATCTTTGAATGGAAAGAGAGGTTTTGGCTGAGTTGAATAATCTAATCCATGATAATCAGGTTATTTCCTGGGAAGACTCTGACTGTTTCAATACTTCCAGAGCATGGAGTCTCTTCCGAGCCCATCTGGCAAAGTACATCATTACAGAATAAATCACTTTTTGTATCTTTAGGGGTAATAAAGCAGAGGCCTGATAAAGTAATATTTGGCTGTATTACTACTGTGAATGAAACAAATGCTTTGGGATCCTTAGAAGGAAATAAGGCAAAAGTTCAAACTGCAATAAATAAAATAAACTCATATTTACTCTGTAATGTTCCTGCTGGATTAATCTGGGCCAGTTTCAAGAAATCTTAAAAGATGCCATGTTCATTAATGGATTTTTCTCTGCAATCCTAAGCTCCAGTTAGGCCGGCATAAGCCCTGGCATAAATCCTGTGCTGACCTGGGGGTGTCACCAAAGTACTGGAAGGCACTTCTGGGCAACTCCAGTGCGCTTGCCTCCTCGCATCACCACAGGAATAGAAGACTGATGAGTTGTGCCAGCCTCAGTTAGGATTGTCCTCTTTAACAATGACATTAAAACTGGAGACACAAGATTTATTCTAATGTTTGTGATTTATTTGGGGTACACAGCATCTCATCTGCATAAACTGGACTCCTGGACTGGAACAAATAGAATGAATTTCAACAGGGAGAAGTGCAAAGTTCTGCACTTAGGCAATAAAAACCAAAAACACAGGTATAAAATGGGGGATACTTGGCTTGACAGCACAACATGTGAGTGGGATCTTGGAGTCGCCATGGATCAGAAGCTGAACATGAGTCAGCATGTGATGTGTCTGCAAAGAAGGCAAATGCCATTTGAGGCTCCATTAAGAGGACTGGAGCTTCCAAGTCTTGAGAAGTTCTAGTTCTTCTTTATTCAGCATTGGTGAGACCTCACCTTGAGTCCTGTGTTCAGTTCTGGACACCTCACTTTAAAGATAGATGCAGCCAAACTGGAGCAAGTCCAGAGGAGAGCGACAAGAAGGATCAGTGGGATGGAAGGAAAGCCCTACAAGGTAAGGTTGGGGGAACTTGGGATGTTCAGCCTGGAGAAGAGGAGGCTGAGAGGAGACATGATTGCCCTCTTCAGATACCTGAAGGGCTGTCATAGGGAGGAAGGGGCTCATTTGTTCTTAGCTGGTTCTGAAAGCAGAACTAGAGCCAATGGGTACAAACTCCAAGAGGGAAGATTCTGGTTGGATATCTGGAAAAAATTCCTGAGGGTGAGGGCAGTGGAAGAGATTGTCAAGGGAGGTGGTGGACTCTCCCTCACTGGAGGTCTTCAAGCAGAGGCTCGACGAGCATATGTCGGGGATGATCTAGGAGGATTTCCTGCTGCAGGCAGGGGGTTGGACTAGATGACCTACTAGGTCCCTTTCAACTCTAGGATTCTATGATTCTATGATTCATCTGGATTATGTCCACATTTTGGGTCTTATCCCCAAATCCAGAGTAAGTACAGGAGCATGTAAGAGACATAACATGCACCTGTAGTTACTGCACCTCCTAGTGAAAACCTATGGGAAATTCATATTGGCATCCAGAGTAAGTTGTTCTTACACCAGAGCAAGGACTCCCTGTGGTTACTCTGGATTTTGCCCACACCGTGTCTTTTTTGGTTTTGGAAAACAATTATGTTTTTCACGAAATGAGTGGCTCTGCTATTCATCAGGGACGCCTCATTATGAGTTGAATTCCTGTATCTAGATTTGATCCGGATTCTTTTATTAGCAGCTAAGATCAGGTACGGGGTGCTCAGTCGCCTATGGCGTGGGGATGCACAGGACATGGCTTTCAGTAACGTTAGCTTCATTAACACTGGAAACTGACAGGGATTTCGAAAGTGTTCTCTATTTGTTGTGTTTTATTATAATTGCCATCATCATGACAAACTACAGCCATATGTTTTTCCCTCCAGAGCTAACGTCTTTTTTTAGGTGATGCTTAACATATTTTAATAAATGCCATTTTAAAAATTTCATGTCAAATTTCATGTGACAAAAGAGTTTCCAGCCATTCTGCTTTGGTGATTAACAAACCACTTGTTGTCAGACAATACCTTTGAGAAGGTTAATAAATTTTAAGCTGATACTGGCAGGTTTAAATTACTGTCACGCCAAATTTTCATAAAGTTCTCTGGATTTTAGCTGCAAACGTCCGACATGTCTGGGGAGGGGGAAATCAGGAGAGATGAGGAGGGTGTATTTCCTTTGTGCGGCTTTTGCACCTATTCCCAGCCATGGTTGCCTTGACCTGCTGCCGTTGGAAGAGGATGAGCAGGGAAGACTTCTGTTGCCTAGCAATCTGGGTGACACTCTGTGCCTGGCCACGTTACCCGGGGGTTTCATTGCTGCAGACTGTCCCCCATCCTATTGATCCCTCCTTGCATTCACCACTACTTGGGAGAAAGGACATGGGTCTGCATCCAAAATGCACATCTTATTGAAAGGCATGGAGTGCAGTTGAGCTGCAATCACCATTAAATGCACACCGTAATGTGCACATCTGTACATCCTCCATCTGCACTGCATTACATTCAAAGATATGCAAACTTGGATACATAATTTGAGCCACATTCCATCTCATCTAGTCAAACTAGTCAATTACGTCTGACTAGTTTCAGCCCAGAGGCCTCCACCACTGGAAGAGATCCATCCCTCTTCCCACACAATACCTTGTAAACAGTTTTGCAAAAGGTGCCAAAAAATAAAAATAATCAGCAAAATTAGGATGGATTTTTCAGGGGCTAAAATGTTTTTGAAACACACACAACCAGTTTAGGTTTAGCACTGAAACGGTCTTCAGTGCAGATCGGTTGATGGACCTGTATGCTCCTGGGACTCTGCCAAACCCAACTCCCTTTGCTATTCAAACAAGGCTTTATGGCCTAGCAATAGGACCGCTGGATCCCATCGTATTGGCTCTGCCTTTCCATTGGACTAATTCAGTGGCGTGGAGAGGGGGGATTTGCTGCTTGGGGAACAGCCTGTCCTCCATGACAATCCAACCCAGGCTTTCCTGCTTGGCATGCAGCGTATGCAGTGCACAGCATGATACCATAGTCTTTCAAGACTGACAGAGGCCTGCTAGTAGGGCTGGAGAACACTGTGGGGTCCCCATTTTCTCCAACTTTCCAGTGTAGTGGCAGGTGTGCCAATAGGGAGCGCACTACGTCCTGAGGTGGGAGGACAGACATAGAGGTCTCCTTAAAGAAAGGTCTGCACTGCATCTTCATCAGCACTGGAAAGCTGGACTGAACTGGGCCCTTAGAGATGACGTGCAGTAGCCATAAATCTCTTAAAATTTAAGCAACAGTTTGTAGTGCCAGAGGGCGGCTGAGAAGTTTGCTCGGCAAACACCCCCAGAATATCTTACAAAATTAGCTAAAGCCAGCTATTTGCTCAGGGAAATAAACCAGACGTGTTTTTGGAAAGATTTGTCAGGGGGGAAAAAGAACCCAACAGCAGGTAATTAGAGAGACTGTGACTGAAGAGAGGATTACCAAGGAGGCGAGGGAGATTAAGCCAGCCTCCTTGTCAGTTCTGCTTTCCTCCTTGGGCACAAAAGTCTGCCAAAGTCAAGGCTGCCACAGAGTTTGACTTGTGGCAAGGGTCTCGGCTGGAGGAAAAAGTGGTGCGGAAAAGAAACTGGACCCTGCTGGCAGATCATGCGCCGAGGAGCCCACTTTGCTGCCGCACAGCCACAGGAAGGAAGAGCATGGCATTTGTCATGGAAGGGCAGGAGGAGCCACAGAGTGCTGGATCCTGCTGCTGCTTTTCTTTAGCCATTTCCACCCCAACTGCACCTGGGACTGCCTTTGCTGCATCACACCTCGGGCCACCCTCTGCCTGTGGCTTCTCTGATGCAGGTCAAGGCTTTCTTGTTGATATTTGTAGCTGGTTTGGAGGGAAACCTTTCAGCTGAGCAACTTACCACGTGTGCCACTAAATGGCTCGGTTCTGCCCTGAGGTTATAATCCTAAATGCAACGAGGAAGTCAGTCCCATTGATCTCAGCAAGCCGTTAGGCTGCAGCAGTTCACCTCCTGCTCAAGGGGGTGTAAAAAGGGCAGACCTTCATTACGTTCAGTGGATGTTCACTCTGACAGCGACAGCTCCGTCGCGCACTGGATGGGAACGTCTGCCATTATGCCGTCTTATACTTTTACACCAGCCTGATTTAGAGGCATTTGACAATCCCAGGAAAGACATTTTGGTTTTCACTTGTGCAAAATGGGATTTGAATCCATAGATGACTTAAGGAAATGCTTAGAATCTGACTTGACTTAAACATGAGCTCACAGCATTTGGCATCAGAAGAGGCCAAAGCCTCCCCCCCCCCTTTGCTTGTAGTTTTTCCCCCATTGCAGGTAAATTTGGATGCAGCAGTGATGTTTCTTTCCTGGATAATAGCCCACTAGAGAGCCTGGAAATTACGAAAACCCTTCTCCATTGTGTGGAAAGATAATCTGCTTTCTGCCTGACTTCTTCCCGATTGTTCTCACTTAGGCGAAGCAGGCAGAGTGAAAAGGGGACAAATGGCAAGAGGCAATCAGTGCAATTTGAGGAATTTATGGAAATGGGATCCACAACAAGATGGGTTTTTAACAGGGTGTCATTTGGAGTTTTGTTACCATACATCTTGGAGAATCACTATCATCAACTCTCACTCAATAATGGAGAAACTCAACATTTGTTTTGCTTCTGCTGCGCTAGTATTTGGTCTTCTATTCTTTCAGATGTCTCTATAGTCTGCACAGGCTGACAGCTTTTAGGAAACATCTTTAAGTGACGCGGGGCACAGGCTGAATGCCACCACCTGACTTGCTTTACATTTTGGAGGTAAACAAATGTAGGCTGTAGGAGGGAAAGACCAGCAGACGCCATACTAGTTAGTAGAACTGGTACTGAATGGAAGGAGTCATTGGGGAAGAATGGCACAGTAACAGTGTATGAAATGGCAAGGACTGGGTGTGCAAGAAATGGAACTGTAGCCACCCATAGACTATCTGGCCTCTTGGGATTTTTGAAGGTTGGTCATAAATTCCAGATTGGTCTTGAGGTGGTCTCCAAGACTCTCAGCCCAGCAAATTGAAATCCACTGCTTCAAGATCGTGGTGGATAAATGAATGCAAATGAATGAAAGCCAAGGTTATGCCATTGCACCCCGCCTGTTCTCCGCAGTCCCAGCGGAGGCACAAGAAACAACAAATGAAGCACTGGAGGTGGCAATCTGCTTGGCACTGCCTTTGCCTCCTTGGATCCCAACCAACAGCACAACTGCATTCCAGGAGGAGAGCTGAAGGAGAGAGTAAAAGAGGATGGACTGAGAACAGAATTCAATCTAAGCTTGGCACTGAAGAGCGGATGCTGTAATAAAATTGAGATGAATGTAACAAAACCTCAGAAATGAACACTTTATACAACAGGGTTGAAGAAGCAGCCTCGGGCATCTTCTCAAGGAGAAGATTAGGTGTGACCAGCCAGCAAAACTGATGCAATTTCAGAAAGCATTAGTACACAGGTTTATGCTAAGAGATACAGTAACTGCATTAGAATATCACCTTCCCTGGCTCGGCAAAGCCACCTGCCTCTCTTGTATTCCATTTCCGTCAGAGCCCCGGGATCAATTCAGCCAAGAAAAATGGGTGCCCTTTGAAATCATTGGGTTTCAAAGCACAACACAGGTAGCCATGACCAAACATAGGAAGAGGGAAATCATGCTGCGTCCAGGTCTGTAGAATTGGAGCTGGGACCTGGACCTGTGAGCACCTGAGGATTGTCTGCCGCTCTCGCCTCAGAGCTGGCGTTGATGCAACAAGAAGACATTTAAAATTAGCAAGCAACAAAATACGGTGATAGCTATTGCTGCAATGCAAATCAACACTTGCTATAAAACTTTCAAGTAGCCATAAAATCTCTGGGCTAAACAGTTTCATTGATCTACGTGCAGTGAATCAAATGGCAGGAAAATGCCTTTGGAGACCATGGTTTGGAACGGAGCACTGGTTGTGCTTCTCAAAATGCTGGACAAAAACAAGAAGGTGATACTAACAAGCCACTGCGTTGCCCAGGCATGTCCACTGCCATAATACTCACATCACCTCCATCCGAGCCACCCTGGAATCGTTGCCGCCAAAGGATGTGACTTCACAGGTGTAGTCTCCAATGTCCCCGGACCACGTCTGGCTGATGGTGAGGGTGCCGTCTTTCTCCAGGCTGATGCGGGAGCTGCTAGATGGATTTATGACAACGTTGTCCTTCTTCCAAACATACCTGATTGTCACAGTATTTCAGACCGTTAAAGTCAGCTGTCTATTTTGTTAAAGAATGATGACATATCAAGTGCTGAAATTCTATGGCACAAACAGAGCTACATAATTATATAGTATAGTGACATTAACTAGCAATCTTCCCAGGGCTCATTTGGATGCAAGACGTGCCCGGTAGGCCTGCAAGATTAATAAAACCTGCAGCTGTTCAAGATGAAGGGTAGAATCCTGCTTCTTTAAGAAATGGAAAGTTTCCCCACTGATTTTTAACAACTCCAACAGGCAGGAGGGGGGACTTGCTTTGGAAGGGGCTCTTCCCTTCTCAGCTGTAGTGATTGCGACTGATACACCTCTTGTGTACACAGTAAGCCATTCCACCCCTCTTCACTAGTGATCCTGCTCCGAGCCCCACTTCTAGGCCCTGCAAAAATTCAGGCAAACCAAACGGCAGCCCAAGTTTTCTTTTTTGATTCCAAAAAATGGCTTCACACATAATGCAAGCATGAAGGAGAGAGGGTATGGCAAAGACCTTTCTCCCCCCGCGAGAGTTTGCTTCTTCCCCACTCATCTCCTTGCCCTTTTCTCCACCCAGCTCCCCCTAACACATTCCAGTCTCCAGACAATTGTGCCTAAACAAGCCATTTCACTTGCCAAGGGGAAGGTGGGCAAGACTCACAAGTAATTGCTGCCCTTGTAGACAACATGAAACACCCCAGAGGATGCAGCTGCTCTCAGACAAGGAATTCCTCTCATATTTACTTGTAGGGTCTGCTAGTTAAAAGGCATATACTTGACATTCTGCGGGGCTGAATGAGGGACTTCATTTTGGTGGGGGAGGGAGAACAGAAAAATAAGTGACACTGCCAGGTATTTTTGAGACCCTCTGTGTAAACATTCCTCCAATCCCCTTAAATCTCTTTGGGTTTTATTCTCATTAAGTATCAGCTTTTGACAAGCCGGTTTTATTGATATCATATTAACCTTGACAGTCAATCATGGGAAGTTGTATTGAAGTCATGAAGTGGAACGTAGCTCATTGTAAATAATAGATAAGGTTGAGGGGAAGGGAAGGAAGGACTTGACATGATTAATGGCACAACCTACAACCTCATGACGCTGTCATTGGGAATACCAGCGCCAAGCCCGGGACCTGGAAAGAGAGCACCTACACCACTCTGAAGGTTGGTAAAATTAAGTTCAGATCAATGGCACATCGGACCGCAGTCACCACTGACCTGATTGAAATTCTGGGGTCATGAGCAGCCTCACAGCGCAGCGTAGCTGTGGTTCCCTTAATAACTGTGCTGTCCTCGGGAGGGCGAAGAATAAAAGTGCGATCTGAAAAGAACACGGACCACAGTTCAGGTGAAATTGCCAACTTCCATCTTAACTTGGGTGTTTGCCCTCCAAAAGCAGGGAGCAGAGTCATTTGTCATTCCAGACAAGAACCGTTTTACTGCCCCCCCCCCGCCCTCCGCCCCAATTCAGCAAACATACAAGGCTTTCTGGAGCAGGTGCTTAGTGGAAAGGTTTAAAGGGGAGTTGAATCTTCTTCCAATCTTTACTTAATTTCCCGTAGGATTCCAATCACAGAAACACAATTATATTAGAAAAGCCAGATCTGAAGCAAACTCCATTGCAGATATTTTGTCACAGGGACCAGTGACCCCTTGGCTGTAACTTGGGGGGTGGACTTGAGAACGTGTGCAGGGCAAAGGGGTAGAAACTGTCCAGTTCTGGTAAGGTGGTGCCCACACACCGTCAGGAGGATGAAGGTCCTGCAAGTCATCTGGGCCCCTCAGAGCGGGCAGGCAGGAGACAGAAAAGCTGGGTTCAGTTTTGGTTCAGGGAATCGGAGACCCTTCAGCACCTGGGAAGATCTCTGGCACTGGAGGTCCCCAGGAGGGCTCAGGCATGAGGAAGGTGTTCAATGTGGCCCTGAAGCCCTGTGTTTGGCTTCGAAGAGGAACTGTCCCAGGAAGGGAGTACTTCCCTCTGCCATGCAATAATACTCCCAGGTTTCTTTTTAATATTTGTTACTCACAATGTTTGCAGAATTGAAAACTACTCACTGTCAAGAACCTGCCCAGTTCCAGAAACCACCTGGCATTTCCCCGAAACTTCAAAAATGATCAAAGATCTTTCTGCCAATTCCTCGTTCCATCCTCTGCACCTCCCTGACACGACCAGCTATTTTCACTCTATGAAATACTTTTGATGTACCAAGTGATACAGGCTGCGTCTCATTGAAATCGTACAGTCTGCACAATTGCATCCAGTTACAATGAAGCCCCAATGGCCGTGTCACCAGAACAGGACTTTACAGCTGCCCATTTCACAAATGAGAAACTGAGGCTGGGCTAGAATTCAGAATGTAAAGAGTTGGGTAAACATTAATCCATATGTGCAATTCATACCGGGACAAATGATGTACCGAGATATAAGAAATGGAAACTATTCTGTGCATACAAAGGGAGATGTTTACCCAAATGTTGCTAAAATCCCACCATTCACACATGCCCAGAAGGTGGAGGTCACTGCAGTAAGCAGTGAAGGCCAAAATATGTCTCCATAAAAAAAGAGAACCTGAAGACCTCATCACTGAATCCAGGTAGAAGGGAGGAAGATAAATGGAAACGGTGAACCGAGCGCCATTCCTCAGAAGAAATAATAAGCCATGATGCCTGGAGAGATTTCTGTACAAGAGTCAAGTGCTAAGTGTGAACTTCAGACACCATTAAGCACCACGTTGGAGAATGCAGGATATTTCTGCTCTCCCCCTCAGGTCATGTAGCAGTGTCTGTGTTGTTCTCATAGCTGTGCATTCAGAATGTGATTAAATTAAATCAAATTACAAAAGATTCGACAGGACATTAAATGGAACTGGCAACCTGTGCCTACAAGAAGGAAAATGACCTATTCAGGAGGAACTTCCAATGGAGAGTCAGCCACACTCCACTGACTGATGCCCACATTGCCAGCAAGATGCCTCTCGATCTGTAAACTGTTGCATTTTATCAGGACGAGGCTGGTGGAGCACTCACATGGCAGCCAGGGGTGGTTGTGCATGAATCACTGCAAGTACCTCAAGGGGAGCACTAGGGTGGCTTTGGAGGGTGTTTTAACACACATTTTGAAAAGCAGGGGTGTTAAGAGTGCATCCTCTCCTCAGGAAAACCAGACCCTGGAATGAACTTCATGTTCAGAACCAGAAAAAGAACAACACACAACATTATATAAGTGCAGGCGGTGTTACTGAATTCCACCCTAATAGCCATTACCAGAATCTGCACCATCCCTTTAAACCAGAGGTCTCCAAACTTTTTGGCATCATCTTTCTGATACTGTGTCAGGGGCCAGGTGGAAAAAAAGAACTCATTTAAATTTCAAATTTGAATAAATTTACATAAATGACTATATTAGTGATGAATGTCTGAATGAATTTGTTGAATGAATTTGCGAGAAGTTCTGGTTCCTCTTTATTCAGCATTGGTCAGACCTCACCTGGAGTCCTGTGTTCAGTTCTGGGCTCCTCACTTGAAGAAAGATGCAGCCAAGCTGGAGCAAGTCCAGAGGAGAGCGACAAGAAGGATCAGTGGGATGGAAGGGAAGCCCTACGAGGAAAGGTTGGGGGAACTTGGGATGTTCAGCCTGGAGAAGAGGAGGCTGAGGGGAGACATGATTGCCCTCTTCAGATACCTGAAGGGCTGCCATAGGGAGGAAGGGGCTCATCTGTTCAGAGCTGCTTCTGAAAGCAGAACTAGAACCAATGGGTACAAACTGCAAGAAAGGAGATTCTGGTTGGATATCCGGAAAAAATTCCTGAGGGTGGGGGCGGTTCGGCAGTGGAACAGATTACCAAGGGAGTTGGTGGACTCTCCCTCACTGGGGATCTTCAAGCAGAGGCTCGATGAGCACCTGTCGGGGATGCTCTAGCAGGAATTCCTGCTGCAGGCAGGGGGTTGGACTAGATGACCTGCTAGGTCCCTTCCAACTCTAGGATTCTATGATTCTATGAATGAATTCAAAAAAACTTGCGATTCATCAGTCTTGAAAGACTATGGTATCATGCTCTGGAGTGTCTTCTCCAGAGCACGAAGGCATGGGTAGATTGATATGGAGGATAGGATGTTCCCCAAGCAGCAAATCCCGCCCTCCATGCCTCTGAAATAGTCCAATGGAACAGCAGAGCCGATAAAATGGGTTCCAGCTGCGTTGCAGAGCTGGGCTAAGGACAGGAGCTCACCCTGGCTTGTGGGGACCGACCCTGGTCTCGAACCCTGGCCTGCTGGTTAACAGGCACAGTGTCTTAACCACTTGTGCCACCCACAGCCCGGAATGAATTCAAATGAGTTCATAAACACACAGAGAGGGTGATCATCAATCCTGTTCAAATGTACTTTCTTACACAGAGTGCAGCCTCACAACACCTCAAATATCCTCCGGAGGTGGGGAGAGCAGAGCTCCTCTCACCTCTGGGGGTTACTGGGCTTGCCCAAGGGCCAGATAGAGGGACTTGCCACAAGCTGGATGGAAGCTCGCTGAAGGCCAGGGCTGGGGTTTGGAGACCCCTGCTTTAAATGTTACCTAAGCTAGGAGGAAAGGCTAAACATTTTGAAGCTTTTTGTCCTAACCACAGTGGTGAACCTTTTTTTTTGCAGATCTCTTTCAATCAAGTATAAAACACACATGCATGATTCCTATTCAATTATTGAAGGTGGTTTTTCCCCCCTTGTGACATGGTAAGATGGTAATTGGCTTCCTGAGGGCACAATGAGGACTGATTAGGCCTTGATTAATATGAGAATTTAACACAAACATGGTCCTTACTCCACACAGTGAGGGTGGCAGAAGCATGCAGGGCTCCTTCAGAGTTGACTGCACAGCAGGTATAGTTGCCAGCATCTTCGAGGAAGGCGGGTGTTATCTGGAGCCCACCAGACTCCAGGAGGATGAATCTGGGGATCTGAACAGAGCCGCTGGCCAGAATTTGGTTCCCTGAAACATACCAAAAGGTAAACAGTTTCAGTTCTCTGATTCTCAGCGCATGAAGGAACTAATGCCATGCTAATTCCCCACTGGCAGAGAGCAGTCATTAAAGTGGTTTCCCAATAGAGTAAGAAGATTTTACCCCTTTTCCACGCAATGGCAGGTTTTGGTGCCCCTGAAACGTCACATCGTAAAACGGCTGCCAATCCTTCGGTTACGGTGGTGTCAGCAGGTGGCCGGGTAAAAGTGGGCGCAATATCTGGAACAAAACACATTTTGGGAAGACGTCACCGAAGCAGATCTCTAAACCCCTGGTGCAATTTTGCATCCTTTTCTATGCAACTGGTAACCAACAGGGACATTTCACAGTAACAGTAACAATCACAGGAACATTTTCAGAAGAGACACTAACCTTTCATTATTCATCTCACAGGAATTCTCCGTCTCAAACTTGGCTCAATAAAAATAAAATTAACTTCATCCAACTCCCCTTGTCCAAATCTATTAGGTCCCTGAACCCGTTGTTGTTTTCTAGGTCAAATAAATTCTGGATCCCTGCCTTAAAGGACTGCGGAGAGTTTACTATTTCTGACGATCCAAATGTTCTCTGCTAAATGAAACCGTACTTTGCGTTTTAAAAAACGGTTCAGCTAAAAACGGCAACGTGAACTTTTCAAAAGGCACAAGGTTTTCAGTGTGATGCATGGCTGGTCACTAAGAATAAGGTGAGCAGATAAAGTGACAGTCGGATTCTCTGGTGCAGGTAAGAACGGGCAAGGGTTTGGTCCTCACAAACATGAAAGAGAAGCTGTAGGATTGGGACCTTGCACACCTCTTGTCCGCACAAATAGGTTTCATGATGGGTAAAAACTTAGTATACAAACATTTTGTTATTTGTGTTCAACTTTCTTCTCAAGTAACTGTAGGAATGCCAGTGGCATAGCTAGAGGGGGCGGCGCAGTCCGTCTTGGGGAGTCTCGCCCCTTTGGAGCCATTCCAGGTGGGGGGAGCAGAACGGAGCCGCAGGGGGGAGCAGAACGGAACCACCCATTAGCTACACCACGGGAAATGCTATACCGAACAAGGACTGGTGGTCTTAAAGAAAGGAAGTCCTCCACCGTTCCTGCCCTCCCACAGATTCCGCGTAAATCCATACTTACTGGTGACATCCAGGATTGTATGGCTCTGTATCTCCCCAGCTTCATTCATTGCAAAGCACTGAAAGATCCCAGAATCCTCAGGCTGCAGCCCCCGGATCTGGAGACTCCCATTCAGCAGAACTTTATAGCGGGGATTCAGCAGTTTTTGGACAGGAATGGCATCCTTGTACCATACCAGGGTAGGAAGTGGAACACCTGAGCATTGAAGACAGGTAGAAGAGGGGAAAATGCTCAGTGTAAGTATATGCACAACACACAGACGTACCCTAATTTCCCACCACATGGTTTGATTCAGATGTGCTGTTGAGTGAATTAGTGCTGCAAAGCAAAAGCATTCCAAACACAAGCAGGCAACCCTTGAACAGATTTGTACATGGAGAACAGACACCCTCTCATTCTTTGCTCTCTAATCATAATCAGACGGACCTGCCACAATTAGGCACATCTCAAGTTAAAAGCACTCCATGTCACAATTGGAGAGCGAGTGTAATTGTGTCAAGACTTGAAAAAGAGGTCTAATGACAGGACCGCTCACACTTGACAGATGGAGCCTGTAGGAAGCAAGTCCCACTGAACTCAGCAGGACTTACTTCAGAGCAAACCTCAATAGAAACAGGCTGATAATGGCATTCTTCAGAGTATTCAGAGGACTTCCTCTTAATAATACGTTATCTCCAGCACTGCATATGGGAGAACAAGATGAGGGATTAGTGTTGTTTTGGGGTCTACCAAAGGACTTTATTACAGAGATAACATTTGCACCAAGAAACTTCTTACCCCGGCAGGTACACTTGACCAACTCTAAAAATTAACAGAAAGGAAGAATTCTTTAAAGGGCTATAAAGAATAACTTGAACTCTGAATTCTAAAGCTCTTCCTCTGGTGATACTTGATAATTTCACCTTAAGAGCATAAACAACATCCTCTTACGTTCAACCACAACCCACAGCTCAGCTACTCCTGCAAAGAACGCATACTGTGGAATGCAGTGTGCCCACGCAAGTGAAGACTGGAAGAGGGAAGATTATTCCCTCTTCTCCACGCCAGTTGCCCATTTTCAGGGAGAGGCACCTGCACAGAGAGACCTGAGCTATATGCTCAGGGAGCAGCATCTGCACAGCATGCCTGTAGCTTTGTAGGAGGAATTGGGCAGCACTCAGTCAGATTTGGACTAACCATGGCAGATGCCAATATAGGAGATGCAAGTGGGAACTGGTGGACAGTCCTAACTGTGACTGTGGGAATGTCCCACAAACACTACATCACACTGCTATTGAATGCCTTTTTAGGAAGTACTCTGGTTCCCTGTAGGAATTACACCAACTTGAGGGCACTTCTCAAGTGCACTGCATTGTCATCATCTTCCTGTACCCACCATGGCAGCTCTGCTTTTTGGCATATCTGCCTCCATCTGGATCTATAGGACATCCTCAGAAGTAGCATTCATGCACTTCGTATCTTCCCTAATGCAGTCCACCCACCACTTCTTTGTCCATCCACCACTTCATTGGTCTACCGGGGAGGGGGCGGGAAACCAGCCTGATCATTGAGTTTTCTTTGCTAAGCACGACATGTCCATGCCATCTTAACCTTCCTTCCTGTAATGCTTTCTTCCTGATATAAACTTCCAACCTGACAGTGCACTGCACTGTCCCATGGCTCACTGACTTAAGCTGCAATCCTGAAGTACACGTAGTCTAGCCTGTCTGGCACTTGGGCCAGCCTAATGCTAGATAGGTCAGCCTTGGACTTGGGCTGGCATAGGTCCACTTAGGCTGGCCTAAGACGGATGGACCTGCACTGGTCTCACAGTGCTAGCCTAGGCAGTTCTGCAGGTGCATGTTGAGAGCATGTTGAACATGGTCTAGATCAGTGTAGTTAGGCCGTATCCAGAGCCTGTTTCCTCACAACTCCTCTGACTCAGGAGCAGGCATAAATCTGAGTAGACCCCTAGGGGTCCATGATAAACCAGAGTAAAAATGGAAACAAATCAAAAGTTTTGAGTCTTTAGCCAGCATAAGCACCACGCCTGCCTCTCAACCTCAGGATACGGCACAACAACAACAGCATGCAGCCCTTGTGCTGCTGCCTCCTCAGCAGCAGTTAGGCCAGCTTAGAGGCCTCCTAGCCCTGTGGATTTGGTCTAACTGCAAGCTCAGGGTATAGCCTACCTTGGACCAGCTTGGCTGGGCCATTCTTTCTGGCCTAAGTCAGGATTGCACCCTTAGATATCCAGCCACAAACCCAGACATATGCTTATATATAGTACTTTTATGTTATGCTGCTGTATTTGTCATACAAATAAATCAAAATAATCTGCACAGCTGCAAAGCAAAGGCAGGTGAGCAAAATCAACCTGCAGAACTTGGTGGGCATCTTTTATCCTGTTGGCCAAGGGCTGCCATGTGATTACCCAACAAAGAAGGACAAAACAAGGTTAGATATCAAGCAAACCTTCATGGTCAATCAAGAAGCCTAATCAACAGAGTTTGAATCTAGAGCAATTAAACTGAGATGGGCAAAGGACTGACTTCTGATTAACTAATCAGGATAAGAAATGGACACCAAATAAGATGTTTACGACAATCCAGCACACGGGAACACTGAGATGCACATTGAGATGGCTCCTCCCATTCATCTTCGTCCTTTTCATACACGAAGTGGCTCTCTGCACCGCAACGAGTGCTGATTTCTTCAGACACAACGTGGAAGGCAAGTCTCTTTCTCTGAACTGATCCAAAAATACTTCCCCAGCAGCAAACCCTCAGATTGCATGGAGAGTCAACATCACTCTATTATATGGTTTACTAAGCTAATTTCGGCACAGCCGAGAATGCCACATCTAATTAAAAAGTCAAAAGTATGCCCAGCACCTCGACAAAATAATCCACAAAATTCTCCTTTCCATTTACTCGTCTTCTTGTGGAGAATGAAAGAGACATTATTCCTTGAAGAATACACTGACAAATGAGAAACCGGTTTTTTTATATAAAAAGGATGGGGAAAACATTTGAGTGGTCACGAAATTATATTTCTGTACAAGTATGTAATCAGTTCTTGAAATTGCATTTGAAACTTCCACTTTGTTTGAATAATAAAGCTATTTATAGCCTAAGAGAATAATAATCCTTTGGGTACAAGATGTGTTGTTTGACACCGAATAGATGCAGGGGACCACTGTGAAATAAACACAATTTAAATTTCATACCAAAGTCCCATCTACTGAATTTGTGTACAGTCTGATTGTCAGAATTTTCCGCGCAAGTGTTATTCATCTCTTGAAACCCCCCTGGGCAAGCAGAAATTACCACCAAGTAATGAGGAAACAGATGAGGCAAAAACAGAAATCGTCCTCCAGACAGAGGAGGTTGGAAATGGTTTGAAGCTTAAATAACAGCAATTCCATTATATATGACAAAAAACAAAATGCAGTGGAATCTGGTGCTCGGCATTATCCCCCAAATCCCCCCTGACCATTTAACAATGTTAGCAGAAATTTTAATCATATTATCAGTGGGAGAGCCATCTTTCCAGCTGCAACCGAGCTGACAAATTGAATATCATTTCATAATTCCTCCAAAATCAAAGACAGCACCATATTTTAAAAATTATGAACCTCTGTAGGAGGATCCCAATACTGACTGATGCTCTAAAGCCCAATCCTATCCAGAAGTTTCATCACTGGTGCAGCCGCAAGCGTTCTCTGACTGGCGGAGGCCTCCGTAACTACACTCCCACCATAAGATGAACGGCACATCCCATCGACATGGCCTCAGCGGGGCTGGGAAATTGCGTAGGATCGGGCCCTTAATCCAAATCCAAACCTTAATCCAATAAATCAGGCCCTTAAAACCCAAGAAAGCCATGGATCAAACACTGCAAAGCTGCAGGGGCCATGGTGCTTCACTGAACTGAGAAATCTACGGAAAATCCATAAAGGACGTTTTCTCTCTCAAAAAGCTGTAAAGGGTTCTGGTTTACATCACTGGAACGAGAGAAGAAGCCACGTTTGCATTTTCAAAAACAATTTTTAAAAAAACAACAACGCTTCCAAAAAGTACTTATTTTATACTATTATTTCCAGTTGTTGAACTATTATTTCTGTTGTTGAACCGAAGGAAGCAAAACCAATACCTAGTTTTTAAAATACAGAAGATGATGTGCTTTTAAATAAACTTATTAAGGTGATATGAATCAGAACCGGCCCAAGACCTCTTGATGTCTCACGTGGCCCAATGCTTAATCCATCGCTGGGTCAACCTTGGCTAAGACGACACTAGCTGTCCTTAGCGTGTAATTCCCGTGTCATGTGTTTTTATAAAACAAACATCAAAAATCTCAGAACAAAAATACATACAAAGTTCATTCTATAATCTAGAATGATCATAATACTTTTTGTCGGTGAGTTTATTTGCTTACAGCTGCTCCTAAAGGCATTTTCCTGGGAGTAAGACCTTTTGAAGACAATGGGGCTTACTTTTAAGTAGGCATGGTTAGGATTGTGCTGTACAACTCTACCTCTCCCTCTGCATTTCCTTGGAGAGTTATTGAAATATTCCAAAGCTACTGGTCTGTCCCAAAATAGAGTTTCAGTCCAATTAATCCCCTAGAGCTTCCACACCACATCATTCACTGACAGTATATAATCCAAAGGGGAAAATGGTAAAACCGATCCTAAAAGGAATTGCACCATATTATAAATCCTTGCAAACTCAGTTGTAATTCAGGATGAAAACCAGAGCCCTGCAATCAAGGGAACTGCGTGAATAGCCAGGGAAGGAGCTGGCCTTCACAAGGTATAATTTCATTTAGAGTTAATCTAGTTGTATCAAGTTAATTTAATCTGTGTCTTTCAACTCGCACTGCACAAAGGCTGGATAAATGGGGTTTGTGCCCAAGAATGCCCCCAGGAGTGGGGAATAATTGAGGCCAGCTGCCTGTTCCTGGCCAAGGCCTGGAACCGTTCTCTTGTGGCCCTACAAGACTGGAGGAGGCGTCCTACCATTTGGTTTTACGGGATGTCCATTCAGATGCACTGGGGTTTTCAAAACAATGGCCTTAAACTGTATGGTACGTCTACTAAATGTAGCACTAAGGAATCTGTTCACAGAGAACAGAGGCAGGGAGGACTTGCAACAGGCGCCAGGCTGTCAGGGGCCAACAACAAACTTTGGGGTTGGGCACCGTAAGGCTGAGGTCTTGTGTTTCCCCTCCTTGCATGCTTCTCACCACCCACCCGGATCACTTTTGTTGTGCCCGACACAAATCCTCTCTTCCTGCTGACTTATGTCAGCCATACAAAGATGGCTGTCTGTCTTATTACAATAGGATCTGCTGATGAAAGCAGCCATTTTAGCACCAACATGTCTGGTAGTCGTGAGTTCTGAGTAGGGTAGGTGTCAGGAACTTGTTCCGAGCTTCCTCATGCAAAGAGTGGAGAAAGATATGATCAATCGACTGCACCGCCCCAAAGGCGCAAGAACAGAGTCTCTCCTTTAACGGGATACCATTGAATCTTCCCTGCATAACTGCAGAGGGGAGGGCATTACAACGAGCTAAGGTGAATGCTCTTCTCAATTGTGGGTTTCCCAGCAAGGTCTACTCTTGAAAGCATCTGAAGGCCGCGTGTGGTCAGTTCAATGGCAGATTTAGTAACTTGACGCTTCCCGCTCTACTAATTGGAGTACAATTCTTGGGGTGTTTTTTATTTGTGTGCTCGAGGGATGTAAAGGCTGGCGCCTGGTTCAGTAGAATTATTGCTGGCATTTCATTTTAAGTGGAATTACAAATATTTTGGGTCCCCCTGCAATTAATGAACAAGAGCTTGTGCAGAAGTGTAACTACACTTCAGTGTTCCTGCCATTGACATTTTCCTCCCACTGTAAAAGCTCCATAATTTTGAGAAACAAGGAGCTTTAACTATTGCAGTCATTGATTGTTTCCCTGCATCTCAAGTTATGGGTCCCACAGCCACTTCCATTCATTTGCTCAGCCCGAGACACAAATCCTTTTTTTACAGCCTGCCACCCCTTCAGGTACACGGCCTCTCAGGCAAAAAAGAAAAACAAAAAGGAGAAAGGGGTCCTCGGCTCAGCAGGCAGGCCTGACTCATCTTTTAAAATCATGTTCCTTATACACGGCTACTCCCATTCATATGAAATGCACATCGACGCAACTGGGCTTTTACATGCCATTCCCAAGCAGTGCCCAGTCTATGGACTGCCATGCCTTATGAACATTCTCATGCCAGGCTGTCAGGGGGCGAAGGACCCACTCAAACTTTGCAGCATCAATGCAGCCCAAGCCAAAGGGGCATAACTAGTCACAAAATATAAAGAGGTGGGATGGCAATCACTCTGCACTTACCCATTGCCTGGCACAGGAGTTGCACAGTCTTCTCTGCTTCAGCCAAAATTCGCCTTTCTGGTTCCATAACAAAATAGGGTGGCTCTTAAGAAAGGAAAGGAAATTATCGTGAGATACTATCTAAGTTCACCCCAACAGCAGATCTGGATTTCTGGGGTTCTCAGCTTCACACACAGAGGGTTTGGATGTGCGCAGGGATTCCCGTTACTTGCAGTGGGGCACAAAACCCGAGCCGGTCAAGCCCTTTCCACAAAAAGAGCAGGGAAGCTGCTTTTGCCAGCAAGCACCCTATATCCCTGCATGCCGACTCCTATCCCAAACACACTCCAGATTGGGGCAAATGTATTTAATACTGCCTGCTACAAACGGTCTCGTTTGACTTCTGTTTTGGTTTATGGCATCTTTTAAGTGATAGCCTCATAAAACAACCTCAACAATTACATGTGATGATGAATATGAATTTCAAAGAGCACTGCACAGCTACCAATTTATATTTAGGGTTTTACAAAGCAAATTAACATCAGAGCAGAGGCCGCTTTTTATTTTACAGGCCTGAATCATAGAATATGTTAATCCTCCGCTTAGAAAGGCCATCCCGGGAGGTTCATAAAGGTTTGCTTATTTACAGCGGCACATTTTATAGCAGGGTTTGCCTCAGTATCCACATCCCACACGCTTGGGACGTATTACAGCACCAGATGAGAATAACTTGACATCAGCACAGACATTTTAAAAAAGAATCTTCACAACTGTTTACTTTTGAAACCACAAACAGATTTCATAATATCTTTCTTGAATGTAGGAGATTCAAAGTAATACAAGATCAGTTCTGGACACAGCCTGGCATTCCACTGAACTCCTTCAACCCCTGAGTCCTGAAACATGAAAGTGCAGCCAGTCCTTCAACCAGTGGTGTAGTTGGAGGGGTTGCAAAACACTTGTTCTGCAGGGAGCCCCAACTTGGCATGAAAGTGGCCCCCCTCTCCTATGGAGCCATTCTGGGTGGGGGGCGCGATGTATGCACTCCACCTAGACAGCATAAGAATGTGCAGCATCAGACGACAGGTACTAAAACTCAACATCAATTCCCTTGCCATTGCTTTTCTGCTGTGCCTTGAATGACAGAGCTGCGCTTACCAAGCTTTATGGCCTTTGCAAGCCGGGAAGGCCATCACAAATTGCACTGGCTCTAGCTTGCAGGTACGTGATGGTATATGGGTTCATTAGGAAGGCAGGCCCTGTTGCTGGTTGTCAGCCTCAAGCCAGCCGGGATGCCCAGCATCCTCGCTTCATCTGTCTTGATGCAGAAAACATCAGGGGGAAAAGCTTTCTCAGCCATAGTCATGCAATCATCAAAATGATCTTGAAGAAAGAGAGGGCCTCATTCTGCTGCTGCCATCTTTATCTGAAGAGTTTGGAATGAAAAAGAGAGGAACAAGGGCCTGAAGGGCATACGCAGACAGACAACCTCAAAGCATCTTTATAATTGCCCCGGAATCACGGCTGCCTGTGGAACGCCCTCTCACACCCATACCAGTAGCCCTGCTGGAAAGTCCTTGGCACCAGAAGCTGAATGCCCTAGAAAACTGACCTACTGAGAGAAACCAATAAACTTAGCTGTCCGCATGATTTATAGCTTTTTAATAATATAAATGTACAGGAATTATTGATCCTGAGTGCCTAAGTAGATGATGGTTACTAAGACAAATAATATATATGTCAAAAAACAAGTTAAAAAGCAAGATGGGGTTGGAAAAACAGTGCTCAGCCAGCCACACCTGGCATGTCCAAATGAACACAAAACACCAGCGGGATGGGCTGCAGTTGTTCCACTGACTGTGCTGACAACCCACATGCTTGGAAAGAAGAAAAGCCTCGGGGGACAATAGCGGGGGTGGCACCGACTGAGGATTCAGCGGTTCATGAAGGAGGAAGAGAAGACAGAGAACTAACCACTGTGGAGACATGTGGACTGGAGGGGACAGAGAAGAACTCGGCTGGGTTTAAGTGCACACCAGCAGGGTGACCGTATGACCGGAAAAACCCAGATTTGTCCAGATTTTTAGCCTCCTGTCCGGGTGTCCTACATTTTGGCTTCATTTTGGAACTTTGTGCTGGTGCACAGTACCCCACCGTGTCATATGTCGTTGGATTCATATTGAAGAGCAGGATCCAATGCAAAAATGGGTTCTGAGCTTTCTCCTTCCTATGAAAAGTTATGGCCAAAAAACCAAAAATATAAAAACAAAAAAATGTTTTGGGGCAATTTTTTTAAGCAGGTAGGAATTTTGGCTTAGGGGGAGGAATTTTTGGTTCAGGAATTTGGGGTTTGTCATCTGGTCAGCCTGCACCCCAGAAGCGAACTGCTGCTTCGGTGGTAGTGCTGCCAGATTGCCATGAGATGGTTCTGGAATTGCAGGGGAGGAGGAGATTAAACTGTGGCTCTACCGCCTTCCCCAACAAAGCAAGGCTGTTCCGTCAGCCACCAGCTGGAGCCATCGTATCTTTCTGAAAATGTCCGTATATCTACAGGGACAGGGATCATTTGCCATAACGAAGAGAAGAACAGATGTTCGCTGGTGGGGATTATCTGCTATTAATCACCAGGGCCCGAGTCCAAATGGGTGACCTCAGCGAGAGTAAGGTGCAGCCACAGCCTGTTACCTTCCCCTAAAGGCATCTATTTCACCGAGAAACAATCCCAGATGATGTTTTAACTGGATCAAGTGCTGTTCCAATAGGCCATTCAAATTCTCTCTGAACGCTGCGTATTTGGAGGGCATGGCAGGCAGTCGGAAATGGCACAAGAGGCGGGTGGGAGGATTCACTTCAACAGGGGCCCGTGTGACGGGAGCTTTTCAGCCACGGGGTGAAACTGGAAAGCCCTGTAAAACTATACATATTGGCAGCAAAATGGGCCCAAAACTATCAGGACAATTGCAGTAGGTTTATGGGACCAGGCCAAAACAATTTACATTTAATTACCACAGTTGCTGAGGTTTGGGGCAGAGAATATTTATGGGATTAGAACTTGGCAGGGTCACTACAGGCCAAATACTCTGGCTTCCCGGGCTCTGTTCAGCTTGCAAGCCTCCAGTTGGAAATCTAACAGCTCCAGTTTGTTTCTCAAAGGCTGCAATCCTAAAGACGCTTTCCTGGAAGTAAGACCCATTGAAAACAATATGGCTTATGCTCAGTTCTATATTCCCCCAAGCCTGTGAGTGTGGCATTTCCATCAAATGCTCAGAAACTCATTCTCTTGCAACACAGTAAAAAATGCATGGAAAATTCCACTGGTTCTCCCTACCAAGAATCGAGCTGGGCTGGGCAGATACAGCTGGCCCTGATCCATCATCCCAGTAGCCAACTGCTTATAATTGGGGAGAGGGCACAGTTAGAGTTACGTTCAGGAAGTCCCACAAGAAGAATGAAGCTTCTTTAAAGTTAGGTAAAGGGAATTCTCCAGGGTGGCCTTTGCCTTTGCTTTGTCCTGTCACTGTCCTTCCTAAGCGGTCACTGGCAAGGTAGCACTAGTGCTTCTCCCGGCCTGCTCCTTGGTCCCACCAGGCCATCCGGACATCTTTGTATCCGTGTTTCTTTGCTTTCCCCCTTTGACCAAGTTTTATTTCCAGCCACAGCTTCCACTTTAAAGCACAATTGTTCATTTTATGTAGTGACAGGATTTCATAAACTCCCACTGAAACAGCTGTATAAAAATAACTATTTAGAGCTGTTATATTAAAAAAGGCCTCCAGAAACACGAGAAAACATGGTTTTAAAAAAAATTAGTCCCGGTTTTCAAATGAGTGTGATGGCAATTCTTAATCTCAAGTAGGGCTAGTAGGAGAACAAATATGTTCTTATCTAATCTGCAGCAAATCTTCCCAAAACCGCTACTCTGTCAGCTGAGGAACACACTACCCTTTAAAAAATTTATAACAACTGCAGCTAATAAAACCAGGGTTCGGAACCACCTCCGTTTATCTTTGCTGGAACGATATGAAGACATCAAGGGGAGCTTCGCCCTACTCGTTAGGAAACTGCAGTGCAGCGATAGGTTACTAATTGATCGGGACCATTTTGTTTCTTGATGCATCACTGGCGTAACTCACTCAGTACTCATATTCAGAATGTATTACAGGTGCTTCCGACTACCACGGTTGGGATGGTTTAAATGATGGTTGTGTGTATTCACACACTCATGTGGGTTCTGTGGTTTCTGCTGAATTTACAGGTGAAATTTATTACCACTGTGGCCAGTGACGTTCTCCCCCCAAGCACGACACCCTCAATGAGAAGAATTGGCAGAACAATCACAACAGCATACACTGACTATCACAGTGTCTGCAAACACTGGCATCTGCCTGTCATTATGAAATTGCCCTGGCATTGCCCATCCTCTCTACCCAATGGCTGGCTTAGCAAATCCTAGTCGGAGGCCATTTAAAATCACATTTTGCCATGGAGTTAAGTGATACATTGTCTCTGGATTTGCTCTCCAGATGTTAATAACAGGCCTGCTCATCATAACGTAGTATTATATGAACAAATGTTCATCAGGCTTCCTCTGCTGTAGAAATTACTGTGGCTAAGCCCTGCCACTCGCTTTGAAATCCTGCATTTTAACAGTTTCCAAAATATTATTTCCCTTATCAAATTCAGATTGCTTTTCAGTGCAATTCTAAGCATTGCTACCCAGAAGTAAGTCCCATTTCTCCCTCACTGGGTTGTCCAGCAAACTCCTTTCTCCATTTGACTGATCCCAGGAAAAGGAGGGCCTTTCTGCTTGCACATCTTCCCATCAGCTTACCACCTTGGAAGATACTCCAATACGGCCCAACAGAACAGATTATGTTTATTTTGCTCTGGCAAACCACACTATAGCCCATATTTGACTTCGATGCCCTGCCCACCGCGTTCTTAGATCTTCCCTTCTTGAACCCTTTCTTCTGACTCTTCCTTCTTCTCTCATTGACCCCCTCCCAATCCTCCTTAGTGATTTCTCCCCTTCTGTCACATATCTTGTGGCGGAATTTCTGTGAGCAGTTTCCATGAGCAATCATAACTCTCATCCCTTCCTTTTCTTCCCGGTTTTAGATTTTGTTATCCCTTCCTATTGTGTTGTTTCCTACCAGTCACCTTGTATTTTAAAATGCCAATAAAGGTTATGAAATGTAAGTAAGTCCCATTATGTTCAACAGTACAGTAAAGTGTGGTTAGGAGTGCAGCCTTAAGCACATGATATCACATTCATTCACCATGTACTCCCGGTCTGTTTTAAATGATGGTTGCTACCAACTCAGCCTTCAACACAGGTTCCAGTCATTCGAGGGTCAAATCCCTATGCCCTATTTTGTTTCAGCCATTTGAAACCTAAAATAAAATAAGACCTATAATGCCGTTTTCAACAACTGTTCTAGTTTTCATCACCAGAAAAGAGGGTTCTTGTGCAACTTCCTCTCTGGTACTCAGGCTTGTGAAGCCTGGTGGAAAGAATTCCTCTTCCAGAAAAACTTTTTATGTCAACCTTGAGTGCTCATCTAACCCAACATTTTGTTCCAAGCAAGCAAGCAAGCTTCAGAAAACTCTTCCCACCTCGTGTCATGAAGTGTAGATCCCAATGTGTACTATCTACTTGTGTACTTTACAAATATTTTATGTGCACAAATGGACAAGCATAATTGAGTCCTTAAGTGCTACTAAAACAGATTTTAATAATGCAGGTTATGGAGGAAGCACCTTCAAGGAAGCTCGGAGAAAACTATCTTTTTATAGAACGTCTTCTATCACTTTTTATTCTTGTCTACACCTCCCCTCTCAAATCTGTTCCTCACTAATTATGAAATGGCCTCGTTCCAGTTGGAGCTCCAAGCTTTTCATGCATTATCCACTAATTTGCTATCTTCGTTTCCTGTTCGAGACCCTTCCTGCTGTTCCCCAAATTCATCAACAGCAAGAAATGTTGTAGGTCGGGCTGTCACTGGGAGTAAAGGCTCCAGACAAGAGTAGCTTGCTCTGTAAAATGCATCATAAAAGAAATTGGCAACCCATTTGTTTTCTGATTTCTGTTCATCTGCTTACTTATACCCTGAACTCTTCATTCAGCCCTGCAAAGCTGAGCTAAGAAACAAGCAACTGCACTGCAAACGAGGAGTTCAGAGGCTGCTAATCAAGGCTGTCATCGCCAACTTTTTAAGATCTTTCCCCTGGTGTTTGTTTTCCTTCTTTCTTTCTGCTTTATCTGAGCTCTGCTTAAGTACCGTCTGCACTGGCTTGAAATACTGCGGTAGGCAGGATCTGACAGTACGACAGCAAAATTAAATTAGTCACAGTAAAATTGTGGGGATATAGATGAGCCTAAATCCGAATCATAAATAATGGAAATGTGCTCCTGCTCTTTAAAGGGAAAGAAGCCGGGAGATCATAATTTTGGGGAATAAAATAAAAGCCCCAAAGAAGCTCAAACTAAAGTTCACACAGTAGTACATGCTGAAATAATAAAAAAGCACAATGAATAAAGCCGGGACACAACTTTGCAAAGCAGAAATTGCTTCTGAGCCAACATAAAATAAATTTTACTCTTCCCAACATGCACTCTTGGCTACACTCCAAACCTGGAAAAAGCAAAGTCTGGCTGGAACAGTTTTTGGCTGTTCAGACACTGTTGTTCTATTTCATCTGATGGACAATCCTCACTAAGGCTGCAATCCTAGAGACACTTTTCTGGGAGTAAGATCCATTGAACACAATGGGGCTCACTTTTGAGTAGACATTTTTACGATTGTGTCATAAATCACAAAGCTCTCTGGATGACCTAAGATGGGTCGCTTCCATTCTAATCTTGCTCATAGGCCTGTGGTGAATACAGAATTGGGAGGGGAAACTGAGAACCTTGGACACCACCCTGATCACCTTGGAAAATGGAAGAGATGGAAATGTGATAACAAGAAAACAAAAGAAAATGGAGACATAATTTTCTTTTGTAAAGAGAATAAAAACAAAAGGGGTGTTATAATAATATAATGAGAAGTACTTTAGGGGTGCCTATTGACTTTCATCACATCTTTCTCCCCAGAGCGCTAAGTTTTGTTGTGTTTTTTGCCTGAGCAGAAAATTGCACACTTAGGTTGCAATCCTAATCTCCAGTTAGGCCAGCCTAAGCCCCAGCATAAGTCTTGTGCTGACCTGGGGGTGTCACAAAAGTGCTGTAAGACACTTCTGTGCCGCTCCTGAGGGAGGGTTAGGCTGGTGCACAGACATGCACTTACCTCCCGTCATCACCACAGGAACAGGAAGACCTGTTCCTGTGGTGAGATGTGCCAATCAAGGTTAGGACTGCACTTTTACTTTCCTAAAAGCACCACCAAGAATGAGCTAAGAATGAAGCAAGGCTCAGTACAACAGAAAACCAGGATGTGACCTTTATTTGACAGGCACTTTCCCTTCTATGTTCCTTCCAGGTTTGTGATCGCAGTGCAAGAGTCACACCAATATTCTAATTTTTAGGGAAAGAACTTGTAAGGAATCTGCATTCACAAAGAATGATGACAGAATTCATTTTGAGGGTGACTCCACTTCACCTCTTTCTTTCCATCTGCTGAGGAGCGTTTCAACTGTAAGGTCAGTGAAATATGAAAAACCCTTTTCTATTTCCTATTGTACTTTGGTTCAAGGCTGGTGTGACAAAAAAACAGAATTACCCAGGATAGACAGGAAAGCTTTTGCTCTCTCTGGCCCAACAGTGCTGCCTTTCAACTGAGCCTCACAGACGTACATTCCAATGTCAGCAGAGGTTGGGTTGGCAATTGCAAGACGTCTCCCCAGACCGCTAACTCCACGGCTGATTTTGATTCCGTTTCTCTTCCAGGTGATGCTTAATTTCTCAGCGGGACTGCAAGGGAAAAGCCACACCAGTTAGCATTGAGAATTATGTTACCTGCAGCAAGAACACGTGGAACGCAGGACTCACCTAAGCTCAGTCAGGACTGCAGGTGCATCAACCTCTTTCAAATAAATTCAGGTGCAGCTGCCATGTCTTAAGCAGCCGTGCATCAGAAGCCAGAGGCGTCCTTGAGTGCCATCCAACAGGCATAGCCGGTGGCGTAGCTAATGATCATGTAGGCTGTTGCAAAGCTCAAAATGTTGCCCCAGACTTGATGTCACCAGCGGATGGGGTGTCATTCCCCAATATTTTTAAAAAGAAAATTAGGAAAAAAAACCCTGCCTCCTGCTCCTCAGTAGTTTGCTCTGCTTGTGGCATAACAAAAGCACCAATTTGCTACCTGGAGTCAAAGAAGATTTTATTCTCCCCCTCCAAAAAAAAACAACAAAATCAAATTTACTTAAGTAAAAAAATAAAAATTGTGTCCCTTATTGGTTTGGGAAACTGCTGAGGCTAAGAGGAAGGATATTCTTTCCCTGCTAAAAATAAGAGGAGCAACACTTAGAAGTGCCTGTATGTCCAGTTAGCTTAAAAACTGTATTATGATATATCTATATACATGGACATGAGAGTTAATTCATATGAATATCTTATTTGTTTATTTATCTCATTGACTTCGGAGCAATCAGTACTATGGGAAAGTTGAGTTTTAAAAATCCACTTTGTGTTCCATTTTCATTTTCTGGTTAATTGGCCATAGCTTTGGATAGAATCAGTGGTGTAAAAGGGAGTGCAGTTGCACCGGCTACAACCTTTAGGGGCCTACAGGCTGAGCTTGGCAAAGTGGCTAAAATTCTGAAAAATGGGTGTATAACTGAATGAGGTATACATGAATGATAATACCATCATGTTATATATCACTGGAAAGGTAATTTTATGAAGAATGCAATAAAACAAACTGCATTGGAATACCTTGAAAGACTATGGTATCGTGCTCGGCGCTGCATACACTGCATGCGAAGCATGAAAGCCTGGATTGGATTAGTATGGAGGATAGGCTGTTACCCAAGCAGCAAATCCCCCCTCTCCACGCCACTGAATTAGACCAATGGAAAGGCAGAGCCAGTACGATTGGATCCAGCTGGCATCGCAAAGCTGGGCTAAGGACAGGAGCTCTCCCTGTCTTGTGGGGCAGACCCGGGTCTCGAACCCTGGCCTGCTTGTTAACAGGCACAGTGTCTTAGCCACAGCCTATACACACACACACACACACACACACACACACACACACACACACACACACACACACTGTATTCTATCAAATACAGTATATTTGATGCAGTATATTTGCTGGGCTATTTGGCCCAGCACAAATTTCCTAACTAATAAGGGGCACAATTTTTGTATTTTTTCTTAATTAAATTTGATTTTGTTGTAGGGGAAAATTAAAAAAAATTAAAGTATCTGAAGACGGCATCACTTGCAGAGCAACATTTTGAGCTTTGCACTGGGCTACATGATCATTAGCTATGCTACTGGATAGAATATAAAAATTCCAATGCAGTTTTTTCATTGCATTCTGCATTAAATTCCTTTTCCAACGATATATAACATGATGGTATATTATCATTCATACATACCCCGTTTTTCACAATTGAAACCGCTAGTGTCAAGCTCAGTCTGTAGCACCCTCAAGCTTGAAGCCTGGTGCAACTGCAGCCTGTGCACCCCCTTGGCTCCAGCACTGGGCACAGTTAATTCTCACAGCAAAAGTGCTAATGATTTGGTTGGCGGAAGCTAAGCACAGTAACAGAAACACGACTGGGACTCTGCAAGGGAGTGGCTTCCATTATAAGTCAGTTTTGGAGATATTACCAAAAACATCTCTGCATTCAAGGGAAGAGGCAGTCAATCTGTCCCCCTCCTGTATTATTGCTTCCACTTCACATGATTACGGTAGCCGAAGAGCTGCAGACAATCACTGCTCAACTCTCTCCACAAACACACAGCTTCAAGGACCACCAAAAAGATCCATCCAATTTAGCTAAAGGGAAGGAAGTGTATAAGAAGCAATGCAATAAACAATACTCTTATAAACACTCCCAATATAGGCATCTGCCACAAACTGTTTGTACGTCACACAATTTTATTTTTTTCTTTACAAATGTTAGACCCACATCATCATTTGTTTAAGCAGAGCTCCTCCCCCACCCCTTATAACACATATAACGATATAATTAAACAAAGTTTTAAAAATACTACTGAGGGACCCAGCTGGATGAGAGCTATTTTAATTATAATTCAAATTTTGGAGACAGCGCCAATTATCATCAATTGCTTTCATGGGGAACAGCCAACTGCTAACAACCTTCTACAAACAAGGCCGGGATTCCTCACATCTTGGAGAAAACCTGACTCTATACTTCACTCTGTACATTTTGGATTTAAGGGTTTCCTGCTCCTGTTTCTGGCATGACGTAGTCCCCCACACCGAGGTTCTTTTTAGCCTTACCCTCCATTAGCCACACATTCCAAGATGGCTTCATTACTCCCAGCTGTCACGCTAGTATTGCGAGGAGGAATCACAATGACAGGCACATCAGCGGCAGAGGAGGTGTTGTCAGCCCCTGGGGAAGCAAGAAGAGACACCTTCAGAAACCTTTTGTATTCCTGGGATATAAAATACCACATTCCTGTATTCCTGGGATATAAAATACCACATTTACAAATACCACATTTACTCAAATCTAATTAACCATCAAATCTAATGTGCACCCTATTTTGGAGACGAAGGGCAAAATCCAGAGTAAATACGGGGAGTCCTTGCTCCAGTGTAAGAACAATTTACTCTGGATTCCAATATGAATTTCCCATAGGTTTTCACCAGGTGGTGCAGTAACTAAGGGTGCACATAAAGTCTCTTTCGTGGTCCTGTAGTAACTCTGGATTTGGGGGTAAAGTAGACTGAAAAGGTGAGCATTATATTGGAGTAAAAACAGTATTCTGTTAAGGTTCCTTCCCCCAAATGTCCACTCAGATTCTGCCAGGGAACAGTCAGGTCCAAAGACCCAGCCTTGGGCTGAGAAGCCTGTCTTGAGTCACCCACCCCAGAACGAGAGACCTCATAAATGAGAGACCAACCTCACCAATGCCTTGAACCTCAGTTTCACACCATTTCACACACCCTGTAGTCTTTCTTGGCTGTCTCAACCTCTACACTACTCACTGCTTCCCATCCGTGGAAAGAGCGGCCCATTGAGGAGGCCAACTAAAGAAGCGTCTGCTTTCATGCGCCCACTACCAGAAGTGCTGTGGAGAGGAAGGTGGTGGCTTGAAGCCTCCTCTTCCCTGTTGGGCATACATAACTGTAGGCAACACATGTGAAGTGAAGAATATTGCCACCCTGCAATGCTGGAAATGCCGCTCTGATCTTGACAAGACCTTTTTACCTCTTGCATGTCAGCCTAGGGGTCTGCGCTGCTGCCCTCCCATATTTTTCCCGTTACTCTCACTGTAGCTGGCAGCTCCCTTTTCTCTCCCTTCTTGAGGCTTTGTATCATAGGAAGCCAGCAGATCACAAGGACTGCTTGCAAGCAATGAGCAGGAGGGTCTGCTCCCTCAGAACAAATAAATTAAACTCAAAGAGGCTTTTCCACCACCAAGCGCTTTTATTTTTATCAAACATTTGCTGACTTATGTTTTTAAGATCTTTTCATGTTTTGTTTAATCGTGCTACTTCCACACAGTTTCAAAAGAGCTGCCAGTACTTGAGTGAATTCTTTTTCTAAAAAGGAATTTTATACACCAGGGAACAAATACAAAATTAACAAAGGAGCAAATCACAGCAACTTCAATCCCTTTCCTTATCAGGAGAGTAAATAACACAAATCAGCTCCTCTTTTGTGAGTCGACAAACTGTAAATAATTTAGCTTATGCAACACTCAGCACAGGCTATGAAAAATATGGCAGGAGAGAGAGAGAGAGAGAGAGAGAGAGAGAGAGAGAGAGAGAGAGAGAGAGAGAGCTTCTGTCTTATTCTTCTTTCTTTGCAACATTGTTGATGTATGTATTTAATAAGTGCATTAAAATGCCAATATGCTATTGCTTTGCTTCAAGCTATTCGTTTAGGGAAAATATTCCCATGGCATTATTTCTCCCTACATTAAAAACAGATAATAAAAGATTGCTAAAAATAAATACTGGAATAAAAGAGTACAGAGGAACAGAAAATTAAGGAGCATCTCAAACAATGAACATCCAAACTAGTTCTGCAAACACTGTACATCAAGGCGTAATCGTGTTAGCACCACCAAGAGTCAAAGTCACATAGAACTGGCAACAAGAAGCTTCCAACTGGTCTCGGCTTCAAGACAGAAGCAGAGGATGGAACAAAAGCCAGGATCCAAAGCACTAACTTGGTAAGATCCTTGGCAGCAATCTCTGCCCCTGTGCCATATTCCTTGCAGAAGCAGAAGGAGTCATAACATTGTGGCCCAGAAATAGAGCCCATCTATGCATGCCTACGCAAAAGTTAGTATCATTGTAATCAATGGGGCTTGCTGCCAGGAGAGGGTAAATAGGATTGCAGCCATAATACCCTGAGGTATTGTAAGGTACCTTGGCTTCAGGTGGGAAGGATGACCAGAACTGACCTGAAAAGAGGGAAGGGAAATTGTCTCAAACCATTTTTCAGGGATCCAGTCAAATGTGGTGTGTGTTGGGTGGGAGTGTGCACTTAACAGAGAGAGCCAGCAAAGAAACAGGAGAACACTCCAGGGTGCGCTGCTTCTGGAGCAGCCCCCACTTCCAAAAAGGGGGATAAGCCTCTGGACTTCCTTACTGTGATCCCTGCTCTCCTATTTCACAACTCACCCATTGATCCACATATTGTTCCAAAGGTGGGGTGCATTCCTAGGTCCTCTTATCATCAGCAGATGGGAAATCTATATTCTGTGGGGAGCTGTTCCCAGAGTTATCTAGAGCCTGCTTTTGTTATTTGCAACACTTGCTCTGACCGACAGGTTAGCTCTGACGTATGGGGCCCAACATCAGAAAGAATTGTCTCCTCGAATTTCAAACAAGGGAAGATATTAGAACGGAGCAGATCATGCTGGAAGGTCAATAGCCGCGATGCTCAGCTGGCCATAGCTCATGGTTCCACCTGCAGTGCCAGGCTTTCACTTCTTCACCAACTTGAAAAGGAACCCATGAAAGACGGATCTGGGGTGGTGATGACCTCCAGCAGTTTGCCCGGGAGCCTCTCTGCGTGCCAGACTGATCAGCCCAGGAGCTGGGGCCAGAACGATGGTGCCTGCCATGAAACGGATCTAGGCAGCCTTCGTTTGTGACTGATTACTAATTGCCCAGGGAACAATAGGGAGCAGTATTGGTGCCTCTTTCATTTTCATTCATGCCATGTCCCAGAAGAAGCCTATTAGCAAAATTAGTCACCGGATAATGGTTTCTGAACATGTGAGGTTAAGATGATGCTGATCAAGACCTAATATACTTCTTTTGAATCCTGGCATCACAGGAGAACAACACTGGCTTTTTATCTAATGGAGGGTTTAATGTGCTCAGGATATTGAATGGTGGATAATACGTCACGTTGTTCAATTGTACTCAGCTCATAAAATGCTCCCTGATTGGCCTGCAGGGCATCACACTGGAGAAATAATTAGGAGCAAATGTGCAACCAACACACGGCCCTTCAGACTTTGAGAAAGGCCCGGCCAGAATTAGGAGGTGCATCAAAAGGTACCTCGATCCAGTTGCCAAATATGTATCCTCAGTACTCACAGTCCTTTAGAGGCGATGTCCACCCAAATCTGCTCATAGAAGTCCTACTGTGTATCTTCAATTGATAAAGAAAAAATACACCCACTTAATACTTTGGAGAGGAACCACTGACTGTACATCCAGCTCTTCTCACTGCAAAACCCACTGACATTTTTGAAGGATCTACTACAACCAGAAGGCCAGTCTTGCACCCTTTCCCAGTGCCACTCTGACCATTTACAACAGAGTATAAACAGATGCCAACTTCTACTAGACCTTTCCTGTTCCTGTAGCAGCAGCACAATTATCTGAACTCAAAGAACAACAAGCCATTGGCCTTTCATTTGCTGGACAACATTTTTTTGTTCTCCAAAGTGAGTTAATACACCATGCAGGGGACGAGCTGACACTTCAAGAACGATTCAAGGTAGTTGGGGGAGGGCACTGGGGGCCCTGGGCACCTCCTTTGGTATGAGGATTAGGGTGAAACATGTATGTTCCCAGGTTCATTTGCAAACCCAAGTACATTTTCCTGCCATGTCAGTGCTGAGCCATGTGCAGAGTTGACTCTGCATACTTTTAATACAAAATCAGAATTTGCAGCTTTTCCACATTTGGAGAAGGGTCCATCTGAACCCCTGCCATGTTCTGCTCTGGCACCATTTCTAGCTCCAATTCCAGCCCCAATTCCAAATGGCATTTCCTTTAGTAATGTAGAAATTAATCCGGTGTTTTGTGATGTGGCTCAGCTGCGGAGCTCAAAAGCAGGCAGGATTTCTGTTCTGTACTCGCCTTCTGACAACTCTTTGTGCTCAAAGAGCAATTTAGAAGTTCACACTCTGTCACTGACCTGACCTTCCTCTGAATGCGCAGCGAGGGGTTCCTTTGGCACAGAAATATCGCATCCAACACACCATCGGAGCTTTCAACTTGGAAATCAAGTGTTTCATCTAAAGAACGCGCAGGTAGCTTTTCAGTTTTCTCCCAAACGACTGTAATATCAGAAATCTGGCTGGCTGGAGCGTTTCATCTTATTCAACATTAGTTAATGACAGTCAGCACCGTGGCTGGGCAACTCCACCAATTAGCCCTTCCAAGCCACAGACAGTGCCACAGGTGTCACATCCCGTCCCCAACAACCACCAGGGGGAGCCAGTTAGTCTAAAACCTCCACTGAGCCAGCCAGGCAAAGCCTTTTTGTCCTGAAATCTGCACTGTGACAGTCTCGATTTCAGGAGGAATGGAAAGCAGCTGATCGTTGGAACTGATGCTTAGGAGGGCTACATACATTTCACCATCCACGAAATAAGAGGAACATCCTTGTCAATGTGCGCAGAGGTAGAAATCTCACAGGAGGAAAGAGCAGGCAGGTTTTGCAGGATCACACAGGCAAGTTATTAACTTGCTGGTGAAAAAGATGGAAATCCTGCTCTTCCCTTCTGAATCTGTCACCTAATAATCCAATCCACCTAATGATCCAATCCAAATTTACAGTGAGATGGTGCTGCGATGCAGCCCAACAAATGTTCCCCTGCCTGCCCTTCCACTGAAATATGCAACACATGCCTTATTGGTACAGCTGCTTCAATGCTGGAAAGTTGGATTGGATTGGACCCTGGTTTGCCAGTGAGGGGTCTGGAATATCCCAAAATCTGTTCTATACCAGCACAGATCCCATATGCAGGGATGATCAGAGGCCTTGGAAATAATATTCTCTGACAATCTAAGTATCGAGCGCTTCTCCTGATTTCAAGCTCACCTCCATTTTGAAACAAATGGAAAACAACAAGTAACACATTCTCATTTGCCTGTCATTAGGACAAAGATAAAGAAAAGCCACTGCTGGAGAATGAAAGAGGCATTTTAAGGGTGAGGAGACACTTTGAGATAAAATTGCATAAGAAATGGCCTCAACTTCAATAACGGCTAACTATAGGGAATAAAAGTTGCAACGACAGCTGCTATTTGATCTCTGTACTCAGCGGAATAGCATTTTCTTTGTCTAACCATGTGCTGGCACCTGGATCATGCAACACCTGACTCTGAAATATCGGCCCTGACATACCCGTCTAGGGTGCTGGAGTCGGGTTTCCTAGAAGGATGGCACACTGCAACCTCCCTGCAACCACATACTGAAAAGCATAGCTACTTGTTAGGCCACAATATACTGTACAAGGGTAATTCAGCACAAGGCAATCCCTTCTTCCCTGGAATGCCAGTCACCGCTGCAGATTTTGGAAGGGCTCACAGTCCATTAAAAGTGGGTCTGCCTGACAATCTTTCAACACAGCACACTCAGAGACACTGAGGTTGGTGGTGCTGCCACTGAAGCAACTACAACAATAAACTAAAAAAAAAAGCAGGCCTCCGTCAGTCTTGGAAGACTCTGGTATCGTGCTCGGCGCTGTATACGCTGCATGCGAAGTAAGAAAGCCTGGGTTGGATGGTTATGGAGGAGAGGCTGTTACCCAAGCAGCAAATTCCCCCTCTCCACGCCACTGAATTCGTCCAATGGAAAGGCAGAGCCCATACGATTGGATCCAGCTGGCGTCGCAGATCTGGGCTAAGAACAGGGGCTCACCCTGTCTTGAGGGGCCAACCTGGGTCTCGAACCCTGGCCTGCTGGTTAACAGGCACAGCATCTTAACCACTTGCGCCACCCACAGCCCTAAACACCCACAACAATAAACTAACTATGTGGGAAAAGCAGGCTCCTTTGCTCACCTCTTTCTTTGGTGACAAGTAGATGGCAATCAAGGGGAGCCTCTCAGCCTCTTCTTTCCATCTCCTCCTCTTCCTCTTTCCCCTTGGCCGTGTTTATTATTTATTCAAAACTGAAGCACCCAGTTCCTAATTCTTCCCCCACCATGGGGTTTGACTCTTCCCTCTACAATCAGTTCTGAGATTTGGAGCAGCAGTGATGACTGGGACCAGGCAGAAGTGGTCAGCAAGGGTGACTGCTCTGCTCCTTCCCTGTTTCCAGGCCCTGCCAGTTCTTCAAAGGGTCAGTCATAGGCAGCCCGGGACTGGAAGGGCAGGAAAGCTGGGGATGGGTGCAGGCTGGCCAGAAAGGCAATGGTGGAGGTAGAGTATGGCTGGTGCAGAAGAAAGGGGGGAGAGTCCTGTTCCCCTCCACTTCCCCCCTCCACAGTGCAGAACAGGATTGGGATAGAAACAGACCTGGGTTTAAGAGATTTTGCATAGTCCTTACTGCTTATATTGGATGCCTTTGGTGAAGGAGCTGGTGAGGAGGCACTTGAATTTAGCCATTCTCTCTCCACATAAATCCTGGTGCTTCCCTCCCACCCCCAAATTATCTTGCATGGATGCAGATTCTTTCAGCTACAGAGGCACGTAGTGCAGAAACATGGCATCCTGCATATGGAAATCTGGGAGAACAGCCCAAGCCCAGCACATGTCAGCTGGTGGTAATCAAAGGATATTAGCAGACGCAATGAAAATCTGCAGGGAGTTGTGGCAGAATCTAAAGAAGGCAGCTCTCAAAGCGTGCAGTACTTCTCTATACCTTCCCATTACATATTCCTGCATACATCAACATCTGGACGAGGAGGAAGATCTGACCTCCAAGCAAAGCCACACATTTCATTTCACTTTGAATGCGACAAACAACTACATACAAAACTGGTACGTTCTGAGACACTGAAGCACTGATTGAGCTGGTTGTTCACATGACTTTGGGAACACACGGCTTCCCACTGAGGCATCCAAGAGTCTTTGATGCTGATTACTTTCTATGCACATTTTTTCCCTAAATATGTATTTTGATTTTTAAATTAAAGTATCAGCCAAATGATTCTAGAAACAACCTCTTTCCCTCCTTAATTTTAGAACAGTTTCTTGATTTTGGTCCAGCTGAGATATACTACTTCACAGGCGCAAATAAGTTTTGATGCGGTTGGTATCTAAATTCCCTAATTGCTTCTTAAATGCCTACTGTTTTAATCTTGCACCGCATTAATATATTTCACCAACTACAAATGTAATCCATTGGGCATAAGTAACTGCCTTGAGGCAGGTACCCTCCAGATGCATATGGGTATGACTCTCAAAGATTTGGAAACCGGATGATCAACCTGGTACTACTCCAGAAAGGCATCGGGGTCACGTCACAAGCCAGAGTCAGTGATCACGAGGAAGTGTGAAGTAGCCCAAATCTCTGATTTCTTGTCTGATTTCCTATGCCTAGTCATATGTATGAGAGCATGAATCACCAAACTGCTGCAAAATGGTAACAATACCTATAAGGAATCTGAGTTTGTGTAAGACATTTTGTGAACTGCATGAATCTAACCATTTTTCCTTGTGCGCATAAGTGAATGTGCACACTTGGGTTTAATAATCTAACAAGACAGCAGAAAGGGAATGAATGGGAAGAGTTTCAGGTTAAATGAACCAAAAGGAGAAATCAGTCAAGGCCAACCCAAACTCTCCCCAGAATGTCCATTTATACATTACTGGAGATAATAATTTCCACTGAAAATCTTTGCAAGATTGGGGGAAAAACCAACATGCATTTTCACAGCAGCCTCATTTTATTTTTAGAATGAGACTAATGAGGGCTGCTCCTGAATGAGGGCTATAAAACTGGACTGAATGTAAGTGGTTTTCTGTTGGCTTCTGAAATCATTGCTCACGCCAAGAAGCACAAACTGTGCAGCATTTTAAGCTCAAGGTCAACTATTGTTGGCTTCCGCTTATATAGTTCTATATGGGAAATGTGTTTCAAGATCTGGCCTGCCACCTCCCTCTCCAAGATAGGTTTTCTGAGTTTTCTGTAACAGGTACAGAACTGAAAAGTCAGGCTGCAGCTCAGGGGTTTCCTCCAATGGAAACTAACATGTCAGAACAATATGCTGCAAAAGAGATGGTTGGGCCCGTTGGTCGTTGGCTGACTATTCTCCACTCAAATGGCTGAAACCCACAGCTTCTTCTTCTGTAAAAACATTTATCTAACAAAATAGGGTATGGTTTGGGTGTCAAAAATCTAGAATGTTTTGCGTATTGCATGCCATATAAAAGGATAAAACCGGAACTGAGTCATACTTGGAGCTCAGAAATCTTTATCCAGCGCAAAACCAGACGAAAAGCAAACAAAAACGGCTCCCTTCAAGCGTGGATGTTCTCCCAAAGTGATGCTTTTTCTGTCCTTTGTGATTATCAACCTTATGGATATTTTATATTATAAGATTGGCACAGAACTCAGCAGGGAGGAAAATGCAGAGCTGTACTTCAGCTGCAGAAGGAAAAAAATAAAGGGGATGCAAAACAAGAAAAAAAACAGTGTTTCCTAACAGAAGATAATGGGAGCAGCGAAACGAAGTATACAAACTTACTCATTCAAAAATAATTCCACAGACGGATAAGCATTTAATTTTCTAAATTCACAATAAAAGCACATTTCTCTTTTGGAGGCGGGAATGCTTTTCTGTATCTATTTACATACACCTCGCCTAGTCATGCGCCGAGCCTGCAGTCAGTCTGAAAGTGAAGTTATTACTCAGGGTCTTTTTTGTGGTAAGTGATTTTTGGAGTACAGGCAGCACCAGCATTGTTAAGAATAAATTGTAAGCTGCCCCCTCCTTGGCCAGGACTAGAGCTTGCATTGAAGCAAGATCCGTTATCTGGTGTTCAGAGATAACACACAGTTCAGGAGCACTCTCCAGGATCTTGCCTTGACTCTCTGCTTTCTATTGAAAATAGGGGTCCAAAATGTAGAAAAGAAAATGTAGAAAAGAACTAGCAGTCCCTGTGCAAAGCAGGGGACCACCTGGATAGCAGCAGGAGAAGCCTGATGGTGACAGGGAACATCTGACACGCTGCGTCTTGTAACTCCAGCACTGGCAGTTCACCAGAGATGGTCAACAAACAGAATCTCTCTTTTCCTGAGTCAGCCCCTCGGACCGTCTCGCTCTGTACAGCTGCTAATGATCGCAACCAGCTCTTCAGTGTCTAGACAAGGTTTTGTTTTATATGCTGTACCAGAGAAGCTGGGAATGAACCTAAGCCCTTGTACATGCTTTGCCACAGAACGACAGCTTCTTCCTCACAAGGCTCTGCTCACAAGCCTGCTTTCAGAATGAACCAACAATCTGCTTTTTGCAAGCCAGAGTTTTCTTAAGTCATTTGGGTTGCAGCATCCTGTACCTGCTGATCAGGAATGGGCTAAAAGGCCCATTGAGGACACCTGTCTGCCTCTCCTAGCGGCTGGTGGTGAGCAACTTTGCTGTTGTTAGGGTAGATGGGGAGGAATTTATCAATGAGGTGAGGTGGAACATCCTAATGGCTGGAAAATTTAGAGGATTTGGCAACTCCCTGAATTTGGAGATATTCTGGTATTGAGACTTGAACAATATTGCATGTGTTATGTGGTTCTTCCGCAAATGACTCCCTCTTAGCAGGGAGGTGCAGAGCCTCCCCACTGGAATCCACTAACGGGTCCTGCCACCTTGTTGCATGTGGCTGTCGAAACCAGTATGGCCATGAAATCCTTGTGAAATCCCTCTTCTCCATACAGTGTATGGGACTGTAGTCCTTAATGGAGGAGTTGCCAAGGGCCCAGTGGATCAAGGGAGCCACCAGTGAAAGATTTTTGGAAACATCTGCCCTGGAGAGTGGAATCTGGAAAGGGGGACAATATACTGGACAAATGAAGAAGCAAAGAACTGACTGCCTGTTTGTTCACTCCGTTTGTGTCCACGTCACTGTCTCCTGAGACAGACTTTTTTTGGTTGTGTGAATTAGCCATGAGCTGCATTGAGGATTAAGCAGAGAAAGTTGAAAAAGTGCTGTGCTTTCCTGTCTAACTGTCATTAAAAAAGAATAAGATTCTCTCTCCCCCAGTACAAAAGCAGACTGCTCAGCCACTACCAGACAGATTTTGATATGACCCCTAGTAACTTGTTTGAAGCCAGCTTCAGCTGCAGCACCAAGATTTGAGATTTATAGTTCTTAAAACAGCCGAGTCTTGGTTTGTTGTAGAATTAATAACACTGTTGTTACCATTTAAGAGGGGAGAACTGAACAAACCTGCCTTGAAAGCACAGACAGGCGGACATGAAAAGCACCCATGGAAAACAAACAAGCCCACTTCTGTTTAACTATTTCACGCACAGACCCTGCGGATACTGGAAGGAGCGAGTGGCGCTTTCCTAGCGATAAAAATGTCTTTCGGACATGGATTAAAATTATGTCAGGCAGTTGAACATTTTACAGGGAGCCATAATGAGAAGGAGAAAGCTAACCAGATTTTACAGATTGGCAACAGAGTTCACTCTGAAGCGTATCGGTCTGCAGCCTGCAGCCCCCGGCCTGCCTTTATTCTCATCTTTCAGCCTAAGCTGCCTTTAAAAAATGGCTATTAGATCTATAAACTCTGAGCAGCTGGACCTGCCCAAGTGAAGGGGAGCACAAATGAAAGGCAGAGCCGGGGGACAAGCAAGGCAAACACTGGCTCACTAGGCTGCAAAATGCTCAACAAAATTAAAAAATTAATTAAAACACTCAAAACCCCGTAGGTCTCCATGCATTTTGTTTCCTTTTTTGGCCATAACATTTGATAAAAAGATGTTTCACTCCAGGATATTTCATTGCATTCTACTGTAAAATACATATCCAATGGTACAGAGTAGAGGTCTCCAAACCCCGGCCCAGGGGCCTGATGCAGCCCTCAGTAGGCCTAATTCAGCCCAGACCCCTCTATTCAGCCCTTGGGCAAGCCTTTTAATCCGCTCCAATACATTTTATATGTAAATTTATGTAGATATATTCAAATTTGAAATGTAAATTAGTTTTTCTGCCCCCAACAGTGGCAGAGAGATAATGTGGCCTTCCTGCAAAAAACTTTGGAGGCCCCTGGCATGGAGCTTCATGGTGTTGTTCCTAACCATTGTGATTTTGTGTGGTGTGGGCTGCCCCCTCCCCCAGCAACAACACTGGGGCTGGTCTGGAGGAATGAACTCTGCTCCAACCTGTAACTGCTTGAATGCGGAGCCCAACACCCCTTCTGCGCAGAGCCCCCCACCCCCCAAAAATAAAAACACCAGCAAAAGCAACAAGTGATCAACAGCCTGGCTCTTTGAATAGTTCCTTCATTAAATAATAATTTGATTGCTTTTAACTGACCTCTGTTACCATTTTACTGCTTACGGTCTGCACTGTTGAAGTTAAACAGTTTTTAATTAGTCTAAACAACATAAAACTTGACTGAGTACTTGGAGTGGCAGGTTCTATTTTCTTACCTGAGCATCATTTATGATGTTGTCCTTTATCAACATGGGGGGGGGGGGGAGAATCATGCATTTAAGCTGGTTCTCAAATGTGCTCCAAAAACATTGCAGGGCAACGAAAGGAGGGCTGCTATTTTGCGGAAAAGCTCTCAGTGTGGCTTCTAATAGTCCTTTGGATGCTTTCAAGAACAGCAGGTGCTGTTTGTTATCACAAAGAGGCAGAGAAGATAAAGGATAATAATAATAATAATTCAGATAGAAGTTTCAATAGACATCAAGTCTTTCTTGGAAACAAAGAAAACCCAGCATTCAGGTTGCTAGAAATGCAGACCTAATATTAAAAATGGAAATGTCCCTTTATAAATGCATACAAAAACCATCAGCATAAAATATATTCTAATGCAATGACTCAAATTATCAGACTTGAAACAGTTCAGTAAAACTATCAAGCTCCTTTAGGGCACCCCGATAACGATGGGAAATGAAAGGAACGCCTGCAGCGCATCAAACCCCCCCCCCCCCCCGAGAGAAAGCGTTGAAACAGCCTCCGGACGATCCCAGAGGTACCTGGGAAACTTTTAACCAGGACTCCGTGAGCTGCTCCTTTCCCAACGACAGGAGCAGATGGACTGAGGATCTAATTCAGGTGAACGGAGACACCCTCAACATAATCAACGACAAAAAGGTATAACAGCCATATCAGCAAATTGTCCTGCAGCATCCTCAGCAAAAGGATAATTCAGTAGCTAATGAAACATTAACTAATCCATGAAAGCCAAATAGGTTTTCTCCCTGGATACAGAACTACTGACCATATATTTACAATATGATTACTCTGCAGCAGGCTTGTTTGGTTTTTTTTTTAAGAGGGGGCAGGGGGGGAGACACATCTATCTGCTTCATTGACCTAAAAAAACACATCTGACTCCATCTGGCACCCATAAATTGGTACAAAGTAGAATTAGAGAAGAAGCATCGATGATCCAACCACAGCTACATATCAATTCATCAAGTACACGAGCTGCCTTCTATCCATATATTAAAGTGTTCAGTATTTTCTTAGAGGCTGCCACAGTAGCCTGACAGTTCAGATCAGAACCATGCTGTTCAGGGAGGAGGAACCCTTCCCTTCCCACATCATTTCCCCTGCTGGTGGAAACGGACATGCTCCCCACAAGCAGCAAACTCAGGAGGGCAGTTTTCTGGAAAAGAGTGTGTGGCCTGCCACTGGTGGCACTCCTGTGTCAGCAAAACATCTGAGGTCTCCGGAGATCCTTTAGCTACACCACCTCCACTGGCATGGACTGGGTCGTCAGTCATGAAGCCACCATCCTTTGCAATGCAATCTCAGTGCTTCTTCAACCATCAATATTTCTTTATGACATACTTTTTTCAGCTGATCAGATTCCCAAGTTCTAACCCAGTCTTTGCAACCTCGTTAGTGCTCCGTGGGAAGAGCCACCTTGACAAGACGTGTCAGGTGCGCAACTGAAGAACGCCAAACACGCCATGATTAGGTGACCTGCTTCCAGAATAAACCCATTTACCTTGGAGACCGAATATTAATAGCGATAGCTCCATTTAATGACTGTAGAAATGCCAAACCTCCCGTCAATAACAACTTGAGCAATGAACAGGCCGCGGTAGAATATGTTGTTTATGCATCACCAGATGCAATTTCTACACAGAAACAATTTTAATAGTCCCCCTTTTCCCCATCAGCAAGTTCACGCAGCCAGGGATTTATGACTACATTATCCCTTATAACTTGACTGATTTACCACTTTATTCACAGTGAAATGTTTCCAAATTCTAATGACAGCGAAGGGCTTCGTTCCCAAGGCTACTTCCGCTTTGTTTTACTCCGAGTTAGCACTGGAAGCAACAGAAAAGGAAAGAGGTGTTCAGTTCAGAACCCAGTAGGAAAGGTACCTAACTGAGAAGACATGTTGACAGGTAAACGGGGAAGGTCGCTATAGTCGAAAGGCTGATAAAAAGAATTAAAAACCAGTCAGAGAAGAATTAAAAACCAGACAGAAAAGAATTGAAAACCAGACAGAAAAGATAGTTTACACCAGTTCATAGGGTGGACCAAGGATAAAAAGGCCAGGACTATTCAAGGGTTCCACCTAGGGAAGAACCCTGGATCTTTCATTCACAACTGCTCTAGGCTGTTAAAAAAGTTTTTGCCATAGAAAAATAATATGCCCAAGATCTGACTAGCCTGCTACCTTGATTTCATATGACTTAACCAAGCCTCTGCTGTTAGGCCACAGTGTGGTGATGTGGATAAAAAGTTCATGACACCACAATATTGGTGTTCTCAATAGGTATGTTCACCTATTTCCTCACTGCCTGTCTGTTGACTACAGCAGCCAGTTTCAGCCACTGTGCCATGGCACACTGGTGTGCCATGAATGGTCTTCAGGTGTGCTTTGGGGGATTGGAGTGGATCATTTTCAGACCTTGTCAGAGTGCCATAAGACCAAAAAAGGCTGAAAATCCCTGGACTGGGCTGGAAACTCTCACTTCCGTTACTGAACCGGAGCTCTGCCTCCATTTGGTGATGCAAAGTGCATCTTTGGGAAAGGTAAAGAGTGCTGTGGAACTGTGAGAAGCCAAGAACAGGAGGAACATTGGCTGAGAAGACTGAAAGAAGTGGAGAGGTATGGAAGCAATTCAATGTTCTAAAAGCTTTTTGTTTTTCAGCAGAAAGTCCCATTTCTGTGCGCCATCCTTGGGTGCTGGCACTTTTGATTCGCCTCACTTTTATGTTCAATGCTCAATTAAGAGCTGTTTTGGAATACTGTCACTGAACACCTACAGCTAAGCTATTTATAACAAAGATTAAGGCAGCCTGAGCACTTGTGGTGGAACCCACATGCACACCCTGGAACGGTAATGTATAGACTGCACAGCCACACTGCTCGCTCGCTCTCTCTGGCACTCAGTTTGCTGGTGCAAAGCTTTGGCATCCTTGCCAAGGCACTGGAAAGGTGCATTTCACCTGGCTGTCAATAGCAGTACCTGCTCAGAGCTGGAGAAATGGAGACAGCAAAAGAAGCAAGCTAAGCCCTGGCAAATTAATGCAATCTAATTTATGACATGCAAATGTATGCAATTGTTCTTTGCCTGATTATTTTTTAAATGTTAGATGAGGAATTTTGAAACCTTGGCAGAGTCAGAGGGAGAAGTTGACACCTGAATCTCCAAATCTTTGTTCAGCTTTGGACTAACAACTGTGGACTAACAACTTGCCTTAGAAACAACCTGCCTTAGAAAACAACTTGTGGAGGATTCTCCGAGGCAGCCAGAGCTGGGTGACCGACAGGACATTGAAGTCAAGAAGTGAGAACAACCATGGCAATTTAATGCACATTAATGCCTTATGCAGCTAATTTGATGCTTGTTTACTCAGTAATGTGTCCCAGTGCAGTCAGTGTGCCTTACTCGTAAGTAAGCATGCAGATGTTGAGTCAAACCTGATACAGCATGAATGCAGTGATGGTGATGCTGTGTTTGATTTTCTCATAATTGAACAACTAGCTGTCCTTACTAGGAAGGCAGGTCTGGGTCACTTGCCCTGTTCATAGTTCCGAGGTCCGTTCCTTGGTCAGTGGAGATCTCCTCATTACTCCAAGGAGTAGGTTGTCCATGAAGGCTGGGCTCGTAAGACAGAGAAACCAGAAAGCAGAAGCACAGCCTGTTGGTGGCCATTTCAGCCTTGACCTTGTTGTGCTGGGACCCCACATAAAATCAGGAGAACAATGATTCTGAGTCATTCAAAGCAGTCAAGTTCAAACAAACAAGCAAACCAACCCAGAAATTGAATGAACCGATTCCTAACATTCGATTTAGCTTTTAATTACCCAATAGACGCTAATAGCTCCTTTGGAGCGGTAACATTTTATCGTGTCAATTCGCCTGCCACAAACGCACAGCTAAAATCATTATGAAATTATTCTTGGAAGAGGTTGCTAGGCATGTGCTGTGCAGGTTTACACAGTCCTTGCCTTACATTTTTTAAAAAGCCTTTTTATAAATTGCTGAAGCAATTAGATGGCAGTTACCAAACTGATGAAAACCTTCCTTCAGATTCTGGATCAGATGAGTTGCACGGACATTAAAGCATCATTTACAAGTCCAAGCTTTCTCTTGCTCTTGCTCTGCTAAACCACAACCTAATTTTTCAGCCCTAAGTGACAATTTCTCACATCGGTGTCTCTCTGTGCCATAAACGCTGCCCTTCCAACCTCTTTGAAGCCAGACTCAGGAAGGGAAAAAAACCCACTGCAAATATCTCCGATCAAGGAACAAATCTGAGAAGCCTTCAGAGAATTGAGACCAGAAGCCAAAACAACATAAGGAGATGGAGGGAAGCAGAAGAAAAAGAGATTAATTCCAAGCATTAACTCTGGCAGATGAGCTGCCTTGGACACTAATTACATTAAGGAGAGATGGAAAGGAGACAAGCAATGTGAGAAGGAAGGAAAAGCCAGGCGAGGCTTAATTGAAATCACAGCCTAAAAATACTAAGCAAGGTTTCAGAGTGGGAAATATGGAGGCTTGGAAGTATGCACGTTTTCAGGTGAGGAAGCCACACTAGCACAGTGGGATTCACGCAAAGAATATCTGCATAGCAATTTAGTTAAGGACAGGAGGCCTTCCTGCCCCTTCACGTCCTCTCCTGGTTGTGTCACCAGTTGTGAAGACTTGAGGAAGAAGCAAACCAATGGCTGGGCAGGTAACTTTACCAGGATCACTTTCACTGCTTTAGAAACCATGCTTATAGGTATGTGGGGAAGCTGCCCCCGGAAGCCACAGAGAGCCCCTTCAGGCAGCCGACACCATCCAAGCCAGGCTGGTCCTTCAGCTTGCTGGGATTAGTGGTCCTCAAGCAGGCTGCTTCAAGTGCACTGAAGAGCCACACTAAATCTACAAAGCTTCATATTAAATGGGGGGAAAAGAAGAAAAACAACCACTTTACTCAAGACCACCTCAGGAGATGCTCTACAAAAGACAAGTTTTTCAAATGGCTTTTAAAAACAAGTAAGTGCTTCCTGATGTTGTGTAGCAATAAATCACTTTAAGCACCGTGAGAGCCCAAGTGTGCGAACACCCCGAGGGGTCCCCGAGTTCTCCTCTCTGCTCTACTTTCCGTCCTTTTCAAGTGCAGCTGTTAGAGCGTCCTGCTTGATGGGGACTTGGATTGCCAGCAAGTAATGAAGAAAACCAGTACTCAGATGAGTGGAAGTTAAGGCTTGAGAAAAAGCTCTTGCTTCACCAGGGTTTGCTCAAACGAGTCCTTTGCAATTACTAGTAACTTTTTAACTCCAGTTCTTCAACGGCTGCTAAGGCAAGTCCCAGCTCTTGAGCTGCCACTCCACTTATAGGTCCGGATGGATCCAGGCCAGGAGACCATCCGATACGTCCAAGTTTGCAGCTTGCACAACTTTGAGGAAGAACAGCACGGACAAGCTGCTCAGAACCACTGTAAAGCTATTTGAATGGGCTCCTGTGCAACTGTGGGTTCTGGACCATGCTCAGAAGCTTCCAGAATCTGCTGTGGGAATTAGGGCTGACTCCCAGTTAAGGCAAATTTAAGGGAAGGCTCCCAATCCGTTCACATCTGGCTGAAAACTCTTTTTCTATAGTGGGCACACAATATGCTCATCATGACCCTCCTCCAAACAGTGGAAACTGGTGATGTGCCTGCTGGAGTTTCACCCCAGTGGCAGCCTTTTCCTTAAAGGCAACCTTGCTTGCCATGGGATGAGACAAGGTTATAAACCAATTAATGTGGTTCTCAAACTGTGGATCCAGGACCTACCAGTGGGTTGCACCCAGTTTTTGGTGGGTCACAAGTTAGGCATTGTACATCGGCGTTAAACAGCTGCTTACGAGCATGCTTCCGGAAGAAATTATGCTCGTAAACCAAGGCAGCACTGTATACAGAGGTGAGAATTTCAGCAGATGTCACTTGTAATATGTGAATTGGCAAGCTGAAAATTCCCTCTTCCATGCATTGGCATCCTTTAGTCTCGAAAGACTCTGGTATCGTGCTCTGATTGGAGGGCCTAAAACAGTATCTGGTGTGGCTAGAACGGCAGGTTCGAGAGTGACAATCCCTTCCACGGGTAAAGTCTGTCCCCTGCCCAGTCCCCAGATTTTGCTGGTTCTGCGTCTGTCTCTTTGCTTCAGCCTGCCGAATGAGTGTCTCTTCAAAATGAAGAAGGCCATGCTGCGTCTTTTCCCACCAAGCTGAACGATCAGAGGTCAAGGTTTCCCAGCAGTTGATGTCCATTCCCAAGGCCTTTAGATCCCTCTTGCAGATGTTCTTATATTGCAGCTGTGGTCTCCCTCTAAGGCACTTTCTCTGCACTAATTCTCCAGATAGGAGATCTTTTGGAATCCAACCATCAGCCATCCTCACGACATGCCCAAGCCAGTGTAGATGCCGCTGTTTCAGAAGTGTGTACATGCAAGAGATTCCAGCACGTTCCAAGACTGCTTCGTTTGAGACTTTGGCATGCCAGGTGATGCCAAGAATACGTCGGAGACAGCGCATATGGAAGGTGTTCAGCTTTCTCTCCTGCTGCGTATGCAGGATCCAAGACTCGCTAAAGTACAAGAGCGTGCTCAGGACACAGGCTCCATAGACCTGGATCTTTGTATGTTCTGTCAGCTTCTTGTTAAGCCATACTCTCTTTGTAAGTCTAGAAAATACGTTTATTCAGCTCAGTATCTAAGGAGAGAGTGTCAGAGATAGTTGAGCCGAGGTACACAAAGTCATGGACAACCTCCAGTTCATGTTCAGAGATTGTGATACAGGGAGGTGGATCCACACCCTGACCCATGACTTGTGTTTTCTTCAGGCTGATAGTTAGTCCAAAGTCTTGGCAGGCTTTGCTAAAACGGTCCATGAGTTGCTGGAGGTCTTTGGCAGAGTGAGCAGTAACAGCAGCGTCATCAGCAAAGAGGAACTCCCGCAAGCCTTTCAGTTGGACTTTGGACTTTGCTCTTAATCTGGAGGGACTGAAGAGTTTTCCTGGTCAGGAGACAGATTCCCTCTGTTGTATTTCCAAAGGCATGTTTGAGCTTGACAGCAAAAAAATATCCCAAATAAAGTTGGCGCGAGAACGCAGCCCTGCTTCACTCCACTTTGAATGTCAAAGGAATCCGATGTTCAGCCATCAAAAACTATAGTGAAAATTCCCTCTTCCACACAATGGATTCAGGAGCCCTAAGGATGAAAGGTTGAGACTACCCCATCCTAGGGCTTTTAAAGATGTTTGGGAACCGTTGAACTTCACCCCCGCCTCAAGTCATAAGAGAGTGCTTGGAGCTTGAGCACTGGAGACCTCCAAGGTCAACTCTCCCCACACCTGTGTGTTCTTCCACTCCCCCATCAATTCATTGCCAGAAGGCAGCTGGTACAATTCCAAGTTACATGCAGATTGGTATTTTTAAAGACTATCGATTAGGATTGTTGCCTTTTATGGCAGTACAAACATTTAGGAAAGTGACTGATCTGAAAGAACAGAAAAATACGATCAAGATGCCTGATTAAGTTGCATTAACTGTTTTCTCTGAGGGTCAAGGAGTGACACCTCTTCTGTGTGGGATGGTGAAGGCGCAAAGGAGTGAAAGGAGCAAGGTCTGGGAGAGACACACAAGCCTACCTCAGCTATGGCTGAAGGGTGAGAAACGGGGTCCAAGAGCCTACCCTGACCCATTACTGCAACACAGACTGTTCTCTACATTGAATGACTGACGTCTGTACAATCCCTCCTAAAAATATTTCTAAGTAGAAGTCTGTGTATTATTCAAAACCCTCTCTTTCCTCTGATTTACAAATCTAATGTTTTAAATTGAAATGGTCGCGAGGTGCTCATTTATTCCCGGGAAGTGATGGCAACAGTTCCGGTTTTGTGGGTTGGAAAGCCCAGCCTTTGAACTTAACATCTCTGACTCTTTCCCCCATTAGCAAATCAACGTGATTAAACAGGAACCAAAAGGGGGAATGAATTCCTCGCTGCAGCTACCTGACGGCGGGCTCCTCGGCAGGCTCCCTCGCCTCATTCCATCACCTACATACACTCTTTCTGTATCAGCAAATTAGGTAAATTTCCCTTGTATTGCAGGGCCTGGAAAACAGCACTTCCAGATCCACACCGGCTGTAATATCACCATGGTAATGTAAAGCTACACAGAAAACCCTTCATTTAAAATTTCCCAGGGCCCTGTCAATTTACGGGCCATTAAAGAGGATTTGGATATGCACACAATACCGTCTCCGCCAATGCCATCGTTACCTTCCAGACAAAACTAATAGAGGAAGAGGTTTCATCACAAAAGACGTACCGATATTTGAATATTACACAGCAATCACAGCGCAACAACATATTCATTTAGCATAATACTTCAGATATTTCCTGCACCAGCCAAGTTTCTCTGCTTTTATAGAAGATGGAAATTTTAAATGCATCCTGAGAATAAGCAAAATAAAATATGCAAACTGATAGGAAAAACGACAAAAACTGTGCCTGTTTATTTTCTCTCGGATCCTCCGTCTTTCATAAGAATAAGAGTTCAATAAGTCCACGAGCCGTTTGGGTAGCTCTTAAAAGAAATATAACTAGAGGGAGTTTATTGCACTGTGCAGAATCCTGTAATCTTCATGCAGTCACACAAGCAGTAAAATATATTTTATTATAAATTAGTTTTTGCTAAAAATACTATGCTGTGAGTAGAAGCCACATTTGAGATTTAGCTTCTTAGCTGATCTTGGGTCAAAAAGGTTTCATTTTGCAGAACAAGGTTAATACCATAATTTACAGAAATCAAGGCAGGTCTGGGTAAAGTTGGGATGAAATTTAAAGGAAATTGTGTGGCGAGAGAGACAGTTTCTCTGCTCTATGCAACTAACAACACATTCCTACCCCCTGGTTAAGCTGGCACAAGTCCTGGCACAGGGTCCTGTGGAGGCCTGAGGGTGTCACAAAAGAGCGTAAGGCACATCTACACCACTCCTGGGGAAGTTAAACTAGTGCAGACATGCACCAGCCTCCCCCTGCCACTATAGGAGAGGCCACGTTGTGCTGATCTAAATTGGTTATTACTGAACCCTAAGACTTCCTCAACCTGCTTGGGCACATGTGATCAGCTATTATGGAAAAGACTGGCTCCTTGTTGCAAGATGGATCTCAAGGAAAGCTCCTGAGGAAAGACTTTAGGTTGGAATACACTGTGCATGGGATCTCTCTTCTCTCCCTACATGCACAACCAAATAAGGTGCCACCTAGGCATGTGCAAGTAGAGCTTGTGCCACTTGAAGGGGGCACTACTGAGCAGCAGCTTCCCGGCTGTTCACTCCTGACTTCTGCTTACTGCTTAAACTATCACGAACAGGCAAAAACTGAAATCAGGTGGGATGACAGGGGCAGCCACAATGTGAAGCCGCTACCACCCTCCTCTGAACCTAGAAGTGATGTCACTGCGCTACATGACATCTCATGGCATCACCATATGAAGAGTCCAGGTGGGACCAATGATGTTCATGACGTGAAGTGTCCTGGAAGGAGTACAGAAATATTGCAGAAAGCCAGCTTGTCTTTGTTTATGTTGCTCCTGTACTTAAGACTCTGCAGATCATGCTCTCCTTGACCCATCATTTGCTAGTCCAGATGGAAAAGTGGGGACACCCATGCACATTATTAATACATTCCCTTCATTATGTGACCTTACACAGATCACCTCTCCCCTGCTCTACAATCCTCACTTACCCCTTCTACAATAAAACCTTGGATTGAGAGTGTTTTGCAAGACAAGCAAACATTTCTAATAAATTTTGCCTTTTAATACAAGTGAAAAAAATAGTCCCAGCTGGGATATGGCTAGTTTCAGTCCTCTGCCAGCACCTGCTCAGGCTCTTCTGAGAGACCAGTCTATGCATATCTATTACAGTCATTTGTATGCCTATTATAGTCATCCTATATAAGGTGGGCAAATTGTGGCCTGAGAGACTTAGGGCGCAATCCAGAGTAACTACAGGTAGTCCTTGCTCCGGTGTAAGAACAATTTATTCTGGATTGCAATATGAATTTCCCATAGGTTATCGCTAGCTGGTGCAGTAACTACGGGTGCACATAATGTCTCTTACGTGCTCCCGTAGTTACTCTGAATTGTAGGATATGTGCATGTTCATTTGTTTTAATTTTCTTTATATTTTGTATTTTATGATTTTGTATTATATCACAGTTTTGTAAGCATTTTTATATGAATTTTTGGGGTTGAGGAATGAATTGTCTGAATTTCCATTATTTCTTATGGGAAACTGTGCTTTGATATACAAGCATTTTTATTCCAGAACAAATTGTGCTTGTAAACCAAGGTACCGCTGTGTTTTACACTCAGCACACAGCCAATCTCCAGCCAGTTCAGCAGACACAGGTGCTTTGAACCAGAGTGTTGGATGGGATGGGATGGAGAAAGGGAGGATACTTTGAAAGAACACAGTGCTGTCTACCAGCACGACAAATTGTTTAACACCTGCTCAGTTTTGCCATTTGTTTTAGTACCTTCCACATCATAACCGACCAAGTCAGCGCAAGCAAGGACGGAAACTATGGCAGCAGTTTTAATAGGATGTGGGTGGGAGGGGAGAACCCATTAAGGAACAAGAAAGTAATAGAGCCTTGCTTGCCGAAGCATTCACTCAGTCCACACATGCGAGTGAAGTGAAGACTAAGGAATTAAACGTATTCATTTCACCAGTTCTGCAATTTAATCATCTGGTTGGCTTTTCTAATACAAACATGATTAGTAGCACAGCATAATGAGATGCACCCACAAAATACAGAATGTGCGCTCAGGGAACCCTGCCTCTTGATAGGCAGCAAGCAACTCCAAAGATGCCAGAGTATTACTAGCATAATTACTAATCTTACGACAGCTCACAAAGTTTGGGGATGCGCAGAGGTTTATGGAGCAGGTTGCAAAAGGTTGCAGCTGGGGGTCATCTGGCAGCTTGCCTAGAACTGTTTGTGCGCTGGTGACAAGTGCAGCAGGCACAGCAAAATGGCTGAGCTCAATCTGCCTGGCAGGCTGGCCAGCCTCAGGAGGCCTCCAGAAGGACACCCAACACTATCTACAGCTGGCCTGGATGTTTTGGCCTTCCCTTGCTCATGTGTCTCAGCCAACATGTTGGCTGATGCTTTACAGGCACAAGGAGCCTTGACCAAGTTTCATGCCAGGGGTAAAAACCAAGAGGGAGTCCAACACACTTCCTACCCTTGGTTCCTTCGGAGAAAGGAAAGGTCAACAGGAGTCCCAAATCTTGGGTAAATGCCAAGCACTTCACCAATTTTTGTCTGCTTAACATAGCCCAATTGATCAAACATTTGGAAGGCAACCAAATGGTTTTGGCCAAAATAGGATGAAGCTGGGTTTGGAATTCAGCCGAGAAACTTTTAGCACCTTTTAGAAGAAAATGGGAAAGTGCCCAGAAAATGTGCCGATTACAAGAGTGTAATCCATTCCGTGGAGAGCTATCCGATTCTGACCAGTGAAAAGCTCTCACAACAGTGCTGAGGGGGAACTCCATGCCTTGGGAAACTCCCTGCCTCCCTGCCATATACCTCACAGGGATCCGTACCTGCCAAAAGCATGAATAGCTCCAATCACACCCTGATCTGACGGGAAGGGCTTCTGCTAGAAAGACTGAGCAAACAGTGCTTGCATTTGGGTCAAGATTGCGTTTTCCAGAGAAGCCGGACCTTAAGAAGCTCCCTTTAGAACAAACCATTGTCAGGCTGGCAAAGGAAATGCGGAGGGTGAGATGCATCCCTCCTCCCATCACTAAGAGTCATGAAATTTGACATGAAAACAAATCTGCTGGTGCAAATACCTTAATCTGGGCTATGTCTTCTTAATGTCATCAGAAACCAATAGCTTATCCAAGGGTTTCTCAAACTGTGGGTCATGATCCAATGTCTGATGAGTCCTTTCTTGGCCCTCCCACTCACCCTTGTGTCCAGCTGGTGCCAAATTAGAACCCTCTGGACACCACTGGAGGCCTTCACAGGCCTTCACAGGCAGCTGCTATGCCACTTCTGATTTACTGCCAGATGTATGAAAGTGACTTCTAGTTGTTTCCAGAGGCCTGCTGAGGCCCAACACCAGAGAAGGAGGTGGTTTGTGTGTCTTCCGCTACAGAACTGGGTATAACATTGAAATCCTAAAACCAGATTGTTTTCAGGGAGTGCAATCCTAACCAAATTAGGCCGGCACAACTCACCTGCTCCCCATTTCCATGGCCAAGGAGTGGCAAAAAAGTGACTTGTGTTACTTGTACGACACCCCCAGCCAGCATGGGATTTGTGCTGGCCTAACTGGGAATTAGGATTGCACTGTGAGAGCAAGAATTATTAACCTATCACTACATTTTATTTATCCAAGCCCTGAACTATATTCTAATGGAAAATACAGGTATCCCCCACTTTCTGACGTTTCATTTTCTGCTGATCCACTCTTTCAACACCTTTCAATTATTCCCAGAACTCATTCATTGAACATGTCTGACTCTTTCAACCTCTCTCTTCTGCTCTAAAGGCCAAAATTGCCATCTCCGATGTTGTAGCTCCTGATCTAAGAGGTTAATGAGACTCCTTTTGCAGAAATCTCTGTCTGGCAGCAGGAATTGGCAAAATAAAAGGGTCATTTGCAATCTAGCTATAAAAAGCATTGGAAGCAACATTTACAAACTAAAAAATTTTAATTTTTCAATGGTTTTCACTTTTGGACAGTTCTCTGATCCCAAATCCATCCCATAAATGGGGAATGCCTCTACCATCATTAGAGCGATGTGTGTAAATAAGGCTGTCAATGCCACATTACCCATAAATGTGGGAGTTGCATTTCTTTCGACCTCGGAAAGGAGGTCGTGTTAAAATGCCTGTCCTTTGCAACACACAAAACAAACAACAGGGTTTGATCCCCTGGGTTGTAAAGGCACGGTGATCATTTGTAGTTGGCCCCGAGTTCACAGAGCGCTCTCCCCTCCTCTTCCTGCAGCTGGCACCTTGAGGAATGTTTCTGTGGTTTTTCTCCGGCTGTAATTTTTCACGTCTCCACTAAATCTCTGGGAACGTACTGCTGATGGCCCCAGGAGCCAAAGCAGCCAAGACCAACCAAAGCCAGAAACAGAGCTGTCTCCTTTAATCTATGAGTGTTCACAGGCAGGTTTCTGTGTCCAAATTTGTAATCAGGAGCTTCACTGGTGGTGGTGCTGAACTTCCATCAAAGCGGGGCTGGTGTCACTTGCAGGACTCCTGAAATAATAGCTCCCTGGCGCTGTGCCTCCCTCTCATTCAAAGGTCCTCAAAACCACTGGTAGCATCTCTCATCTTCATGAATATAGTTGGCACAATATCATAAACATGCTGACCCACTTACATAATATTACCTCGTAAACCTCTATAATTTAGTTTTTCAGATGCATTTTTTAAAAAGAGCAATCAAGAATTTCACTTAGCATTACCATATTCAAGCATTACCCTATTATTACTCTTATACTTTGAGTGAGCCAGTGATTTCCTATTGGGCATTACAGGCCTTGAACCACAAGGTCTCTGCTTCAGATCTCCTCTCCCTACACTCAGTATCTGGCCCAAAGGATTTCTCAAATTCACTCGTTTTCTAGACAGATCAAACCAATACACACAATCCTGAGCATGTTGAAGTCAGTCCCATTCTGTTCTATTGGACTTAGGTTTAGGGACAATCCAGAGTAACTATGGGGAGTCCTTGCTCCACCGTAAGAACAATTTACTCTGAATTGCAATATGAATTTCCCATAGGTTTTCACTAGGTGGTGCTGTAACTATGTCAACGTAAATGTCTCTTACATGGTCCTGTAGTTACTCTGGATTGTAGGGTCTAAGTCTAAGGTTTCAGTACACACTAATGTGCTCACCTAAACAAACAACAATGTAGTAGGGCAAAGCTTCTCAAACTGGGGGGTATGATTCCCCAGCTCATGTAAGGAGCAGGGAAAGGGGGGAAATAATCCTTCAGGGGTATTTCCAAACCTCAGAAGGGTGCTTCCAGTGTCTGGGAAACCCTGAGGAGCCCCACTGAGCACTTCCAGAGCTTCCCACAGTTTGAAATTAATAAAAGTTTCAGCTGCGACTAAACCAGAAATTTATTTTGTAGCCTACAACAACCTCTGAGCCATGGAGTGAGTGGCTGGTGACACAGCTGTATCTTGCGTTTTGTGTTGCCTTAACCTGCTTCCGGTTCTGAGGGTGTCACTGCAGCACTCAGTTTGGGAAGCACTGAAATAGCGCATTGAACAGAGCATGCCTGGGTTATGGCCATGAGCGTCTCCTCATTTTCACCAAGACGACAAAATACTGGCCTTTAAAAAAATAAAACCTCACATGGAACAAACTGTTGATGACCGAACAAAGCAGCAGCCCCAGCTCTTGGCAGAGAACTCTGAGAAGCAGAGGTGGCCTCTTAGTGAACAGACTCAAGTCCTCAGTTCCAGGGAAAAGAAAAAGGAGCACATTTATTAAAACAGTAAATCATCACAGCAGGAAAGGCAGCAGGCCATGCAGACTTGCGGAGGATAATTCAGGACAGCACAAGGGTCTCACCTCACCCACACTCCAGGAGTCTTCTGTGGCCATTCCATTTAGCAGCTTTCCAGCAACCTCTCTAGGCCCCAGCGGGACTAACAGCAGAACTTAGCATGTTCTTTATTGCTGCCCTGGTTGACTATCAGATCTCTCCGTAGCCTCCACCTGGCAACTCTGACGGCTTCTCCATCCACTGCATATTCCAAGAAAACCAATTCAGCCTCAGAGATGGACCACTTCACTTCCAGCAACCAGTCCCCAAAGACACTGCACCGCTTGGTTGGCCCTGCAGTCCATAATATCCAATCTGAGAAGCCACGTTTCCTACACACTCCAGCAGCCCAACATGCCTTATTTCTACAGATAAGAGATTTCACCAATTTCTACAGATCCTTCTTTTATCATATGGATCACCTGAGCAGGCTGTTCAGCTGAAATCCTTGGTTCAGTTCCCTGGGATGGCTCAAGATGGTTGCCTGCCTCTCCCAGGCTTTGCCAGGGCCCTTAAAACATTGTTTCCCCCAACTCCAGTGTCAGGTATTACTGACGGAACTCCTCATTAGGATTGTATTCAAGGAGAAGGGGAAATGAAACCAAGAGAAAGACAAACTCCCCAAGGCCACAGACCGATACACACTTTTCCCTACAGGACACCCAGGGATTAACTTTGGAGTCAACATACTTGAAATTGCATTGTGAACAAGACAAGATAAGCAAGGAAGTGCTTGACAAAAAAGCCTCCTAACCCACCTCGACACTGCATCTGAAGGTGTTCTGCGCTCATCCTATTAGCTTCTTGATCCTTCCCATTTCTTTGGGCTCTTTTCTCTCATTTACACTGGGAGAGTGCAAGTGTGTGTTGCCTGTTGATATAGGTGACCAGTTTCTATTAAGGTTGCTGGGAATTGCATCGGTAAATCTCCCAGGCAGTGGCTTCCTTCTTTTCCCATTAACTTGTTTTCTAACATTTCTAACTTGCTCCTGTGGCGGGATGTTTCATTCCCATGTACAGCAGTACCTTGTAAGACAAATGCTTTGCAAGCCAAATGCTTTGTAAGACAAACTAAAATTTCTATGAAATTCTGCCTTGTAAGACAAACAGTGCCTTGTAAGACAAACAGTTTTACAACAAAAATTTGGTGGAAACGAACCCATTGATGGATCTGCATAGTGAGCAACAGCGAGAGGTGATGGAGGAGAATCATCTCATCAGCAGAGGAGGAGAATAAGGAGGAGGAATCCCTCACATCAAATGAGATTAAGGACCTTTGTAAACACTGGGAAATTGTGCAAAATTTTCTAGAAAAGCACCACCCAAATAATGCTGTAGCAGCACAAAGGTTTTTCTTTTCTGTTTTACTGTACAGTACATAACAGTGTTTTATAAATTAATAATAAGTAATTGTGTTCTGTATTATATTACAGTGTTCTGAATTCAATTACGTGTTTTGTCATCATTTTTCCATGGCATTAATATTTTTATATGAATATTTTTGGGAGGTGGAACCGATCCTCTTCAGTTTCCATTATTTCCTATGGGAAAATCTGCTTTGGATAAAGAATGCTTTGTAAGACAAACATGCTTCCAGAATGAATTGTGTTTGTCTTACAAAGCAGGCCTCTGTCAGTCTTGAAAAACTATGGTATTGTGCTCAGCACTGCAAACACTGCAGGTGATGCATGAAAGCCTGCGTTGGATTGTTATGGAGGAAAGGATGTTACCCAAGCAGCAAATCCCCCCTCTCTGCGCCACTGAATGAGTCCAATGGAAAGGCAGAGCCAATAGGATTGGATCCAGCTGCCGTCGCAGAGCTGGGCTAAGGACAGGAGATCACCCTGTCTTGTGGGGTTTTCCCAGGAATCGAACTCTGGCCTGCTGGTTAACAGGCACAGTGACTTAACCACTTGCGCCACCCACAGCCCCCTTGTCTTACAAGGCATCACCGTATTCACCTTATTGTTTAGGTCCCATTTTCTCATCCTGGACTATCCACCTTTGCAGATAAAATGCATACCCTGAGGGTCTGCAGAATATTTATTTCTCCTTTATTTGTTAGGTAGTTATAAAAAGAATATCCCAGCTGACCTTTCAACTGGAATATGCTGTCCTCCTTCCCTTCACTGCTGCTCTATCTGCAAGCTGGGCCCAGAACAACTCATGCAAAGTACACAAAGGAGTTCTTTATCAGGGCTTCCTGAGTTTAATGGGGATGAAGGACATCTGTGTATAGTTTTGGTTGGAGGGTCTCCAGAGAGATATGGCTTCCAAGCATGCACAACAACAGAGATATGGGCAGGGAGGAAGCACACACTGGGGAAACCACTTAGAATGCTGATGGTCGGCCCATGTGGGAGGCCTGTCCGTTTGTGGTTCAGCAAGTACACTGCCCCAAGACTCACAGCTTTCACCTTGAACTCCAAACTACATCTTGGGGACACACACAGCTGGCTCCTTGAGGCTCATGCTATGATGCTTCCCTCTCAGTCCAGGAGTATCCTATGCCTGGAGCAAGACTTCTCCTTGGGGGACACCACCAAAGACCAGTGAACTCATGGTGAACTAACGGAGCCAAGTACGTACCTCCCTAGGTATGACAATCTGTTCCTTCAAGGTCCCTTTCACAAACTGGTCTGCAGCACTTGTTCTCTTTATGAATCTGTAAGCAACTTTATGAAGGTCCTCTACTGAAAACCAGTAATTCAGCTACGCTTAGCTCTTGCAAAGAGGAAGCCTCTTGCTCTTTTACAAGGACTGAGCATTTTGCTGCCCTTGAGCAGAACCTCAACTTTTGGAGAACTCTGATAATATATTCAGCCTGAACTCATGGACTCTCTCTCTCTCTCTCTCTCTCTCTCTCTCTCTGGAATTTTTTTAAACCTTCCATCTGAAATTCTTTAAATTATAGTTGCATTGAGCCATATGTTTCAACCAGAACCACATGTTTCAACTAGAATATTTAGTAGGAATGCACTGCATAAATAGCACCTGTCTTTAGCCATGCATACAAATTTTCCCAAACTAGATCCACATTCTAAATAAAGCATCCCATTCATGTATAATTTATCTAAGTCTTTCCCACTATTGTTTTGAAATGTTATGCTGGACCAAGTATTGTACAGTATTGTCAAGTGTATAAAGAACATAGCAAAGGTCTAAGTCCACAGAAGGCTCTGGATTTTAACACAGAGTTTACCACCCGCAAACTGTTTCCTCTTCATCTTGTCTGTGATCACCCCTCTGTTGTTATCATGTGCCTTGTTCTTTGCCCTTCACTTAATAACTGGTACTTGCTGTCTTGCCTGGTTTGGTCTTTAACCAGACAGATCCTTCTTTGTGACCACCATCATAATGAGAAAATACAGAAAAGGTGCGACCATCAACCCTCAGTCGAAGAACTAATCCAAAAACAGACTGAGATGGTTTGGCCAAGTCTGTAGAATGAACACCAATCGGCTGCCACATAAGCTCCTCTGGCAAGAGCGGCCTATCCACCGGAGGGTCCAAAAAAAGATGTGGCTTAAACTGGTTGAGGAAGACCTAAGGAACCAGTGACTGATGAGGCTAAAAGCCTTGCCATCAATCACCAAGAATGTATATTGTGAATGATGCACAGAATCCATCGGCACCTACAGCAGCGGGTTGGTTGAGAGGACAACGAACCCTCTCCCCAATCACCAGCCGAGGACTAAAGAAGAAGTCTTTAGCCTGTTGTAGCTAAACCCCCTCTCTGCTGCATTTGCTCAGATGAGTCAGAACTACTTAAGACTGCTGTGGGTGCTGTGGGTGGCGCAAGTGGCTAAGACACTGTGCCTGTTAACTAGCAGGCCAGGGTTCGAGCCCGGGTTGGCCCCACAAGATAGGGTGAGCTCCTGGCCTTAGCCCAGCTCTGCGACGCCAGCTGGATCCAATCGTATGGGCTCTGCCTTTCCACTGGATTAATTCAGTGGCGTGGAGAGGGGGATTTGCTGCTTGGGGAACAGCCTCTCCTCCATAACAGTCCAACCCAGGCTTCACATGCAGTGTATGCAGCGCAGAGCACGATACCATAGTCTTTCAAGACTGACGGAGGCCTGCTTTTTACTTAAGACTATGGTAAGTATTCTTTTTTCTCTTCCTCAGTACTGGTGGGGTAACACTGTCTTCTGCTTGTTGCCTAATCCATATACAACATACCTACAAGTGGAGTCACAATCACCTTCTCTTACCACATTAATTCCAACACTGAAACTACACACACAAACCCCTACCACTCTTCCCTGATTCTACCCAAACCCAGGTCGAGACTCTCATTTCTTGCCTTGATTACAACAGTCTGACTTATCTGAGCTGAAACCCGTCATCTTGGTCCTACTCATCAAGTCATCTGGTCACGGTTCTCACAACATCAAAAGACATATTCTTTTCACTCTATCGTCTTGCTCCTTGCATAGTGTTTCAAATCTTGCGCTCTCTTCCTTCCACATCTCTTCATGATCAAGCCCCCTTGTCTTTTTTAATTTCCTGTTGCTTTTCTAGAGAAAAAGCTATCTCATTGACTCCCTTTCTCTTCTCCTTTGGCCTCTCTGCCTTTACTTCTTCCTTTTTCTTCATGTTAACCCCAGGGCAGCGTATCTTCTTTGTAGATCTTCTCCATTTCTCTGTTTCTTGACTTCTCCACTGAATTCATCCTGCCTTTCTCAGTCTTAATCCAGGATGCTGACAAAATTTCCCTTCACGTTTCCCTCCACGAGAATTTCCCTTCAGAGAAAGGTTTCCCTCCTTTCTCCCTTTCTGGATCATATCTGCTTAGACTATAAGCCTGCAGTCAGGGATCTGTTCGGCATCCAGTATATTACACACGCTTCATAAATATTTATGACAATATTTCTGCATAGATTTCTCAAGTGCAAAAAAATGATTCTAGTTGTGTCACTGTTATGGAAAGTCAGTGAACAACGGCAATCTGGAGAGAAACCAAAGACTTTTAAAGACGTAAACACAGAGGTTAGTGAAGGTGAACTCTTAAGTCATCTAAAGTCCAAGTTGCGGCCATAATCTATAGGATTTCCAAGCTAAATATATAGGAGACCATACAAATAAGACAAGAAAATAATAAAGATCACCCAGAAACAGAATGGCAGCCAGGATCACTGTGGCCATTTCTGAGAGATAAAAAGTATAAGAGCCCTTTTAACTGTGATGTGAAGTTTGGGGCTCAACAAGTTACATAGGAAGCAAGATTTCCCTTTCGCACAGATGACCCTATCGGGTAGTTAATCTGCCTGCTTTGGGTCTGGAACTGCAAATGCTGCCTTTTCCAGCAATGTGCAATGGATGACCTAGACCCGCCGTCTCCATGGTTGTCCCTTTGATAAAGCAGCACCTGCGGTTTGGAACATTCAGTTTAATAAGGCTCTTTGAAACTTTTTAAACTTCAGAAATAATTCCACTTTCCTCACATTTATTTAAATGCTGCAGCCCATTATGTTGTGACAATATTCTCTTCCAGTCATTACAGTGCTTAATCACCATAACCCCAAATTGATGGGGGGGGGGGGAATCTCTCTCTCTCTCTCTCTCTCTCTCTCTCTCTCTCTCTCTCTCTCTGTGTAGCAGGCTGACTGTCTGGCAGGCATCTGGAATATTAAGCAATTATTTTTTAAATCCCCACTTTTCTATGTGCTGTGTTGAGCCGATTGTACTAGCATTTTTCAAGTGGAACAAAGCTTGAAAGGAAGAAGTTCTCTCTTGGTTTTGTGTGTGTGTGTGTGTGGTTTAACAACAAAACAAATGAGTGAGATTAGCAGCAGCAATCCTGGCCCCAGGCATTTCTTGGGAATTAATGAGCAACTGGCACAAGTGGCCAGAGGCAAAACTCATCCAGTTGGTCATAATTCATAGGAAATACCTATTTGGGACTTAGACTGTTCCTACTGATGCTGCTTTGTCTCTCCATAAGCCTGAGTCAAGACCATTTTTAATAACGCCACATTCATTCTGCATTTTCCGAAGAAAGCATTAACTCCATCACGTTTGGAGATTTTCTCTGTAATCCTTAGATAGTAGCGGATAATATGAACAGTCTTCCCTTCAGATTAATCTACTTCAGTTCTCATAATAAAACAGATTATATGCTTGATGGTGAAATAAAATTAAAAAATAAAGCAGGTGTGATGAGAGCTTAAAGTTAGATCAAAAGATTTAAGCACGGCATCAAGTGTAGCTATTAGTGGAAGGAAAAACAGGGTGGATATTAGAGTATGAGCTCTGAGATGTTGTTGTCCGTGATTTGTACTGTATCTACAATACTGTAGATGTAGATTTGTACAATGTGTTTAATGCACAGTTACAAGCCTTACTTCAAGCATCCTCACAACAGTCCTGTGAAACAGAACATCAAACTTTTGACTGACAGATCTGGCCCGGGACTAACAAGGGCCACCACTGAGCAAATGGATGGATGCAGGAGGATGGTTTGAGTTTCAGCTCAGTTGCATCAGAACACCTTCATGCTTATATAATTTGCCTTTGGGAAAGGGATTGAAAAAGTTGGACCAACAACCAACTACTTAGGTCTCCCAAGTCTTTCTTGAGATGTAAGCAGTTCATTACTAACCAGGAGGGACCTGCAAAAGGCAAGGTTATTCTGGGATAACACCCCTTTGTCAGGAAAAATAACCTTGGGCATAATCCAGAGTAACTATGGGGAGTCCTTGCTCCGGTGTAAGAACAATTTGCTGTGGATTGCAGTATAAATTTCCCATAGGTTTTCATTAGATGGTGCAGTAACTACGGGTACAGGTAATGTCTCTTACGTGCTCCCGTAGTTACTCTGGATTGTAGGATATGTCTTTTGCAGGACCCTACTAATGAGTTTCTGGGGAGCTCAGAGAAAGTAGGAAAGAATGTAAAAACAGGACTTTCTGACCTGGACACACATGCAAATGTTCTTTTAGGAGGAAGGATGCTCATGACTCGAGTTGTGCAGCTAGTACTGCTGAGGAGTGGGTCGCACTTGCTAGTAAGGAAGGTTGGCTTGTACCTCATGTAGTGGCTGTTTAGACTGACAAAGATGGCTGTCTGTAGTACAGGCACGTACTGTACTACAGACCACCACAGAGAGCTAATTCTTTTTAATAGTGGGGACACTTTTCTTAAGCAGTGGCTGAAATGGATGAGCAAAGTATACAACGAAGACCCTGAATGAGGACTTCAAGAAAGAAGGTTTTTTGGGTCTCATAGAAAGTGACCCTGAGTGCTGAACAACTAACTGGCCTGACCAAGAGTTGATAAGCATAGAATTTACAGAAGTATGACTCATTTAATGGAGAAAGAAGGGATGCACAGACATTAAAGGAAACAAAAATAACTAGACAGGTTTTTTTAAGACTGTTAGAGAATTCATGGGAAAGAAAAAGTTCCTTTTCTTGGTTCTAAAAAAGACTGTGCCCTGTACTGGTCTGAGTTCCTCGTCTAGAAGGACAGAAGATTGCAGAGAACTTCCTGTTCCAGCCACAGGTAATACTAATAATTAGATGTCAACACAGGAATTACTCTTAAAAGCCTTATATGGCAAGAATGAAATTCTAGATACAACTGACAAATCATTAGCATCTGGTGATGATCCTTTGGAGAGTGCGCAGTATTCTCTGCAGCCTCTTGAGCTGCAGCTCCTTTCCTACTTTGGTAAAAATGTCCATTTAATGGTAATGGCTGCAGTCCTGAAGTGCAGTTGGGCTTGCCTCTCTATCACTGGGCTGCCCAATTCCAGGATGGTCCAGCCCAGTTACACCAGAAAGGCTTGCGGCAGCCTAAGATGGACCTGGGCTGCCCTAGCTGTGTCAGCCTAGGCATTTCAGGAGAGGCATGTTGAGGGCATGTTGGGCATTGCCTAGACCAGAGTAGTTAGGCTGTATCCACATCCTCTTTCCGGGGCAGAATTGTCTTCTTCCAGCCCCTCAGAATTATACCACCTCAGGAACAGGTATAAATCTGAGTTCATGATAAGCCAGAATAAAAATGGAAGTGTTGGCATACATTTTGAGTCCTTGGCCAGCTGAACTGCAACCCCTGCCTCTCAACCTCAGGATACAGCACAACTGTGACACTCCACCAACCTCAGGATACAGCCAGCCATCTCATGCTGCAGCTATTACTGGTTGTCAGGGACTCCTGGGCTTCCTTCTAAGGCAGGCATCACAGCTGTTCCTTGTTCAGTGTGATCTGAGGCAGGTCTCCTCGGGAGCAAGCCCCTCCTACCCCCTGTGCCACTGAGCATGCCTGGGGCAGATAGGGCAGCCCAGGCTTCCTAACTCTGAATTCAGCCCAACTTTCTGCTCTGGATACAGCCTACTTGGGGCAGCCCAGCTGGGCCATTCTCACTGTCCTAACTCCGGATTGCGCCCAGGTCACACAATTATGTTTCTGGTGCAACTATGGCTTTCATCTGCAATACCAAAGCATGCTCAGATCTGGCCAGTCTTGGAAGGAAACACAACCTATTTAATATTAGATGGTGTATAATTAGATGGTGTATCACAACTGTGTCTGACCTTTCAGCGCTGGAACCGTGTGGAGACTTTGCAATCTGCTAACTAGGTGTAAGTTACTTTGGGACTATGCACAAAACATTAATGCTAGGACAGAGTGCAATTTATTGGAAGTGCGTGCAATGTGGGACACGGCCTGGAATTAATATCAGATTAACATTGGGATTAAGTACAATTTATTAACTTTGGGACTGGGTGTAACTGATTAATATTAGGATTAACACTGAGATTATGTGCACTTTATTAATGTCAGAATTATGAATATTTTTGCATATTTATTTTATAAGCATTTAGATAGATTGTGGCTATTTGATATTGTAGACAAATATAACAATTGGGACAAAAGAAATTGATAAAGATGGTGAATTTCCATTAACATCAGTTTAAAATTTGAGCATTGGGGTAAATAATACTGTATTTACTCAAATCTAACGCTCACCTTTCCCAGCTGAATTCAGTCTCCAGAATCAGGGTGTACGTTAGATTCAGTGATTAATTAGATTTGAGTAAATATGGTGCTTTGATTATAAGTATAGGGTGTGCATTAGATTTGATGGCGCATTAGATTTAGGTAAATACATGATCTAAAACACAATTGAGAAGTGTCATATTATGGAATTTGTGGCTTGCTTCTATGGGTTCTGCTACATTGCTGGAACTTGCATTCTGGCAGAACTGCATGCTTTATGGCAATCAGTCACAAAATGCAAACTATTCTAGAGTGCAGCAGTTAAATATATAGTCAGCAGTTGTGTTATCCAGCAGTTGTGTTATTCAATAGTCAGCAGTTGTGTTATTTAAAAGACTGTGAGCTAAAAGAGGATGTAGTAGTTGCAAGTCTTCTAAGCTTGGAATGGAGTTAGTATCGGTGTTTCTCAAGGTTTGTCCTTCTGTTATGGGATTACATCATTCCCAGTGTCTTTGGGGTTGGGAGGCCAAAAGCAGTGCTACAAACACCAGTAAGAGGCTCAGGGTGGATGGCAGGGCTTTTTTGTGCATGGAAAAGCATGCTTTGGAGCCTCCTGATGTTGCTTGTTGTGTGATGTTCCTGGTCTTGCTGCCAGGGATCAGGGTTCCTGTGAGTACTGTTATGGAAATTGGAGTGAAAATATCCAGAAGGAACCCAGAAGAGGCTTATGCAAGCAAGAGATTTCTTTATTGGAGCTCCAGACTCCAGTCGGACAGAGTTTTGTCCCTCAAAAGACTGAGTGCCTAGTACATTTTGCACATACAATTTATATTTTTACTGTCATGTAGGCAAACTTCACATAAAGAGATTATTTCTTGGTAACAAGAGAAATTCATACAGGTTGAAAGATTTTATCTCTAGAGCTTCCTGGCTTGGAAAGGAACAGAATGGGGAAGGACACACAGTTACACAATTCACAATGGAAAACATTCACTGTTATCTAGCACCTATAGGTTTTACATTTACTGATCCATCCGTGCTTCCGTTTACACAAGGGGAAAGAATTAAAATCTTATTTTAATTTTATAATCTTTAGGCTTCAAATAAGTCCTTCCGTCTTGCCTGACAATTAATATTTCCATTACATGGCTTTCTTTCCCTCCACGAAGCTGTTTCTGTTCTGTTCCAAAATAGCGCTCTTGTCTAGCGCTTGCAGGGTTAGCCGAGGACAAACGGGGAATCCCCTTTTAGTTTCGCTTGAGATAAGCAGACTTTACAAGTTTCAAGTGGGCTAATTTCCTCTGACCGCAACAACGTCTGGACTGGCAGCACTCAGTGAGGCAGTGTGTTGTGAGGTCATAATCCCCTCTCCGGGGGAGCTCGTGAAAGCTGACTGAGGCAAGGCGAGCCTCCAGCCAGCACTGTGATGCCTGTCTTATGGGCAATGAAGGATTCCAAGGGTTTCAAATAATTCTAATAAATTCTAATAAAAATCCAAAATCTAGCTTCTTCCATTATTGTACCACCTCAAATGTCACTGGCTGTACCATTCCACTGTTTCAGAAATACTGGCCTAGGTAACATCCAACTGGAGAAAATTCTTGCACTGAAATTGACAGCATGGTTTGGAATATTATGTTTGGAATATTATGAGAGCAATGGAAGTGACGTATTACCAAGGGAAGTGAATGTCAAGGTCAACTTACAAATTAATTACCGAAGCCTGGTCCTTTTAAGCATGTTAAAATGTATGTTCTCTGCATTGTAAAATAAAGGGTTTTTTATTGATATTCATGAACATTTTGTCTTCTTCCTTTGAAAATTGTTGTACTTTTGTATTTTCAGAGTAAAAGGAATTAAAAAATAAATAAAACAGCCATGGCTACTAGCCATAATGCCTACTACAACAGGATTAATCAGTATTCAGCCATTCTTATACTTTGCTATTCTTACAGCAAAGTGGTTTCAAACTCCTAATGTAAGTGCTTTACATTTTAAATGCACACATCCTGCAAAGATTATTCAATTACAACCTAGTATTCTTCTCCATTTACAAGACAAGGCTGGTATCAGTGGTGGGCTCCAGGAGGTTCGCACCTTCTCTATAGAACCGGCTGTTAACGAGAGATCAGACATATAAAGTTTCAAAATAGCCACTTAAAAGTGGCTGCCAGATGGGCAGAGAACCAACCGGTTGTTCATTTCTTTGAATCCCATCACTGACTGATATTAACAAAAGGAAAATTTAAGGCAGACACGAGAGCTGCTCAGCCTTGAACTAGAAAGAACAGAAGGGACCAGAAAGTCTGTTTGCAGGTGGATGGTCTGTTGTGACTCTAAGGCTGCAATCCAGAGCAAATTCAGCCTGCTCTGACCTAACTGCACTCTCCTAACTATTCTGTATCCAGAGCAGAAAGTTATGCTGAATCCAGAGAGTCAGGAAGCCTGGGCTGCCCTCACTGCTCCAGAGCATGCTAAGTAATTAACACAAGGGTAAGACTTGCTCCTGAGGAGACACCCCTCAGATCACACTGAACAAGGAACAGCTGTGGTGCCTACAGTGGTGACTTGACTCTGCACATCACCTGGTGCGGAAGTCTGTCCGTCATCCTTGGGATGCGCCCCCCCCCCCCCCACCTGGACTGCACAGTCACCAAAGTTGGCACCTGCGCAGTTGTTTCTGAAGCCAACTGGCTTCAGAAAGAGTACTGCGCAGGCACCATCTCTGACGCCTGCGCAGTACTTTTCTGAAGCCTTTTGGCTTCGGGGGAGACTGTGCAGGCGTCAGAGTTGGTGCCTGTGCAGTAATCTTTCTGAAGCCATTTGGCTGCCGCTCCGCCTCCTGAGTGAGGCCGAATGGCTGTGCAGAGGCACGGACTTTCTCTGCTCTAAGGAAGGCTCCTCTGAAGCTGTTCGGCATGCTCAGTGTGTTTCTGCGCAGTGCATCTCAGACGGCCGTTCAGGCCAGCTCCTCAGACAAGTGGCAGCTTCTGGCTGATTCTCCGCCTTGGAGCAGGCCTGAATGGGGCTGCTGATGCCCGGGGCCTGCCAAAGGACAGTCAAACTCCTCCGGCACATCACCCCATACGGAGCGCATCCCCAATGCAGCCCACACCAGCCGCACCAGTCTGGTGACGCCACTGGGTGCCTGCCTTATAAGGAGTCCCTGATGAGATGCCAGTACATTCTCCAGTGAATAAAGGGGCTTCTTGGAGTGGCCTGCTGTATCCTGAGGTTTGTGGGCAGCCGCAGTTTGTTCCATATCCTGAGGTTGAGAGGAAGGGGCTGCAGCTAGGCTGGCCAAGAACTCAGATTTTTGGTCAGCACTGCCATTCTTACTCGGGCCTTATCATGGACCCCTATGGGTCTACTCATTACTATACCTGCTCCTGAGGTGGTATAACTCTGAGGGCTGGAAGAGGGCATTTCTGCCTTGGAAACAGGCTCTGGATACAGAATAACTGCTCTGCCCTAGGCAATGCTCAACATGCCCTCAACTTGCCTCTCCTGAGCTGCTTAGGCTGCCCCAGTTAGGGCAGAGCAGGTCCACCTCTCTTAGGGCACCCTATCTTGCCTTGCTCTGCCCTAAGCCTCCTTCAGAGTAACTGGGCTGGAGCATCTTGCAGTTGCTCCAACCTAGCGTTAGATAGGGCAACCTAAGGGCTCTTATGTGGACAGATTAGTTGCTCTGGATTGGGCTGTAAGGCTGCAATCCTAAAGACACTTTCCTGGGAGTAAGACCCATCAAACACAATGGGGCTTACTTTTGAGTAGATCTGGTTAGGATTGTGCTCTTAGTTGGAAAACTTTCCCCCTAGATTAATTTTCTTTGACTTGGAAGCCTTTAACGATATTTTATGAAGAGTCCTCAATCAGCACAAGTGGAACAGTTTTATTGATTAATTATGTATTAAACATTTAATAGCACCAAAAATTTTCCACTGACATCTTCCCCAAGCCTTTTTATGAAGGATCAGTATATGCAAACTTCTAAATGCTCTTATAAAGCACTGAGCATCCACAGTGGGAACTGCCGCTGGGTATCTAGCCAGAGATGCACATGGCTGGGGCCCAGGATATCCCCAAAACTTCCATTTCAGCTTCAAGATCTTGTTGCCATAAGTTGTCCCTGATGAGTGCACATGAATCCTAGAATCCTAGAGTTGGAAGGGACCAGTAGGTCATCTAGTCCAACCCTCTGCCTGTAGCGGGAAATCCTCCTAGAGCATCTCCAACGGGTGCTGGTGGAGTCTCTGCTTGGGGGAGAATCCACAATCTCCCTTGGCAATCTTGGCAATGAGATCAGATGGCTTTCTTGTGATTATTTGACCAGTTAAACCGGTTTAGCCCAGAGCTTTATGCTTCCTCTTTCTCCCTGTAGGTTTTCATCACATTAAACAACAGAAGCCCAGCAGATATAATATTTGGACAAGCATCAACAGAGTAGTGTTCCAACTCTGAAAGCGGAGCCAGAGTTTCCACCACTTTCTCGTTTTTAGGAGATAAGGAGGAGGCAAATAATGCCACTCTAAACATTGTGTGTAGACAATCTACAATTGTTCAAGCATTCAGATTAATCTTTAGAAAACATTTTTTAAAAGGCATCCTTAAAAAATTAGAAAACCAGTAATCATCACTGGAAATTAACAGAAGATTCTGTGCTCTTTTAAGATGCGCTGCTTAGAAAGGTCATGGCTTCAGCAACCCTGTTCGCTCAGCATGTTTCAGTAATGGAGAAACATAACTTAAGGGAGAGGCTGCTGGATAGTGCATCATTTTGGCAGAATTTCACCAAAGGGACCTCCGTGTTCAGCAGTACCATGTTCCTGCTGTGACCTCTTGACTTGTTCACGTTGAAGCCGCTCACCGGGGACACTGACTTCCTTGCTCGCTTTGCCTGTCCCCCATCCCTGCCCCCAGGCATGATTTGTCAAGTGCACCTCTGCAAATGCTGCCTTCCTACTCCTAGGGAGTTGCAAGCATAGCCTCTACGGCAAGCCAGACAACTCTCCCCTCCCCACAACTCCATACGCAAACACGCCTTATGGAGGCCATGAACCTGTATATAAAACACACCTGTCCCCCACAAAATGATACACAAAGAAAATTATGTTCATTAAATATTCTTTTCAGAACTATGATATCCTTAAAATGCAACAGCACAGGGACGATTGACCTTGGCATCCAGGATTAAGGCAGCGTTCTCCTCTTTGATTACCAGCAACAGGGTATTGGGGGGAAATTATAAAGCCATTGAGCGGATTAATGCTGTCTTGACTTCTCTCTCTCTCTCCCCCTCTCTCTCATTCAGCTCTTTATCTCAAGTGATTAAAATTCTCAAGGAAAAAAAACTGGTCATGTAGCACACACCGGCTGCCGTGGACAGATACAGTATCGCCTCAATGCATCAGCTCCCGGTGACAGCCTGTGCAAAGGTTAATTATGCATGCTGTATATAGTTTTAATCTCTTTAATCAGAGTACCATTTTGCTCCATCCTACACTATAACTTCTCCACAAGCACGGAAGCGGGTAAGAAGAAGGAAGCAGAAAGAAGAAGGATTGGACACTTACTACAGACAACAAGGATAATGTTGAAAGCATTGGACTGTGCAAGCGCTGAGCTACACTTCTTGGTGCAAATGCTTATGTGATGTTGAAGGGAGACTAGAAGGTCTCCAGTTTGGAAACCTTGTCCTGTTTCTCCTGGCAGTCTCTGCTCCCAGCTTGTTACAGCCAAAAACCATCAGCCCCGAAGAGCTGAAAAGCCATGGAAGGCCAACACAATCTAGGCGATTGTGTTCTTGGTTCAACCATCCTCAGGGGCTTTAGTTATTAATTAACACAATAACCACTCCCATTCAGTGATGGGCTCCAAAGAAACTCACAACCGGTTCTCTGCCCATCTGGCAGCCACTTTTAAATGGCTATTTTTAAACTTCATATGTCCTATCTCTCATTAACAACCGGTTCTGTAGAGTAGGTGCCAACCTGCTGGAGCCCACCACTGCTCCCATTCCATCCTCTTCCTACCTCCCCTGCCATTTTAACCCAGGATCATTGTCTTCACACTACTCAGAAGCACCTGGGAAGGCTCGGGCCTTCTGCTGGTGCCATAATAGTGCACGGATTGGAGCACCTTTAACACCACAGAGCACCAGCAGTAAAGGGGCTCCACCAAGAGCCAGTGAGGATAGGAGTGGACTTTAAGTTAGGCAAATGGGTTAGGATCACACATATAAGAAACATATATAATATAATAGCAGAATGTACCTGTTGTTAGTGGGAGTAAAATTTCAAGAATATTTGTGGGCTCATCCAGACACAGCAGTCATGCCAGGGTCACTCCTGTGGTCACTCCAGGTGGTTACTGAGCAGCGACACCAGCAGGCACTAGACATCACCGGGCACTGCCGGGCACTACTGAGCACCATCAGGCACCAGTGGGTATCAGGCATCCCTACCAGGTACCACTGGGCAGTGAGCACCAGCAGACACCAGGCATTCCTCCTGGGAATCAGTGGGCAGTGGGCACCACCAGGCATCCCTACTGGACACCAGGCACCACTGGCACAGGGTACCAAGGATCATTACCGGGCACCAGGCAGACCCCTCCCCAAATTTCACACTTCTGAGTATGGCAGTTCTGACTAGGCATTGAATAGTCTGTAATAAGTCAGTCAGTTACTCTTCAATTTATTTTATTTATTTATTTTACTTATAGCCTTTCTTTTTCAATTTAATACATAGAGATTTCTAGAGCACTGCCTGTGCTATGTAAATAACAAGCATAATACAATTATAAAAACTTTACTGACAAACATTACTGACAAAGTATTTATATGTGTGAAAGAAACATAATGTTCAATGAAGAATGAATGAATGAATGAATGAATTTTATTTATATTGCGCCTTTCTTCCTTGAACGAACAAACGCACGAACGAACGAATGAATGATGCAATCATGCAATCATAACCAACTTAGGCCAGTGTGTGGGCAGGCCAGATCATGTTTGCCCACTGGTCCAACCCCCCCCCCCCCCACACCCCAGAAACGGTGCTGAAGTGCCTTATGACACTTTAGCAACACCCCCAGTCCAGCACAGGACTTGTGCCGGGACTTATGCTAGCCTAAACCAGAGGTTAGAATGGCAGCCTAGAGGGAGGGATGAATGGCAGACTGGTCAAACGGTTATATTAATAAAGATTTTACTTATTGCAAAATAGAGGAAATGGATAAACATGTTGAAAACTGTTTCCTTTTTAAATCAGCAAGTGTGCTTGACAACTTTGTCGTATGTGAAGAAAAAGTTTTACCCTTTCTGGTTCTGGTCATACTGACTTTGTATTATTACAGCAGAAAGTTAAACAAATGAGGAAAATATTATGTTCTGGAGGTCAAATGAACCCCTTGATGAGACTCACATTACAAAGCAAAATTGTCATGCAGCGAAAATGAAAGTTCTCATGAGAAACCAGTTGCAGGTCATTCATCTTCACACCACAAATGAGGACGCCTGAGATGGCTACTAATAACTTTTGTCCTTTGGAAACCTGAGCGCCCTAGAATAGACTGTGAATCTTATGATCTGCAGACTCTTTTCTCCAACTTTATTATGTAGGGAGTCTGGAAATGATTTTATTTCACTGTAGACCTTAAATTCATTTAATGTGAGCATATACCTGACTATCAACAGAAGAGGATGTATATATTTCCATTTGTTTTAAGCCCAACACCTGGAGCTGAAAGTCCATTTTCTGAATTACAGTATAGCTCCAATGTCCACAAACCAAGAAAGGGCATGAGAGAATCCTGAAGGACATAAGAGATGCAATACTTTCCCAAAAGGGCTTAACAGTACACTGGCACCTCACAAAACAAGTGCCCCACATAACAAGCACAAATTCCCATTGGGAGTGTGCTCCCCTTAACAAGCCCGCTTCACTTAACAAGCCTCAGGCAACCTGAAAGTGACCTGGCCGGGTCATCTGGGGACATGAAAGGCAGGCGCACGGAGAAACAGGAAGCGTTGCTTCCGAATAGGTGGCGCGCTAGACAGCCCTGATGCTCCCACGTGGAGCCTGTTTTAAAGGGCTGCCAGCCAGCGCACTGCTCCCTCTAACTGCCCTCAAATTGGGGAGTTGCCCCAACTGCCCCCATGTGCCCCCACTGGCCTCCAGCAGCAGCCCAGGTAAGCCCCCTATCCTCCATGCAGCCTCCTAACCATGTCTACTCAGAAATAAGCCCCATTGTGTTCAATGGGGCTTACTCCCAGGAATGTGTCTTTGCAGTCTCCTAAGCATGTGTAGCAAACCCCAATTTTCCTATAGCATGTCTACTCAGAAGTAGCCCCACTGTGTTCAATGGGTTGAACTCCCAGGAAATTGTCTTTAAGATTGCAGCCTATGTAGACTTCATATGATCATGCAAATTGAATGCATGTTTTGAATTCAATTCCAGTGTTTTGTCATCATTTTAACATACAGTTAATATTTTTATATGAATATTTTCGGGGTTGTGGAACCAATCAGTTGGGTTTCCATTATTTCCTATGGGAAAATCTGCTTCACATAAAGGACATTTCACATAACAACAATGCTTCTGGAACAAATTAAACTTGTTACGTGAGGCACTTGTTACGTGTATTTGTGAGAAAGCCTCCACTTCATCTGTTCAATATGAAATACTGTCAGATTGCAACTAGCCTGACCCTCCTAAGCCGATTCTCAGATTTCCGAGATCAATGCCATATTTTAGCAAAACATTTCACACTTTTGAGATCTGGTTTCACTATTCCACTGAAATAAATGGAATAAAGGAGAACTTTGTCTGGACTGTGCTGGAGGTGTCGTTGTGTACTGCCTTCCTTCGATAGTCTATGGCCTCACAAAGCATTCTCTGAAATCAAACTGGAGACCAAGTCAAATGAAAGCTAATCAATAGGAGACAGAAAAATGCCTGACTTCAGGCTTGCGCTGCAGCTGGTACAAATATTCACACAGTATACTTTTTATCTCTGGAATAGTATTAGGCAAACTGCAGAACCTACACTTTGATGTCACAATACCAGGAGTACACAACCTGTGCATAAAGCAACCTTGCTGGAATTTCATGGGGCCAAGAAGGCGAGCCATGGCTTGCTATTTACAAAGCGTTCCTGTTTGAAACTTATTAAGCAGAAATGCAAATGAGCCCTCCAAACTGGCTAGTGAACCGTTAATTGGGTGTCACCTGTGATGTAGAGTCAGCACTGATCAGGCAGCCTTCACTCTCTCGGCTGCAATAAAGTTTTGTTTCCTTATGTAGACAATTTCAATCTCATTACACTGAAGATTTTGTTCAACGGTATTTAATAACCCTCGTGTTATCAAGAGACACATCCCTTCGGTAGAGATGATACTGTTTATTGGAATAAATTATACAGCACATTTCTCCAGAATCAATGACTAGTGACAAGTTTGTTTACTGTTCATTAGCAAACAATAAAAGGTATCACTATGGCTGAATAATGCGGAGGTTACTTGATTACATTTCCTTCCAGTGATTGCTGCTGACCTATAACTCAGCCGGGATCTGGGCATTTATTCTGAACTTTGGGCAAGATGCAGCTGCCATCCTTCACTGTGGCAGCTACACATGCCAGGTTTAACATTCTGCTAAGCAATCACACAGAAAATTAAAGCGGAGTTGTAAAGTGGGAGGTTAAGCAGGGCTGGTGCAATATGTGCATTCTGAGTGGCTCCGGGAAGACATAAAGGATAAGTAATGGTCTGCCAGGAGATGATGTTTATCTCTCTGTTGAGAAAACATGTCAACCTTGATAATGAAATGGAAAAAACCCATAGGAGAAATTGTAGATCTCTTAACCTAAACCATCACAGACAATAGTAGGGCACATCAACACTCAATCACAATACCTCCTCATCCTTTAAAAGAAGAATCACTTAACAAAGTGATCCAGAAGAATACAGGTGGAGAGAAGGAGAGGAAACCCTTTCTGATTCAATTCTGCTGGACATGACAGCTTATTCAGGTGACCACTGACTCTTTTGAGGGCTCGACCCCCAACCCACACTCAAGTCTTTCAACAGACATTGCTAAATGGCATCTAAGTTCATCCTCATGATTCCTGTGGCCATCTACTCACTGGCTTTCCTGCTTCTACTCCTTTGCCTCTTTATTCAGTCCAAAATGCTGCTGCTTCTGAATGTTTGCATCTTGTGACTCTTTTGTTTCCACTGACTTCCTTTCACTATGCTAGCATTTAATGTCATTAATTTAATTATTAATTTAACACTATGCTTGTATTTAATGTCAAATGTCGCCGCAGTCTTAAGAACATAAGAAGAGCCTCCAAAGGGCCGTCTAGCTCAGCCTCCTGTATCTCACAGCAGCCCACCAGATGCCTCTGAGAGCACACAAGACGTCTCTCTTCAGGTGTCCCCCCCTTGCAGCTGGCATTTGAGGTGGCCTATCTCAACATCTATTGATAAATACACGCATACACATGTATCAAGGCTTGTAACCTGTGATGGTCCTTTCCTCGATTTGTCCAATCTCTTCTAAAAGGCACTGAGGCTAGATGCCATCACCACATCCTGGGGCAAAGAGTTCCACAGACTAACCCCAGGCTGGGTAAAGTCTAGCTGCTTTCCAAATTTGTACAGGTACCCTTGCCATTCCCAGCCTGCATCCTCTTCCTGGGCATCTTGTTGTCACTGAAATGTCCTTGATCAGCCTGGTACTGAGCTGGTTGTTACATTCAAGCGCCTCCTTTGCACACATCCGCTCAGACAGGCCAAGGGACCAAACGCCCTTCATGCCTCTTCTTTTTATCCTGAGACTGTAAAGATTGAGGAACAGCCTGTTGTTGTTTCAGATTTACATACAGAAGCTAACAATTGTAGGTGTCTCATCAATTAACCACCACCGAGTTGTGCAGGAGCTGTCAACAACATATGCAGTGTGGGATGCTCAGACATATGCGGAAACGGGATCTTTTTCAGCCTGTATTGCAAACTGATCCAAATGTGCTGTTTGGTTGTGTGCCAAGCTTAGCACACTCAGTGTGTGAGTCCCTTTGTCATGGATGTGAGATCTCTGCAGACTCCCAACAGTTCTGTGAGCCTGGATAGCAAGCCCAGCTCACTGAAGCTTAAGGCAAGATAATCTCTCTTGGCCTAGCTGTGGAGAGGATACCTTCTGGGATGAGGCCGGGAATTTCAGTCCTGACGGTTCTCCTAGGCATATCCTTTAGATTTTATATACTGCGTATATTACACTGACGGAGCAGCGTAGATACAACACTGACTGAACAAATAACTCAACAGATGGCTTTTTAACCCCAAAAGAAAGTGTTCCTTTTAACCACACAAACACACACTCGCTTGATTCAGTCATCAGGATAGATAATTACACCCTTTCAATTGTTTTCCCTTTTTTCCCAGTTTAAGTTCATGTCAATAAGAGGTGGTAAAATTAGTCCACGGACCATCTGAAGTTTGCTGCCTGCTGATTAAAGCCCTAATTGATTCAGAATGTTTTACAAATCAATCTCTGAGAATTACTTTGGGATCACAACAGCTAGGCATAAAAAGCATTTAATCAAACCTCTCTCTTCCCCCCAACTATCTGGACTGAGAGACATAAGCATAAATCTGTCCTGGTAAAAATCTCCAAGAAATTTCCAGGAAGGCATTGGAATAATTTAATCTCCATTTGAAGGTTATTTTAGGATTACTCTTTTCTTTTTAAATAAAGAACTCTAGAAGCAAACTAAGATCAAGCAGAAAAGGGGATCATTTTATGAAAGGATCAGCAACAGGCAGCTGATAGACCAAATCCAGTATTATTCCTACCCAGAAATAAGAGCACAGATGGAACTGTGGTATGCAATGGGGGGGGGGGGAGGTATCAGTGCTGCACAACATCCCTCAAATTCTCCTCAAACTAGCCCTTCAGGAGTGTGGCTGGCCTCCTCGCTATCTACAAAGTTGCATGAACTGGCTTTTAACGTTAGGGTCTAGTGCTTTATATTTTCATGCTTCCCCCTCCCACATATCAATTTCTAGCTTTCATTATGAAGCTGAGCCTTTGAACTCATATCACTCAAGCTTACCTGTACTCCATCGGTCTTGAAAGACTATGGTATCGTGCTCGGTGCTGCATACGCTGCATGCAAAGCACGAAAGCCTGGGCTGGATTGTTATGGAGGAGAGGCTGTTACCCAAGCAGCAAATCCCCCCTCCATGCCACTGAATTTGTCCAATGGAAAGGCAGAGACAATACGATTGGATCCAGCTGGTGTCGCAGAGCTCGGCTAAGGATAGGAGCTCACCCTGTCTTGTGGGGCTGACCTGGGTCTCGAACCCTGGCCTGCTGCTTAACAGGCACAGTGTCTTAACCACTTGCGCCACCCACAGCCCCTGACCTGTACTACTGCCCTGGCTAATACTCTAGTCAGAAGTTTGGGGTATCCTCAAATATTGGACTCCTTATTCCACTTTCCTGTGCGGGTGAACCTACTGGCTGCTCAGTGGCCTGGTTCAAATGGCAGAGGTGGTGGAACTAAATGGAAGTGTTATCAGTTTAGAGGCCATGATGGCAGTGCCAGTAAAGAATGGAGCATCACACTCCATCATACTCCGTGGCTGTGAAGTCCCAGCCAGGCAAGCCATTTCCTGCGCTTGGGCTGGCAGAGGTCAGCGCCTGTACAGATGTGCTTTAATGCAACTGCCCCTCTCCCTTCCCTGCTCTGATGATTCATTTCAGCTCACCTCGGCTTCCAGTCTCCAAAGGATAACACACTTGTCAGCACTGAGACTGCTTAATCTTGGCCATCGCACCATTTCTCTAATAGAAAACTCTGTCTTCTGCCTGGAATGTATGGGGGGAACTTGCCAGGCATCTCAAGATACGTGACTCTTCCTCGTATGCTGCAGCAAGTTAAAAAAGACAAGAGTCCACTCAAACCAGTCAGGGATTATCCCTATATGGTGCCCAAACTGTGCCCAAAGTTGCCATGGCAAATTCACAGGTCACGCCGCAGGATGTCCCTTCTGGCCACTTCTTTCTGGCAGTCCTGGGTGCCACCATCTTGAACTGAATAACTTTGTGCCACCATAAAGAAGGTGCCCCCTATTCCTGAACTGCCCTCCATCCTCCTGCCCAGTTTTGCCCCCGCTCTGCCCCAGAATGCCCCATGCCATCCCATGGCAAAACAGTTGCAAAGAGCTTGCAGGGCTCCTCCAACCAGTACGGAGGCCCAGTGCCTGCCCTGCCGGTCTCCACACAGGCACTTCACCCCCGATGACTGTGAGGTGTATTCAGGCCCTGAGTGTGACACTGTCTCCTGGACAGCACACCCAAGCCTGGAAGTCAAAGGAACAGAAGCACTTCTAGTCCAAGTACCGCTTCTCCTTTCAGTTGTGCTCCTCTTCTCTGTCCCTGGTAACAAATTTTCACCTTGTTTATTCTCCTCCGTGCACAGTCAAGCCACGCTACGTGCCAGGCACTGCCACTAGCAATCTCTAGTTGCAGAGTGCTCTCCTGACCAATTTGACGTGTGCCCAGGTAGAGAGGCAATCCCCAATGACAATGCCAACTTTCAGAAGCACATCAGACTATTTCAAATGGCTCTGCTTTGCGTTTAATGTGAGAGGGAGTGGGCTGGAGGGACCCCGAGCCCACAGCCACGGAGAACAAGACGACAACGCACAACTACACAAGTCACAGGGCAAAACAAGTTCAGTTTGACAGCCGTATGATTTTCTCACAGAAAGATGCTGAAGAAACCTGAAAACTCAGACACATTGTCATTCAAAGCACAACAGAGCCAGGTTGTTCTTGGGTGTTAAAGGGGAATCTGGAAGGAGTTTTGACTCCAAAACCTACACTAAAAAGGTGGGTGCTTCACCCCTGCATTTCACACGTCAGGAGTCGTGTCAAATGAGGATTATTTGTGGCACACAAACCCATAAGATGCAGACAATTATTCTGTTTCTTTAATCTGGTAAAAATTTTATTCCTACCTCCAAAGATGCTCACAGTCTGCTAAGCTGAATATAATCAATAAACGATAAAACCAAAAAGAAATCATACATTAAGAGGCAAATCACATCTGCCTGGCAAAAAAAAAGATGAAGCTTCATTGCACGGTACTGGTAACTAACACCACACTTTGAATGCGGCACTCATGACTGTTTCTGAGCAGCAGGACTCTCGATCTACGCTATGAAGGGGAAAGGAAAACAGGCTGCACATCAGAAAATATGATCCAATACTGCAATGCACTGACTAAATAAGGGACAACATGGCTCTGGAGTGTTAAATGCGCTTGAAGGTACATGAATCAGCTGTAGTTCGGGCTGCTCAAGTTTAATTTGAAAGTACAGTGGTGCCTCATATAAAGAGCTTAATTCATTCCAGAGGCCTGCTCTTTAAGTGAAACACTCTTTAAGTGAAGCAGATTTTCCCATAGGAAATAATGGAAACTCAGACGATTGGTTCCACAACCCCCAAAATAGTCATATGAAAATATTAACTGGATGGAAAAATGATGACAAAACACTGGAATTGAATTCAAAACATGCATTCAATGTGCAGGATCCGATGAAGTCTACTTAGGCTGTAATCCTAAAGACACTTTCCTGGGAGTAAGCCCCATTTAACATTCTCCTAACCATGTCTACTCTGAATAGACATGGTTAGGAGGCTGCAATCAAAGACACTTTCCTGGGAGTAAGCCCCATTTAACACAATGGGGCTTACTTCTGAGTAGACATGGTTAGGAGGATGCCATCAAAGACACTTTCCTGGGAGGCTTACCTGGGCTGTTGCTGGAGGTTCAAGGTGGTTGGTGGGGGCAGTTAGGGGCAGCTGCCTCTGGCACCTCCAGGCAACTGCCTCCAAGTTGGGGGCAGTTAGAGGCAGCAGCGCTGGCCGGCAGCTCTTTTAAAGATCCTCCATGCAGAGCGTCAGGGCTGCACAGCACGTGTGCCCATAGTGCACTTTGCTTGTTATGTGAAGCAGAACTTGTTATGTGAAGCAAGATTTCTTGGAAATTTTTGCTTGTTATATGAAACGCTTGTTAAGCGAGGTACCACAGTACACCAAATTAAATAATCTTTGGATCATGATCTAAGGTGGAAGCTAAGCTGCAGAAATGTTTCATTGTGGTGCGGATTTTATCAGGCCCAGCTGGAGCAATGAGAGATTTGTGCAGAAAGGTTGACCAGCGTGCTGTGAATAATCAGTCATAAACCCTCCTATAAATCAGATCACTCGTACTCCAGGTTAATCCAAATGCATTGGAAAGGCTCTTATTAAAAATATGATTGGCAAGTGTTGGTGTCACAAATATTACTAGCCTAAGTTGTAGTTCACCAGGGATTAATATTTTGAAAATATTGGTCCATTAAAGATAACTGCTCATGACAAATCTCATATCGGTAACAGCTTCATTTTGTGCTTCCAACCTATTGATAGATGGCATTAAGAAGCAGGTGAAAATGTTGCAGCCAGAAATTGAAAAGCACCAAAACTGCTTACAAGATTATTAACAAGAAACTGAAATGAATTACCCGCCAAGTAACACATTATAAAACCGTTTCACTGGCTCATTAAAATTTTCACTTTTAGAGAATTCAATAACCGGGTTGGATTCTCATTCCATTTAAAATAAGTCACCTTATATTTTAAAGGAGCAGTATTCAGCTTTATACTCCACCATTGTGAGTTTACAAGCACTGTACTTTCTGGTGAAAGCTACAATTCTTTTCCGATGTTTTCGGTGAGGGTGTGACGAGACGCAGCACAACTGCAGTGCTGCCTACTGGTCAAATCTCACAGCAGTACAAAATGGATGTGGGTAGGAAGCTCCTCCAAACAGCATCAAGTACATCAGGAGTGGCCAGCCTGTGGCATGTGGACACTTCCCAAGTGGTAGGTGCAAAATTGCTTGTCACGGTCATGCCAGGTTGACACACAGCTCGACAGCTGAAAGTGCTTCTTTGACCATTAACATTGATTAACCCTCCCTGCCAGCTCCATATACTCTTGTGAAGCTCTGCCTGGGGGCTTGGTCACTGTGCCATGCTCATTCAAACATCACGTTCCAATCCTTCACCATTTCTGACTTCACATTTATATATTTGGGTAGTCTGTTGAAAACTGCCACAAGCATTAAGGATCCACCTTCGGTTCTTTTTGGAAGGTATATTGATAGACACCATTTTCAAAGTAATCAGCGGAAGCAAATAGCCTTGCTTGCATGATCAATCATCTGCGTAATATGGCCTGATGAGAGGACATCAATCAATAACAAAAATGTATAATTACCCAAGATCCTTTTGTCAAAATAAATTCTGTGTTATACTCAAGTGAGGAATTCCACAGGCACCATAAAGCCTGAAAAGGTCTGTCAGATCCCATAATATTCCTCTGCATTAGCCTGTGAAGTGCAAATAACCCTCTCCATCAACGAGTCTAGTATCTGATCTCTCATCCACTGTGTAATCAAAGGCAGTCTCTTTCTCTTCTTGTCCTTGCTCTTCCTGCCTAATGGATTTTTTTCTTTTGCTGCATCAGAGCCAATGGCACTAATTTCTATTTTGAAGCATTCAGGTCCTTTTCATTCCCAATATACAAACAGCGGTGACTGAGCTACATGATTAGAAAAGAGCAATTTGGGAAAAAAATCTCATACGTCTCCACATCGATGTTTTATCATCACTCCGAGACCGATGTGTTTTTGCAGAACGGTGCCACTTCAAAGCAAGAAAAGTCCTGCTTTAGAGAAGGTCCCATCATGACCATTTGTATGACAACGAGAGAGTGTAATTGGATCGGGTAACATCGTTAATCACCACTTTTCTCTTTGAGCCTGCTTTACCGACTCCAAAATTCAAGACCGACAAGTTCTTTGCATTCACACGGTGGGTTGAAAAGGTTTGACTCTGAGTGCAAGCAACATTTTCTTGGATGGCTCAAGGATGTAGATTGCCCTTATCCAGGCAAGAAGGGAGCCTTTCCAGAGTCTGTTCTATCATGGAAGTCAGCTAAGCTCAGGGCCATTTTCAGATTCAGAGCTTAAAAATCAGCAGCGTCACACAGGAGAAGACTTTATGCTGGAATCGGTGAGGCAGCTTCAAACTCAATCAGAACATCTCAGTCTACTAAAGAAGCAACAGCTGTACTTATTGATATCCTTTAGAAAACGCAGCAGGCGATTAAGCTGCCTGCCAGAAGGATTTCTATAGGATTTCTATACTTCCACAACAAACAGAAAACTGAAATTTGCTGGATACGTAGTCCAATACAAATTAATTACCTAAACACTACTTTTGTATGTTTTCCTCAAAGACTTAAGATGTCTCCATATATGAGATCCACACCTCCCCTATAAGAAACCAGCTCCCAAGCCTGGGATGTCAGAAAGAGTGAAAGATGGAAAACCTTGAACTAAAAGTCTGCTAGCAAGGACGGTGCACACACCCAACACAAATACTGTGAGCACAATCCTAGCCATGTCTACTCAAATGCAAATCAATGGGTTCAAATGTTCAATGGGTCTTACTCACAGCAAAGTGTCTTTCAGGATTGCAGCCCATATGTTCTTTCCATTATAGAATGGAAATCTACATGTGGAAACCTATCTTAGAGACTGTAAATCAGTGATTTTCAACCTTTTTCATCTCACGGCACACATAAGGCACTGAAATGGTCAAGGCACACCATCAATTGTTTTTACCATTGACAAGGCACACCAGCCTGTTCAAATCCCCCAATTTTCCTATTAATTGATGAGGCTCCTCAAATTCCTGCAGCGCGCCTGAGAACTAACCGTGGCACACCAGTGTGCTACGGTGCGCTGGTTGAAAATCTGTGTTGTAAATAAACATGCTTGCAAGCTGTCTTAAAGCACTAAATAAGGCCAGCCAATCTGGTGCTGGCATGTTTTGTAATGTATCTAATATACTCCCATATTTATATTTCTGTAAACTGATTCAAATTTGAAATATAAATCATGTTTCTGGCCCCTGACACCGTGTCAATGAGAGGATATGGTCCTCCTGCAAAAAGTCTGGACACCCCTGCTCTAAATGATGGATATAAATTACAGATGTGCTCTTCAACAAGAATTTGAAATTATGGCAGAGCCTGCTCGATTACTCAAAGATTCAGCCTCCGTTTTTTTCTGCAAAGGTCTATAGCGTTTTCCTTGTATCTTTCACACCTTTCACCTGCCTTTTTAATTCTTGATTTAATATCTCCAATCACCTTGAAAAGACCATCTGCAATTTTAATCACTCTCTACTAATTACCTCCTGCAACAGCGATGGGACCGTCTCTCAGAGTGATACCGGAGATCAACCTGCTCTGAGCAGGGAAGGTCGGAGCCTGCACAAGAGGACTGGCAAACTCCACACTTACACGGCATTCACACCAGCTTTTAAAAAGTACTCAGAATCGGAAAGCGAGGTTGCCTTGACAGGCTGCTTGGTGCGCCTTGTGCGTTTACCAGGGAGGCAAGTGCAGCATTGCTGCTGACATTTGGCAAAAATAAAGCAGTTTTATTAATTTATTTTAAAATGTTCTGTTTCATGTTTTTCCGTTCCATTAGGGAGGCACTCAAGTCAGCCAACAATAAATACTAAAAAAGAACAGTAAAAGGATTTAAATGCAGAGGTAAAATAGCAGCATAAAATAGCACATAAAAGCAAACTTCAGGAGCAAAATAGAAACAATCAAAAACTCCAGGAACTGGAGGTGGGGATTGTCCTTCCTCACCTAAAACTTTGGGGATACAGTGGCGCCTCACGGAACAAATTTAATTTGTTCCAGAGGTATGTTTGTTACATGAAATGTTCTTTACATGAAGCGGATTTTCCCATAGGAAATAATGGAAACTCAGAGGGTTAGTTCCACAACCCAAAAAATATCCATATAAAAATATTAACTGCATGTAAAAATGATGACAAAACACTGGTATTGAATTCAAAACATGCATTCAATGTGCAGGATCCTATGAAGTCTACTCAGGCTGCAATCCTAAAGACACTTTCCTGGCAGTAAGCCCCATTTAACACAATTATTTCTTACATTTGAATTACTACTTACATTTAACCTATTTACTTCTGGGTAGACATGGTTAGGAGGCTGCAATCCAAGATACTTTCCAAGTGTCTCCCCACTTTCTCCTTCTCTTCACCCTGAGCCTGTCTCCCCCCCCCCCCGCTCCCTTCTGACTAGCCCTGAGCTGCTTCCCTCTTCTCCACTGCTCTTCGCTCCCTCCAGCCACAGGGGGAAGAGTGGGCAAGTGTTGCTTTCGCTATGGGCAGGCGCACTAGGCAGCCCTGATGCTTTTTAAAAGGGCTGCCGGCCAGCGTGTCTGCCCCAACTGCCAACAAGTGTGTTTGTTACACGAAGCACAGTTTGTTACGTGAAGCAGAATCATAGAGAAATTTTTGTTTGTTATGTGGAACATACTTTATGTGAGGCGTTTATTACGTGAGGTGTCACTGTATTAAGAACTTAGAAACATGAATGTTCTTGGGTCGTCTATGCTTGGGGTTGGTTGTTGGACCCAACTGCAGACACCTGTAGGTTGTTGATCCATTTCATATACAGCAGAATGCAAAAATGTAGAGGTTTGTTTGCCAGTAAAATGTCTTAACAAGAAATCCCATTCCCAATTCCTCATGGAAATGTCATCAAGCAGTTCTATGGGACAATGAAGGTTTGCGCACGTCAGTCTTGGTTTGAAGCCGATTGGTCTGCATTACTGCTCCATTAAAATCAATGCCAGAGCTTTGCTGTTGCCACAAGAGGTGTGCAATACTGCTTAGAAGAGGGGAAAAGGCTTTCATACTCATTCAGACAAGTTATTCACATTAAAATCCTCACCTTCTACATGTTTATAATTTCAGGATGCCTGCCAGAAGGAAAGCTCTGTGTGCGTGTTTTACATCTGAAAAAATGACGGTCTCAGCTGCTTGTTCTTTCTAACAGAAGAATTTTAGCTTATATAAAACGCTTTCTCCTTGTAGTTTGGCAAAATGCTTTTGTTAGGAAATAATGAGCATGTAAGGAATAAGTGACATGTTTATGAGACTCGGCAAACTCTGCCAACATAGCACATTTGCTCCACAATGCTTGATCTTGGATATGCACGTCAAAAATGCAACCCAGTCACACGCTTGGGGCAGAGGAGCTTTAACCATGGTGTGCAAGGAATGATTGAGGGTTCAGTCCCTCGAGGAGGGGGGTTCACTACACCAGTGGGAATCACACAAGCGTGTGGGGAGACTCTTGCACAGTTCCCATTCAGAATCTAGGTGCTGGAAACAGAGGAGGCTCACGGCTAGTCTAGCAGGAAAGAGCAAAAGGGGCCAAATTAACATGGAATGGGCATACAGTATAGAGAATGGGGAGCTAACCTCAACTGTTGAAGAATGGGAGCTAACATGGAATGTGAACCTCAAAGAGCGGCCTTGGGAAAGAGGCGACTGATTCTAGATCAGCAAAACCACATTCATTCAGAACAGTATCAAGGCAGGGCAAACAAATTTATCTAGATCACGGGTCTTCAAACCCTGGCCCAGGGGCCAGATGCAGCCCTTGGCGAGCCTCAACGTGGTCCCCAGCAAGACCCCTCTATCTGGCCCTTGGGCAAGCCTTGTAATCCACTCCAATACATTATTCGATGTAAATTTATTCAAATTTGAAATATAAATTAGTTATCTGACCCCCGACAGTGTCAGAGAGATTATGGGCACAATCCAGAGTAACTACGGGTGCACGTAAGAGACATTACACGCACCCGTAGCTACTGCACTACCTAGTGAAAACCTATGGGAAATTAATATTGCAATCCAGAGTAACTTGTTCTTACTCCAGAGCAAAGACTCCCCACGGTTACTCTGGATTTCATCCGAAGTGGCCCTCTTGCCAAATAGTTTGGAGACGACTGATCTAGATCTTTGTCTTCTTTTCCTTGGCCAAAGATTTTTAAAGCCAGCTTAATAAAGCGGTCTTGTAGCAAGCTCTTTAAATAATGCCAGTTTAGCTGCACTGCTTGGCTGGTCACGCAGCATTGGGAAGAATTGACAGTCCTTTTATTATGGGTTATTTATGTTAGCAATCTAACAGCCCAAAGAAACAGTCCCCATGGGACTTCACTATTCCGCTGTAACGACATTTCTATTACAATAACGGAATAAATACTATGTGTTATCAGGGAATTTTTTAACTTTTAACCATGGCCTTGTAACCACAACTGCAGTAATTTTATGGAGGGTCTCAGTGGTAGTGGAGGTTATTTTTACAATCCTGTTGGTTGTATACAAAGTGTTACTAGCTGGCAGGAGGAAACCCAGAGAAGGTGGTTTGTTCTTCCAGAAAATAACCAGTTTGTTCAAGACTGCATAGACATCCCAGAATGGCGTGCGTAATTGATGCCTGCCACATATTATATAATGATTGCACGGTAAATTCAGTTTTCCATTTTCCTTGTTTGTGCCCTCTAAGAAGCTGTTATCATCACACATCAACTCCAGCACAGCCTCGGAGATAGGAAACAAATCACGCCAATGAATGTAATAGCAGAAGAGATTAGTGATAGAGAAAGATTAATTGCAGGTGCCAGAACTAATAAAAGGGTCAGGAGCATTCCTGCTGGATTCTAAAAGTGCCATGCAAACAAATATAGTTATATATTCTGATAGCCTAAGCGATGCATGCAAATTTGTAAACCCTTTTTGAAATGTTCCTTCTTATATGGCAATTTATAAAAACGTCTCAAAGTAAAAGTTGCATCCAAGCTATGAGATGCGTCAACAGTCCTAGAATCATACAGTTGGACGAGCCCTGCAAGGTCATCTGGTCCAATCCAATCCCAAGCCTATAGCAGGAGTAGGATGTCTCTACCAGGTGCGGGACCAATTCCATAACGGTTTGTGACCATTTTCTACAACTAACCATGTGAACCGCACAACCCACCTCCACATCTGATTAGTATAGTTCAAGCAGGCAACTGGGCTGGCTAGGGAAAAATAAGATCCTTTTCCAGGTGATCGTCAGGCCCCTTGAAACCAACTTTTGGGCAGAGAAAGAAGTGGACACACTAATATCATATCTCTGGGTCAGTGAGACAACATATAAATTACAATGAGAGAAACTGTATACGTCACTCTGTGGCTGGTCCTCTCTCTCCACATCTGAAAGACCCTGAGTATTGTTGTGCTGCTTGCCCTTCAAACTACAGACACAGGAATGGCTTCCACACTAGTTACCACATGTGAAAACAGGTTCTATGTGTTGCTACAGAATTCACACCAAGAGCACAATCCTAACCATGTCTACTCAAAAGTAACCCTCATTCTGTTAAGTGCATCTTATTCCCAGGAAAGTGTCTTTAGGACTGCAGCCTAACTAAACGTATTCCTGACCAGATTGATAACCATGCCAGCATCTAATCTGATTTAAACTTTATTCAATCATTTTTTCAGCTGTAGAACCCATAAATAAAAGTTTGTTTTTGAAAAGTCCTGCACATTAGCACCCTTCAGAGTTGAAAACCAACATGAAAGATACCAGCAGCAAGGAAATTTTTTAGCACGTCGGGGCATTATGAATAGCAATCTAGCGATACTATCCTTATAGATCTAAGCTCAGCTCCTAAACACTTGTACAGCCTTTTGAAATTAGCTTTCTAGATGACAAAATAATATTGAATGCTTGCTGGAGCATGGAGCATATATTCATCTGCCTGACGAGCGCCACAGACAGAACAATCACTGCAAAAATTTTCTGGATTTTGGCTTGACAGAAAGAAATTTTAAAGGTTATCAAGAAAGGGAGGCAAATGAAATGTCATTATTTCCAAGAGAGATTTAAACATGGCATAACTCATAAGGCTCTCTGATTCGGTGCTGCATTGGATTCCCATCATGTTTGTTGAGAGAACCAGCGGTACAGAAAGTTTAGTGACAGCAGAAAAATTCAATTTCCACCCCCAGTTCCTTCTCCAGGCACCTTTTCTTGAGATGAAAAAAAAATCTTATTGAAACATTAATTTCATTTTAGCCGAACCGAACTGTGGAAGCAACACAAACGTAAAACTACTGATGGCGTAGAATAAAAGCAGTTTGACAAGTTTATAGAGCGGGCATAAGTTTGACCCTGACACAGCGAGGTCTGTTCTCTGGAGGACCAAACCTCTTCTGCTTTTTCTTACCCTCTCTGCCTACACCTGAGTCGCTGGAGTTGCCCATCAAAAATTCATGCAACAATATGTTTCAGGCACCCCATCCGTATCCTCAGCATCTGCTGACTCTTGACTTGCTGTTGAAACTTCAAAGCAAATCCCCCCAGTTCTCAGCACACCTTGATGGCAACCAGAAATTATGGTTTAGCAAAGTTTCCTTCCTGAGAGGAAAAACAGAATTTTACCCATTAAAGCTTTATCTGCAGAACAATGACAAAAAAGGAAGAAAAATGAAACAGAAAAAAACAGCGAGAAAGTGGATAAATGAGGACAGGAACTTAGGACTAATTTTTAAATGGAAAGGATTGTAAAAGGTTTTTTAATATGAACATTTTCTTAATATATATTTTCCCCCACATAACAGATGTGGATGATACTTGTATGATAAATCATATACACTGTTCATGCAGTATTTTGTCCTAATGACACCGTGGAGGACTTTCACAATTTGGGGGTAAGCAGAAGTCAAGATAAATGATTGTGCTGCCTAAGAAATCAAGGTGAACAAACCAACTAAATTTTAAACCGTAGAACCCCCTACTATTTGTCTCTTGAAGCGCCTGTATTATGATTAAAGACTAACTTAATAACCAGACAAATTTGAGGGGCTGCTTAACACAACCCCTGCACTCCCGACGCTGTGGGACAAAATCCCTTGTTGTTCTAAATGGAAGCTGGCCAGGCCAGCATGACATCCTTATATTTCAAATTAATTGCAATATAGCCAAGCCAAGAAATTTAATTTTAGTCCCCACACTACTTTAATCTTATCAACAGGACAACGGGTTCCTTCCCTTACACTTGCAATGCTTCGGAGGACGATTTATCTTCGTTAAATAATAATTGGCTTTATTATCTTTTGACTCTTCAGAACCGCTGGCTGGCAAGGTTTTTAAAAATTTCATCAATCTTATTCTTTGCTTTTCAAAAGCCCACATTGGGAAAAACGAAGATGTCAAAGACAGCAAAACACACTCTATCTCCCAACATTAGGTCCGGAATATCTAATTTACTTAGTCTTGGACTACAGTGACCTGCACCTCTATGCTTCATACCGGCAAGGAAGTTAGCAGCAAAACTCCGAACTGCATCTCCAGATGGTGAGTGTTGCATCAATGCATCAAAAGCCAGAAAGCTGAAAGATCTTTTTGCTAACTTGCCTTATCAATACTGAGCTCCACCATCTGTCTTTTTTTCTAACATGCTTTGAAAAAGACCAAAAAGTAGATATAACACTGTCAATGTGTCCAAGATACAACGGTCTGGAGTTAACCTGGAAATAGTAGCCCTTTTATGCATTCACAGGGTGTACAGTTAATGCACAGAGAGAGAACATTAAGAGAGAGAACATTAACACAGAGAGAGAGTGTAGTCCCAGCCTTGATCTACATGTGTTCAACAGGACATCTGTAGAGCCTCCACACATCTGTATGCATGGTGATGTTGCTTGATCTTGCATAAAGATCCCACTGTGCATATAACCAAACTCCTAAAGGCCCTCCACAGATGTTCTGATGAATGTGGATGTCAAAAATTTGAAGCAAGGTATACAACATCAGTGTCCATGTTTTGAACACTGAAAAAGGGAGTTGTACCCACTTCAGAGTTATTTCAGTGACTACTGGCTATTCACCAAGCTCTCAAAGGGGAGAAATAAGTTACTTAGGGTTTCCTTCAACTGCTTGGGAAGGAAAAAACATTCATAGGTTACCTGGGAGGTGACAAATCCTTCAGGACCCTTTCTTTTAATCACCCTCTACCACCCAACAATCAGCAGACCACCTACGTATACTAGGCACCCATTTTTTCTCCACCCCCCACTCGCCATTCTCTATACTGTATGCCCATGCCAATCATCCCCTATGGTGGTGGTAAATATTTTATTCACATGGCCACAGACCAGATCTTCCCAAATGTTAAGATCTGAAAATTATCTGTGCAGAGCATTAGTAGTTATGTAATACAAACCATTAAAATTGGCCTTATTTCATTTCATGAGGTGTCCCCCTCAAAAAAGATATTCATAACAAAAATATGCATGTATATGGACATGCATATGTTTGTGTACACACACACACACACACACACACACACACACACACAATAGATATATAAGAGATATATATATCTTTCCTAGGAATTTCATAGCATCCTAGGAATTTCATAGCATCCTAGAGTTCGAAGGGACCTAGTAGGATATCTAGTCCAACCCCCTGCCTGTAGCAGGAAATTCTCCTAAAGCATCTCGAACAGGAGCTGGTGGAGCCTCTGCTTGAAGACCCCCAGTGAGGGAGAGTCCACCACCTCCCTTGACAGTCTCTTCCACTGCCGAACCGCCCTCACCGTCAGGAATTTTTTCCTTTCTTGCAGTTTATACCCCTTAGTTCTAGTTCTGCTTTCAGAAGCAGCTAAGAACAAATGAGCCCCTTCCTCCCTATGATAGCCCTTCAGTTATCTGAAGAGGGCAATCAGGTCTCCCCTCAGCCTCCTCTTCTCCAGGCTGAACATCCCAAGTTCCCCCAACCTTTCCTGGTAGGGCTTCCCTTCCATCCCACTGATCATTCTTATCTCTCCTCTAGACTTGCTCCAGCTTGGCTGCATCTTTCTTCAAGTGAGGTGCCCAGAACTGAACACAGGACTCCAGGTGAGTCTCACCAATGCAGAGTAAAGAGGAACTAGAACTTCTCGTGACTTGGAAGCTCCAGTCCTCTTAATGCAGCCTAAATGGCATTTGCCTTCTTTACAGACACATCACATGCTGACTCATGTTCAGCTTGTGATCCACAGCCACGCCAAGGTCCTGCTCACATGTTGTGCTGCCACGCCAAGTATCCCCCATTTATACCTGCGCTTTTGAACCTTCCACTTCTCCTTCCACTTCTCCCTGTTGAAGTCCATTCTATTTGTTACAGCCCAGAATTCTAGTTTATCCAGATCCTCCTGGAGGTTTCTCCTTCTTCTGATGTGTTTGCTACTCCTCCCAGTTTGGTGTCATCCGCAAATTTGATCAGGCTCCCCCGTATCCCTTCCTCCAAGTCATTGATGAAAATGTTAAAGAGAACCGATCCCAAGACAGAGCCTTAGGGGACCCCACTAGAAACTGACCTCCAGGTTGACACAGAATCATTTATTAAAACCCTTTGAGTGCAGCCATCGAGCCAGTTGCGGATCCTCCTAACAATTGCCTCGTCTAGCCCCTATTTTTCCAACTTCCCAATGAAGATGTCATGTGGGACCTTGTCAAATGCTTTGCTGGAGTCAAGATAAATGACATCCACAGCATTGCCAGTAAGCTCGTAACTGGATCAAAAAAGGAGATCAGATTTGTCTGGCAAGATTTATTCTTGGTAAATCCATGCTGGGCTGTTTTGATCACCGAGTACTTGTCTAGATGTGCACAAATTGCGTGTTTTATGATTTGTTCTAATATCTTCCCCGGGATTGAAGTCAAACTGACTGGTCTATAATTTCCCGGGTCTTCTTTTTTCCCCTTCTTAAAGATTGGGACTACATTTGCCCTCTTCCAGTCCAGGCTCTTCTCCACTCCTCAAGGAATTCTCAAAGATGATTGGCAGAGGCTCTGCAAGGACATCTGCCAGTTCCTTCAGAACTCCAGGATGCAGCTCATCCAATCCATACGACTTGAATTCATTGAGGCCAGTTAAGTGGTTTCAAACCAGTTGTTTGTCAGTCCTAATCTGCTGACTCCTAGATGCCTAGCTATCCTAGGTATCAGAGACTGAACTGATTGCTAATATCTTAGCAAACAATTCTCATTTGTTGGTCTTAGTCAGGGGTCTCCAAACCCTGGCCTGGGGGCCAGATGCAGCCCCTAGCAAGACCTTCTAATCCACTCCAATATATACTTATATGTAAATTTATTCAAATTTGAAATGTAAGTTAGTTTTTGAGTCCCCGACACCGTATCAGAGAGATGATGTTTGCCAAAATGTTTGGAGATCCCTGGTGTAGGAGGGTGTGCAACAGGATGTGTGCACGGTTTCAGTGGTTCACTCACTGAATGGTTCACTCACTGAATCAGAAGATAATCATTCCTGATTCCACCATCCATTTTCCAGTTAGGACAGGGAAGTAGCTCAAACTCTGAGTGACTCTGCATTCAGTGTCCAGTCTTCATTCAATGTTTTATTTGATTCTACTGAAACTGTTATAGTTCTACAGAGTCTATTCATCGCCAACAAAGTACAGAGTTGGATGTCCTCCAGCACAGACATCAATTCATTGTTAGTCAGAGTACAAATTAATGGTCAGAATATCACTCTTTCCCCTATATTATTACCTAGGATGGAATATACTCCCCATTTGCAGTACAGATGAGGAGTAACGCAGAGGAGAAATAGGTCTAATGACTTTTGCATTTGCTGAGTCTAGGAACAGAAAGCACTGAATGAGCGGCTGCAAAAATTAATGAGGTTACATTTGACTTTCCAAGCTCTGCCTTTAAAATGTACCTGTGACATGAAATAAAAACTTTGTCTCATTTAAAAAATGCATCAAGAGATCACTTACAACAAAGTAGTAATCACCAACAACTATAACATGCCCAGAGAGGAGCCAAACCCCTTTTCAATGCATAGACTAGCCAGATCACACATTTACTCTAGTCTCAGAGTCACAATCACTGCCCCAGCAATGGGTTTTTCTCTGGAAACCCTGCAATTCCTACACCGCTACCCAGCAAAGCTGGCTCAGTTGGCCCATTTTGCTAGCAGAACATGTGCACTTTGACTTGCGCTCAGTGGTCAGCCAAGCGCTCAGGCTCATTGCTAAAGTTAAAGGAGAATTCCCACACCATCAAAAGCAGAATCACTGCATTGTTTTAGATGGTCAGGAGAAAAATAAGTGTTATCACCTTTCAAATTGTACTTGTAACTGTTAAGAAAATGATGTTACATGCCAGACAATTAAAAAAGAGCAAAATTATATATTAAAGAATATGATCTTAACTGGAGAAGAATCCATCATAACAAGGCGGCATCAAAGCATACATACAAAACAACAAGATTCCAGAATGTGGATTAACAAGAATCCTAAACTATTCCTGACGGTACTTCCAAGTAGTTGCAATGAAAACCTTCCTTCCCCTGAAAGTGTCACCTTTTTGTACAACATCCCTTGCCTGCAGAACTCAGATCAATTACCAACATGGAGCTGAACCATTAAAAATCTGGGGTCAGAACCATTTCATTTTCATCAGTATTTTTAAACTTTCTAGTTCAGCCACTAAACCTGTTCAGTAAACTATGAATGACTTACTGTGCAATCCTAACCATGTCTACTCTAAAGCAAGCCGCACTGTATTCATTGGGTCTTACTCCCAGGAAAGTGCCTTTAGGATTGCATCCTTAGATACATTTCATGCAGAATATCATTATCTTGGGGTTCAGGCTCCAGTTTAACTCCCTGATTAAAGGGAAAAACACATCAGGCCCTACAATCCAGAGTAACTACAGGAGCACGTAAGAGACATTATGTGTACCCGTAGTTACTGCACCTCCTAGTGAAAACCTATGGGAAATTCATATTACAATCCAGAGCAAATTGTTCTTACACCGGAGCAAGGACTCCCCATAGTTACCCTGGATTGCGCCCATAGTCCATTTGTTAACCATTGTATGGATATATTTAGATTAAAACCTAAATGACACGATGAATCAGGAAACCAGTTTTACTTTGCTTTATTCTTTATGCAGCCCTTGAAATTACTCAATCTGTCATTAACTTACATGATTTATCATGTTTCTTTATCTGTGAAATTAGCAAGTTTTCAAGGTACCAAGTTGGACCTCTGCTGGATAACGTTGACTGCCTCTCTGTTCTGGTTATTGTTGCCACTTTAATTTCTGTTAAAATGGTTTTAATATTGTGTTTTATTCAACTGTCAGAAGTCACCTTCACAGTCCCTTCGGTGGGACCAAAAACAGGGCTAAATATATTATAAACAAACATAATAAACAAGTACATAAATAATACAATTGCTATATTACATTATGTCAGATGTGGTTATGTATTTCTAGCTACAACACACATTCTCTTTCCTTCTGCGTTTCTCAGAGAGAGGCAAACTGGGAATTACAGGTCCCCATAACCACAGGAAGTATATTCCAGGAACCATCCCCAATGGGCACATGAAACTGTGGATATACAAGGTGACCCCCTACACTATGGACACTTGCCACCATGGACAACTGAAAGAGTCAATGCAGGCGCCTCTGTATGTAGGCTGAGCAGGTATACACATAACATATATCATTCAATCTCCAAATATTCTTGTTTCTTTAGCTATCTGAGGAAGAGGAGGAAGCTCATTTACTTGTGTACCTCGGCACAAATGTTTGCACCCCCCACCCTAAACAGAACCCAGTATGATTCAAGGAAGCTTTGAACCGCTTTTCAGAAAAGGAAGTTACTGGGAGATCCAATCACAGTTTTTCCACGCAGTGTCTGCTTTTGTCTTATGAATTCTCCATCCCAATTGTTAGGAACCTTCTTAACAAACATAAGAACAAACTTTTCCACGCACAGAAAAGGACAAAAGTGAACCTTTTTAAAACACTGATTTAAAAAAGCTCATACAAAACACACTTGTGGATGCTTCTTTTTCTGTTTTTAATGAATCACTGTGAGAAAAAGATAAAAGCTCAGGGACTGAGCAAAATTCACTTAATGCACACTGAACAAGCACTCACAGTTCAGAACCTGAATTCCTTTTTCAGTACTATTTTTCCTAAATAGTGCAGAGGGTGAAATGCACAGTTAAAACTGTTCCTGTGGGGAGAAAGAAGCTTCCCTCCAGCACGATGCTTGATACCAACTTCAGAATATATATATTTTTGAAATATCAGCACTCACTTGTCACACTCAAGTCAATGAAGGGACTTGTTTTGTTCTCGCCATTCTTTTCATTGACTGCCTGCACGTAGTAACGTCCTGCATCCGCTACTGATGTTGCAAGGATGACCAGCTGGTTCTCCAATGTGATGGCTCTATTTGGAAAAAAAAATGCAATAGCATATACATTACATTATGATAAATTTTAAATCACAAAACCTGCACTGACCTTCCAATGCCAGCAGCATTCAGAAGTTGCCCTAAACAAAACCACTAGAACAGTGTTTTTCAACCACGTCGCGGATGGTCTACTGTACAGGAATGCTGTGGGACTTTGGAGAGTGTCATTAAGTAGAGCAACTGAGGGATTTGAGCCTCTCCCAGCAGCATGATGTGCCTTGTTGTTGGTCCAAAAACTCATGGAGTACCTTGACAATTTTAGCACCTGGTCGGTTTGCCATGAGATGAAAAGGGTTGAAAATCACTGCTCTGGAAGCCCAGAAAAATCACTGAACTGCATATACAGACACAAGTAAGATGGTGGTCTTTGGGAACATATGAAACCACTCAATTCCTCTTTAACTGACACTTAATATTCAAAGGAAAAGTTTCCGCATGGATTTCAACAAACTATTGAACAGATTTCAACAAACTATTGTAGGTTTGCTCAGTGGGGTTTTTTTGGGGAAGGATTGTTTGAACCTGAGCCTCACCTACCCCTGTGCCTGAAACTGCTCTTGAAACCCACTTTGATGTCAATTTCAATTTGCCATTCAAGGTGATGAGCTGCAGTCTGAGAATGACAATAGGCAGCAGCTATTGGGCTGACAGAACTAACTCTGCAGTTCTTTGCATTCAGGCCCCAGACACTGTAAAGGGGAATGTTGAACATCAAAGTGCAGGAGACGCAGGAGATCCAAGATAAGGTTTCTTAACATTCTTATTTGAACTGATGACAGATCTCTTCGCTCTCAGTGACACAAACCAGATCTAATATTTACTGAATACAGTTAAAGCCAGTGACATTTTGTTGCAAAGCTTTCTTTTTCTTTTTGAAAAAGAAGATAGAATTACCCTCACTAAACGGCCATCTTTAAAGAACAATGATGTTCATTTTGGGAGAGAGGGATGAATAAAATGTCTGAATGACATTTGGTAAATATTCAATATGTATGGGCTGTGCTGTTCTCTCAGCATCGTAAACCTAGAGCCGGCAAAAGTGGCTAATTAACATGCTCAGCAGAGAAGTCATGGAGGGAATGGAGAGCGAAGGTGTTTCTAATTGACAGCTTTAATTGCCCGGCATCGTAGTCAGTGTGGCCGTGTCTCAGAGGAGCTGCTCAAGTCCAGAGCTAGCATTAGTTTACTCTTCCTTGCCTCAAATACTTCCATAACTTTTGCATGTAAGATTGCTGTAGGCATTTCTGTACACCCACCTTCAGCGCTAGAAGATATTCTACATATATTCAGCAGACCTGTATCAGTTTTACAGGACATCCACGCTAATCTCTCAGTGGATCTGAACCGCGCACTGGCTGGTTGCTGTGTGCCCTGGGGCAAATTTCAGCTCTGGCTCATCATGTCTGTAACCGCTGGGTCCTGGAACTGCAAGAGCTGGCCAGGTGAGTCCCAAGATGGGAGTGCGCATGGTTTGTGCCTGACCTGACAGACTCAAGAGTTCAAATCATGAAGCAAATATTTATACCCTGCTTTTCCTGTGCCAAAGCAAATGCCAAGGGTTGCTTACAAATTACAGAGTAATACAACAAGTAAAAACATCAAGCAAGCCCCTGAACCTTAATTTTAAAAACAAGTTTAAAAAAACAAACAAGGCATGGAACCATTAATTTTTAGCATGAAAATATTAATTTTATCATTAAAAACATTAAATTGTAGCAATTCGTGGTGGAAGACTAATAAAACAAATCAGAATTCTAGACAAAAAGAATTAATTAAGCAATGGGGAACAGATAAGTCAGTGAAGCCACAGAACCGTAAGCCAGAGGCATGAAGGGGAAATAACCACTCAGCAGCAAAACTCCAGACAAAACAGGTCTGTGTTGAATCCTTGCTGGAAAGGCATGAGAAAGGCTCAGTTCTCCTGGAAGGGTGTGGACAGTTGTGGCACCACTATCGAAATGGACTCTTCAGGGAGCAGCACCCATCTCTGTACAGTTACTTGCCTCCATATAGGATAGGAAAAAGGAGAAGGGAAGAAACCATAGGATGGGAAGAACATGCTGAGCTAAGGAGGGAAGGAAGGAGAGAAGAGAGAGGGGAAGACACATCAGCAAGTCAGGTGGCACATTTGCCTTGTGTTAGGAGGTCTTGGGTGGACCTTTGATGGAACACAAGATGAACTCAAGGGAAAAAAGTGGAAGGATTTGTGGTCTAGAAATGTTCTGGCAAAATAAAAAATCTGGTTTGGAAAGACCTGCATCCTGGTCTTTAGAAGAGGAGAAACAGACTGGAGGAAGGAATGGATGGGAGAGAAAGATGAAAGAAAAAACACATTCTGGAGATTAGAGGCAAAGGGCCTGAGGACAAGGGCCTTGAAACACTTCCTGAGAGTGATCCTGGGAGATTATTTCAAGAAAGGCCTTCTGAAGTGGCTGACAAGGAGAGATGGCGGGAGGGCAAGGGGACAGTGAAGAGGCTGCTCTAGTACCAGCCGGCACAAGGACAAGGGCTTCAGCTGCACTGCAGGGGGGAGGAAGGGGTCTTGGAAATCGCCGTTGCTGGCTAAAGACTGGCTGCGGACAGAAGCAAAGTGAGCATCAAGGGCAACTCTCAGGCTTGTGTGCCTGGCAGGCTGGGCAGAAAAGAGCTCTGACAGTGTTAAGTAAGGGGTGGCTGCTGGGGATTAAGAGCCCAGCCTGCAATTAAGTTGATAAGATAATTGACTGGAATTACTTTATTGGGCAGGGCACATCCGTTACATTAGAGCCACCCTAATTAGTCCTAATTTAAGGCTTTAAACTATATATAGTTTAAAATACAAGACCAAGAACAGTGTGTAATTGGACCCCAGTTACTACCTAGCTAGCTTTCCCCCCTACTTTCTACCTAAATTTTTAATTTGAATATCTTTAAAAGAATTAACAAATGCAATTTATCCATGGCCATTCTCCCTTTAGGGAGAGGTATAAGACTAAAAATCAGGGTTAGGTATAGATAAAAGTAACTTGGGCCGCAATCCAGAAGTGCACTTGGGCTGTTCTGTCTATCACTGGGGCGGCCCAATTCCAAGATGGGGCAGCCCAGTTATGCTAGGGTAGGCTTGGGGCAGCCTAAGGCAACACAGGTGGACCTGTCTGCCCCAAGACAGGTGGACCTGGGCTGCCCTGGCTCAGGCAATCCCTGACTCTCAACCTCAGGATATGGCACAACTACTGCAGCTCAGTAACCTGGGGACACAGCAGGCCACTCCAAGAAGCCCCTTGTATTCAATGTAAACTGTAGTGCAACCTCATGCTGCAGCTGTTCATTGTTGTCAGGGACTCTTTATAATGCAGGCACCACAGCTATTCCTTGTTGAGTGTGATCTGAGGCAGGTCTCCTCAGAAGCAAGCTCTCCCAGATGCCACTGATTTGGTGCTCAGCAGCCTGTGGATTTGGTATAACTTTCTGCTGAGGATATAGCCTACTTGGGGCAGCCCAGCTAGGGCCCTTCTTATTGCCCTAACTCTGGATTGCAGCCTTAACCCTGGGAATACTGGAATTTTTTGTCACACCTAAGCCCGTACGGGTCAATTTTGACCCGTACGACCCTGTACTATAGTTAGGTACATATAATATACATATAATGTACATATAATGAATAAATGGTGTGTCAAGTTTTAGTATAAGTATTTTTATTGTGAAATGATTTTTGTCACAGTTTGAGCTAGCAAAATATTGAACAACCATGAAATAGAAATGCAAAGAAAAATACAAATGCATATTTTGGGCGCCAACTGAGAAGAGTATTTTGTCATATTACTTAGCACAGAAATTCACAGATAACTATAACTATGAAGAGATAACTAACTATATAACTACAACACAGATATAGCATAGTTATCTAAAATAGTGATAAAGAAATTGTCAGTTGAGAGAAACAGTGATACAACCTGTATACTCATGTGGCACACTCTATGCATAACATTGTAACAAAGTGTGGCAAAATGTTTCACTTTCCACGCTTCTCACACTTCCCACACACCACGTTCACAGTCATATGCATATGTTCTGGACCTACAGGTATTTTGCACACAGAACACACTCTGCTTGTTTTCCTGTCTTTATTGGAAGGGCAGATCTCGCAGCGTATTCTCTTTCTTGGTGGTTCTGTTGAGGTAGAAGTTGGAGGAACTTCTAGTTCTTCACCTACTTTAGCCAGTGCTCTCCCAAGATGTGCAAGGAAAGTCTTTCTTTTGTATTGCTTGCCTGCATTCCAGCTTGGACATGTCATCCTCCAGATAATGAATGCGTTGAGAGCACTCACATCCACCATATTGTAAAATATAACCATTGGCCATCTTTTGGTCATTCTTTTTGCACTGTAAGTACGAACCATTCTATCCAATCGGTCTACTCCTCCTTTGTTCTCATTGTATGACAAAATTATCTCCGGTTTTTTTTCTGCTCGGCTGTCAACAGTAGGTTGCGAATGCATGGAGCTCAAGACGGTGACAACTCTGTTCTTCTTGGGACAGTATGAAGCAATCATCACATCTTTCTGAAAACCAAACACAGTAGAGTAGACAGCCCGATTTTTGTTCGTCACTAATTCTGGGGGCAATTCTTTTCTGTTTTGACGAACTGTTCCAACAAGTGTAATTTTCTTCTCCAGTAATTTTCTTGCTAGTTCCAGGCTTGTGAAAAAGTTGTCGCAAACTATGTTTCTCCCAGAATTAAAACTTCTTGAGCCAAATCCATTACCACTCTCTCCCCCTGATTTTTTTCCCTTTCGTGCCCTGGACGTTTTCCAGTGTATACCTGCATGTTGTATGCATAAGACGTTTTGTTGTCGCACATTGCCCATATTTTTATGCCATATTTTCCTGGCTTAGATGGGATATATTGTCTGAAAGGGCAACGACCGCGAAAGCTTACCAGCTGCTCATCTATTGTAAGAGATTCTCCAGGAACAAATGCATCAGTAAGAGTTTTTGTCCACATCTCAAAGCAGTCTCAAATGGACTTGTCATCACTCTTTTTTGTTCATCTAGAAGCAGAAGCATCAAATCTCAGAACTCTGAGAATGTTCTGAAAACATTCATATACATATACTGAATAACATATATATTCATATATATATATACTGAATAAATACATATATTTATACATATACTGAATAACCAGTGAAAGGCAACATGGGTCAACCTTGACCCGATTGGTATCCTATGTATAAATTGGAATTTGCAGAAAAATTTTACATTCAAAATCTTCATGCTTTTGGTATTTTGACTGTCTAATTTGGAGGAAAAAAGTCAGAAAGTCTTGTCAGGTAATAATAATAAATTCCAGTAAAAACACAACAAAAACTTCCTGGCGGGTCATGAATGACCCGGATGGTATTCCAAGGTACAGCTGAAAATTTAAAAAGCACCCTTTTTTAAAAAAGGGCTGATAATCTTATACAGGTGAACGGAGAAGTGATGATTTATGCAAAATAGTATTTGAAATGGAGGTAAGTTTCCGCAGACGCAGGGATTTCCATCTCTTCTGATACAAAGTAGTAGCATTTTTTCCAAAGTAGTCTCTTCTGTCTCACCTTCTAAATCCGCTGATCAGTTTTATCATCTCAGCAAAACCCTAAATCTTTCATGAAATTTGTATTTTTCCAAGAATGTTTGATCACTTCAATCTTGAGGCTACTCAGTTCCAACAAGAGTCAATATATTCAAGATTAGCTCTGAGTCAACATTACATATCAAATCTTTTAAGCACCCTAATGTTGCCGCTGGATTCAGTGAGAGCTGTGATCCACTTCTATTTCCTATGATCTCAGCAGCTAAACGATCAACAGCCATCTTGGGCATCTGTTGTTAACAGAGGATATAAATATTTAAAGAAATTAAATAAATTCCATACCATTTTTCAGACTGCCATGGAAAATATTTGCATTTGGATGAACTTTCCAACTATTTAGTTCTAAGTCAGTGTTTAAGACTCAGAATACTACTTCTGTCTCTCTAGAATTTGCATATTGTTTAATCCTTGGTTTGAAATGAAATCCAGAGGACCTTGCAACTAAGGCTGCAATCCTAACCTCCATTTACACCACCCTAAGCCCTGGCATAAGTCCTGTGCTGACTTGGGGGGTGCACAAAAGTGAAGCAAGACACTTCTGTCTCACTCTAGGGCCAGTGCACAGGTATAAGCCAATCTCCCCACACTATTACGGAAAGATAGGCCAGGTGAGTTAGGCTGGCAGTAATTACTTAGTATTGTGTCCTTACTCTATAAGGCAAGAGGGATTTGGCTTGCCTTACTTAAACAGTTGCACGGCAAACTTGCTTTGGAAACCTTGTAGAATCTTGTACGTGTTCTGGGAATCTGGGAAGAGGCAAGTCTGCTATCAAGTGAAGGAAAGTCAGAAATATATCTAAAATAGTTCTTTGGATTGGGATTCCTAGAGTTGCATCTCTATACAGGTTTATTCAAATATTTATTTGGTAAATTTTGGCTGCAATTCTAAAAACACTTTCCTGAGAGAAAGATTCCTTGAACACAATGGGCTTACTGCTGAGTAGACATAGTTAGAGATGCACTCTTTTTTAGTAAATTTATATCCTGCCTTTCTCAGGCTAAAGTCGACTCAAGGCAGTTAACAAATAGAAATTAAAACATTCAATAAGAAAACATATTAAAACAATTAAAAGCATATAAAAGCAATTAAAAGCATTAAAAGCATGTCACTAGAGCTTGAGTCACAGATCTGACCAACCCCTAGGTTCAGTTGCAGCTGGTGGATCAGTTGAAGCTGAGCAAAGACTCCCCTGGCCACAGCCGACATCTGGGACTCCAGGAGCAGTCAACTGACCCAGAAGGACACCATGGTTGATGTCCATCCCCCGGTGTAGGTCATCCACCAAGGCAATCTCCATCCCAAACCTTGGCCTGAAGCTGGATTGAAAATTATCCAGATCATCAGCCAGTAAATACTACTGTGTTGAGATTAACTCCCAGGAAAATGGGCTCAGCACTATTTACCTTAAAATGAAAGTGCTTTGAAAAGCAGACTTTATTCTGTGCTGAGATGGCTTTGAAAAATGGACATACATTCAAAGAACTCAAAACAATTCCATTTTCATTTTTAACTTCTTGAACATGTTTTTGTGACTTGGGTTTCTTACACAACCCCAAGTTCGGAATATTTGTTTTCTTGCACTGTTTGGGTAGACAAGTGTGACAGATTAGTTTAACCTGTCATAATTTATTCTGATTGGCAAGCACTGAGAATGCTGGTAAAAGAGCATAATATGTGGAAGCTGAACTTCTGAAACAAAAATGAGGCTAATTGAAATTCAAAATGCAAATGAAGATGTTCCCACCTTGACTCTTTAGGACAGAGAAGGTGCAGGTGAAATAAGCCTCCAAGGAGTGTTGGAAACAGAGCCTTTGGAAAAGGACAACAGGACCCCTCATGCTGGGAATAATGTTCCTTCCTGCCAGATGGTACACCTGTCCTCACATGCATTATGGAGATCCTCAGAGTGCAGGAGTCCGGTGTAATAATACATTTGGCTGCACCTTTAGCATTAAACCATGTTAAAGACAGCAGGGAAAAGAAATGGCAGAGGACACCACTGTCTAATGTTATTGCATCAGGCTGGAACAGTAACAACAGAGTGGAAAACAACGGTTGACGTGGAACAAAAAAGCATTGCCAGGCCTTCCCTTGCCTGATCTTCCACTGTCCACTAATATAGGAAAACCCCACTTCCTGACGCTTCGTTTTCTGATGATCCACTCTTTCAACACCTTTCAGTTATACCCAGTGGCATACCTAATGATCAAGTAGCCCACTGCAGAGCTCAATATGGTGCCCCAGAATTGATGTCAAAACCAGAAGTGATGTCATCCCTTGTGAGGCACATAATCTGGTTTTACTGATGCTTCATTGTTTTTTATCTTGTTTTTATAAATCAATCAATAAATCAATCTTGGCGTATTTTTAGAAAGAAAATTGAGGAAAAACCTGCCTCCTCCTCAGTAGTTTACCGTCCATTTGCTTTGCTAGTGGTTTGGCTAGAGCACCTACAGTATTTGCTATCTGGAGTCAAAGAAGATTTTGTCGTCCCCCCACCAGAAAACCAAAATTAAGTTTAATTAAGAAAAAAATGAAAATTGTGTCCCTTATTGGATAGGGAAACTGTGCCGGGGCAAAGAGGAATAGTTAGTCTTTCCCTGCGAAATGTAAGAGGAGCACCACTTAGAAGTGCCTGTACATCCAGTTAGTATTAACTGTATTATGATATATGTACATGGACATGAGAGCTAAATCATAATAACATCTTATTAGCTCCATACAGTATCAGAATCACATCTCATTGGCTCTCAGAGCAACCAGTATCATGGGAACATTTGAGTTCAAAAATCCACTTTTTGTTCCATAGGCTTTTGTTTTTTTCATTTTCTGGTTAATTGATCATAACATTTGATGGAATATAGATATTCCAGTGCAGTTTGTTTCATTGCATTCTGCATTAGATTACCTTTCCAATGATATATAACTTAGCATGTCTACTCAGACATAAGTCCTACTGTATTCAATGGAGCCTACTTCCAGGAAAGTGTGTTGAGGATTGCAGCCATACATACCATACCCCATTTTTCACATTTTTAACCACTAGCATCAAGCTCAGCTTGTAGCTCCCTAAAGCTGGTAGCCGATGCAACTACACTCCCTGCAGCCTCCTGGCTAATTATACAAAGAACTCATCCATTCATGCTCTGCTCTTTCAACCTCTCTCTGCCAACCTCTCTCTGCTCTCTCAACCTCTCTCTAAAGGCCAAATTTCCCTCTCCAATGTTGTAGCTCCAGGTCTGATCCCATTCCCAAAGGAGCTACAGTGGTACCTTGGTTTACGAGCATTATTTGTTCTGGAAGCATGCTCATAATCCAAAAAACTTGCATATCAAAGTGAATTTTCTCATAAGAAATAATGGAAGCTAAATGAATACAATGCTGTGATATAAGACAAAATAATAAAGAAAATACAAAATAGAAAGAAAAATAAACAAATTATTTCCTGCATGTTAGTCTCATAGGTTTCTCAGGCTGCAATCTGCCTCCTCATATAGGAGTGAGCCACACTATAGTAGGGCTAACTTTAGAGTTGACATGCAAGTCTAGCCCTACAATCCAGAGTAACTATAGGAGCACATAAGAGACATTAGGTGCACCTGTAGTTACTGCACCACCTAGTGAAAACCTATGGGAAATTAATATTGCAATCCAGAGTAAATTGCTCTTCCACCGTTCCATAGTTACTTTGGATGGCACCCTAGGTCTCTCAGGCTCCATTCCATTGCTCCGCTTACATAAGAGTTAGCCCCATTGACTGTAATAGACTTACTTCAGAGTGGATATGCATAGGTTAGTCCCTCAGGAGAGGCTGAGCAGGTGTTGGCAGTGCACTGAAACTGGCCATATACTGGCCAGAATTATTTTTCACATTGCAAGACGTCGCTTGTATTGCAAGTCAAAATTTATTAGAAATGTTTGCTTGTCTCAGTCAAAAATGCCCTCAGTCCAAGATTTTCCTGTGCTGAGAATCCATTTGCAGAAATCTTAGTGTGGCAGCAGGAATTTGCAAGACAAAATGAGCATTTGCAATTTGCTAGTAAAAAAGCATTGGAAACAACATTTATAATCTTTAAAAGGTGGGGTTCCGCTTTTTAACAGTTTTCCCTTTTGGGTGGTGCTCCAGTCTCTAACTTGTCCAATGAGTGGGGATGCCTGTATTGTAAAGGTGATATTTTTGTTTGGATTTACAATGGGTAAGAGTTGCATACTCTACTACAGTGAGATTCAAGCACTTCACCCCTGGACCCCATTCTGAGAATGACAATTTTTCCATCACCCCCTCTAAGTGAATTCATGGCTCCAAGTGTCATTAAAGATTCTTATTGCCAGATTCAAAGATCTGCACCCAGGTTTTTGCAAAAAAAAAACCCCATATGGACATGACCCCCCCCCCAGGTGTCCTGACCCCAACTTTGAAGACCACTGCTGTACTAGATTAAATTTATTGCATTTTTTAATATCAACTTTGATTAAGACCCCTTGGTATCAGTGAGGGATCCATTCTTGGACACCCCCAGGAAGATTGCAAACCATGGATTGTTTACCCCTTTAAATGTCCTGGAGGGCTTCCCCGGGCTCCAGAATGCCTTATCAGGCCAAAATGTCAGTTCTGGTTTCCCTCTGGAGGCAACCAGAACACAGCTTAAGTGTGGTGGAGACCTTAATCTGCAGACATAGAGGCCCAACCTGTAATTTTCTAAACCACAGTCTCTTCCTTTAATATCAGCATATCTATGAACAAACGTACTCTATGTGTCAACAGGTTTGAAATAAAAACTAGATCATTAATGCCTTCCCAGATGGAGTCAAACTGGAAACTACAAAAGAGGGATCTCACTCATAGAAGCGCTACTGGCCACAAAGCACTGCCTGGTATCCACCAGGCAAGTCATTTCTTAATTCCAAGTATGTTGCCTTTAGCCCAAATTCAACATGCAGATTAACAAGAACTACCAGTATATTTATTTATAATTTAATTTATTGTTATTTTCTAACCTTTCAATCCCTGAAAGGCAAAGTTTATTATTTACAGATAATAAAAAATATAGATTTTTTTTCCCATCTCACTGGCACAGCTCCCTAATTTTTCCAGTGATAAATGGCCTGCTTACAAAGAAAATCTGGCGTAGTTCCTCTGGAAGATGCTCAGGTTTAAGCTCCTATAAGCAGTTATATATGAAATAAGGTTCCTCAAATTATGGGGCCTTTGAGCATTGCCTCCTTGCCTTGCTCCGAAGAGAGGCAGAAGGAGAAAGATTGGAGCAAATTTCTTCCATTTCTTCCCCATAATTCAGTTCTGAGGGAAAGTGCCCTGGTCAGATTTTGTGGAACAAAACAAGACAGTAAATCCCAGAGAGTTAAATATTTGCTAGTTCTTCAGTAACTAGACTGCACAATAAACAGATAATGCTGGATTACTGGCTCCTGGTCAAACAAAATCAAAACGGCAGAATAGCCTGATTTAGTGTCTACTTATAACTGAGCCATCTGTTTAGGCACCTAAGTGCAATTTTCAGTTTCAGGCAAAAGCCCTTTTCCGCAGCTGCAACACAGACACTGCAAACAGCGAGCAGTGTTTTGTGTGATACTAATGCCGGGGAGGAAGAAGTATGTGTACGTCTGTGCCTTTAAAAACTTCTGTTTGCATCACATCCGTGGGGCTGATCCTTCTACACGGGGACTTTTGCTATTCAGCAAGGCTGACCTTAATAAGAAACTAAGAGACTGACTGTTGGGTCAACAATGATGGGATGAGTAAGGGACGCCCAGCAAGACTGTCCCCGACTGGCAAGGTCTGCCACATAATCTGCTAGACACTCTTCTGCAATTATGAATTGCAGAGTCTTTTCAATATTTTTTTCTCGTAATTTTCTAAACCATAAATTGATGTTTGGGGCCTTTTATGACATTATCCTGATAAAGAAGATATTTTTTAAGTTGTGTCAAAGGGATCTCAGAAACGGCAGTAGAAATTTATCAGGGGATCACTTGAAGTGTCCAGTCACTGAACTGCCTGGCTTGCCTCATCTACTCTGACCAAGAGAGGCTTTGCAAAGATCCAGTCAAGGTCTTTCCACCCAGAAACGCAATCATCCTTTTAAGCGAATTTTCTTTGGGACGAACACTGCAGTTCCAAACTCATCAGGGTTTCAGGTTCCACCCAAACTCACCCAGCTGCAACAGACACCATCATCATTAACCTCCATTTCATAAAATGACATGTTCTTTCAAGGTGCTCCAAATTGCTGAGAACATTACAGAGGTCTGGTTCTTCAGAGATGACAACAGGTGTGTGTGGCTTAGTGTTAGAGATACTGTTTCCACTTCCATTAATAAGCATTTTTAGCCACTGAACCAGTGATGGGCCCAAGCCGGTTCGGGCCGGATCTCCTGAACCGGTTGTGACTCCCCCCGCTAGCGATCCGCTAGCTAAGGGGGGCCGGAAAACCCGGCGTACCGGTTTGGCATGCTAGGGAGGATACGCACTGCGCCTGCACTGAGGTTGCAGGCCTCAGTGCACCCAACCCCACTGGATGTGATACTCAGCTCAACCTCAGCACACGCACAGTGCGTCTCCTGGATGGCGAACCTGATGTTGGGCCAGGCCGGGCCCACCTCTGCACTGAACCACTGTTTATTTTTTGGCAATGGGGTGGGAGCAAAAAGAGAAGATTGAGGATCTGAACAAGGTGGCAGGGGATAAAATCTGATTATTCGGAAGAGACCTGAGATATAGACTAATGAAAATGCCAAGCAAAAAGTGACCTGACCACGTAGATGAAAGCAATTAAAGAAAGTTTAATTTCAATCAAGGGATTAAAGTTTGAAGAAATCCTGAACCTGCACATGGCAAAGCACCTGGGTCAGCCTGGCTATTGATGTGTGTGCAGAATCTCATTTTGAAGCAAGTGGCAGAGAAGGGCCCTTGAGGGAAATGGCAACTGATTCATAATATAGCTGAGCATTATAAATTGGACCAATCCGTGCCCTACTTGAACTAAGTAATTACAAAATTTTGGTGACATCTCTAATTGAAGCACATATTCAATCTGTTGAAGAGTTTGGTTTGAAGCACCTATAACCACTGCTTCTCTTCTGGCTGACCTTTTATTGAAAATTTAGGGCACAATCCAGCAAAGTTAAACATCTTTATGGCTCACAAATGTCAATGGGAGAGATTCAAACACGCACTTGCCTCTAACACTGAAATCAAGGGCACTTTAACATGCTTACTCTAGGTTTCAGTTTTCTCTTTCAGAACCCACTTTGGGACTGCTCTGAATTCCCCGAAACATCCCTTCTTCCATTATGAACTTGAATTTTCGTGACAGCCGCCTTCCAGTGGGACCGACAACCTGGAGAGTAATTTGCAATGACGCTGCTCTTTAACATTCATCCTTCAGCACAGAACAAGAACAGAACCAAAGCTCATTCCCAATCAAGAATTCAGCTTTCAGAGGAAGGTAGAGTGACCAGGAACACTTCACCATTAAGAGCATGGCACGGACTGAACCCAACACACGCCATTCAGTAGACAAGAAGTGAGCATGTCTGCTCAGAGGCAGCTGGGACTGGAACAGAAGCACTTGGAACGACAACAAAAGGCCTAGTTGGCAAAAGAAAAAGGGAGGAATTTACCCATACAGTGGACGTTTGTCTCACCTATGACTCATGTCAGTAAGACTGCAATCCTAACCATGTCTACACAGAAGGAAGCCCCATTATGTTCAAAAGGTCTTACTCCCAGGAAAGTGTCTTTAGGATTGCAGCCTATCTCTTTCATATGACTGCCTGGTAAGGACATATTCAGCACATACTCAGAATAATCCCTAACTACAACTTCCTGCAAACTCTATATTTCCAATATCAGTTACTTCTTGAAAGGTTGTGGTCTCAGGATTCAGGCAAGGAAAAAAGTCAAAGAAGAAAAATCCAAGTTCCGATATGTGGTTCTGTAAGGGATGGATCTAGAGGTAAGAAATTGCAAGCTGGAACTCAGTGTTGACAGCAGATTAGTTTTCATAACAGATTAGTTTACACAATTAGATTAGATTAGGTTACACAAGATTAGTTTTCATAACAGGAAAAGTCTCTACTGTATTTTTTAAATGCTGTAAGTTTGCCCAAACTGAAAGGAGCATAATTCTTTGGAGAGGCCTGATCCACTCTCTCGTTCATTTTCTCTTAAACTAGTGGAATTTATCCATTGTTCAGGGAGTAAAATTTCAAGAATATTTGTGGGACCTGGGCATGGCTGGGCACTGAGTACGGACACTGGGCAGCAGGCATCGAGTGGCAGGCCCCATAGGCCATTAGGCACCAACAGGCACCGGGCACAGGAGGGTATCAGGGGCAGTGGTGGGCAACAGCAGGCTGCAGCCACCTGTGAGCATGGGGCATCCCTAACAAGCACCACCATGGGGCAGCAGAACCAGTGGGTAGTGGGCCCTGTGAGTACGAGGCACCACTGGGCACAAGGCACCACCATGCAGTGGTCAGTGGGCACCAAAAGGCACATCACTGAGCACTAGGCACCACTGGTGCACAGGACAACACACAGTAGGCATCAAACACTGGGTGCTGGGCACCACTGGGCAGCAGAAGGCAACACCAGGCATCCCTACCAAGCACCGGACATCATTGCCAGGCATAAAGCACTGGGCACTACCGAGCAACAACAAGCAGTAGGTACCACCAGGCATCACTGGACCTTACCTACAACCACTGGAGTTGTTAGTGGGTTCTTACATCACAGAAAGAATCTGCTCCCAAAATTTCATGGTTCGAGGAGCAAGGGTTTCAGCTGGGTGTTGATCAGTCAAGTCTTTAATATTAAGCATAGGAACAAAAACATGTTGCACCCCTTTACACCCCCCACCCCCGTGGTTACCTTTTTAAAAATAGGTTCTTAGTAGATGCCTAAATCATGGAAGGAATACCCTCCCCAAATTTCACACTTATGGGTGTTGATGAATCAGTCAGTCACAGTCTTCAATATTTGATATATAGATTACCAAAAGACGAAACTTCGTATGGTATGGAATAAATATGGTACTTATGAAGACCGTACTTGAATTCCAAGCACTTGAATGTTATCAACCTGTATCGCAGTGGAAACTGTTCTCCAGGATGCTCGGTTATAACCACAGCAGTTCCCAGTCGCAACCCTCTCAAGAGAAAGTGCAAAATGTGCCAACAATGGAAGTGCTGAAAACAGAAGGACGAGAAAAATATGTTTCCTTTCCAGTGTTCATATTTTATACAAATGTTACTGAGGCCAAGAGAACAACAGCTCAACTAACTTTCCCCCTGCTAGTTCTTGGGTTTGCTTCAACATTCAGTTCACTGAACTCTCCTCATTACCAGGTTCAACGGATATCACAACAAGAACAGAACAGTAGAACTACTTAACTAGAGATTATCTTCTTCTTCTATATATAAAAGGGAAAAGTAACTCACTCACTCATCAACGCCCAGCCACAACCACTGGGTCTAGAAGCATGAAATTTGGGGTGGACGTTCCTTCTGAGACTGAGGGGTGCACTAAGAACTGGTTTTTGGAAATTCCAACCAGAAGGGAGTGAAAAGGGGTGCAACGTGTTTTCCTTCCTATACTTTGCATTGAAGAATTGGTGACTGAGGGCAAAATCCAGAGCAGTTACGGGTCCACGGAGTTACGTCACCCTCTAGTGTTATCTTATGGAAAGTCACCTTAACTGCTCTGGAGCAAAGTGCTTAATTTGACTTTAGGATATGGCCCTAAGGGATTCTCTGCCCCAACCCCTGGACCTAGAAGCATGAAATTCGGGGAGGGTGTTCCTTCTGTCACATGAACACCCACCAAGAACCCATGTGGAGAAATTTAACCCTTAAGGGGCTGAAAAGGGGTTTTTGTCCTATACTTAACATGGAAGACTGACCAACCTCCAGCTAATTTGGTGCTTGGTGTCCGGTGCAGTGGGAGGCGAAGTTGTTTGGAGGAATGGGTTGCACTGGGGAGGATGCTGCGCATGGGGGGGGGGGTTGTGCATGGGGGTGTTGTGCATGGGGAGATGATGCACATGGGGGTTGATGCACATGGGGGAGATGTTGTGCATGGGGGGACTGATGTGCATAGGGGACTGATACGCCATGGGGGGATAGCATACAGGGGAATTTTACTCCCACAGTGCAGGTATGCTTTTTGCTAGTATACAAAATAAACAGAATCTGGAATTTCCAGATAGAAAACCACCCCGGCAATGGTCTCCATTTGAATTAGCCTTCTTCTTCAGGAGGCTCCCTCCATCCTGACTAGGGGAGGTGATCTCGTGTTATGCAAAGAGCACGTTGGTTCTGCCATCGCTTCGCAACGCAAGGGCAGGCCAAGCTCTGGTTCCAGTCGAGGTTTATTGAGCCCTCTCTGCAGATGTGATTGAGATTTTTCCCCTCCTGTTATTCTGACAGGCCTGCTTGAAAACACAGCTCTGAACAAAAAGCAAATTAGCAATTGAGTGTGTCTCCCACCCTTGTCATAGAGCAACACACTGAGCAGATGGTGGATGAGGTGACAATGACAGAGATGAATTTTTAATGACAGAGCAATTGTTGTTGTCCATAAATTGAGAAAAGCATCAACGTTGCCAGCCTTGCGCTCCTCACTGCTGTTTCCAGCTCTGCATTTGGCCACATCATTCTGCTTTTGCTCTTCACTTCTCAAAAGCAATAATGTTTTCAGGTCTTAGACCTGAAAGCACAAGTAGGAGCTAAGATACTGTGGCTTGCAGGTCTACATGGCTAGACACATTACATCACACCATAGTCTGCAAAACATATAGCTGTTTTGGAATCTTCTGCAAGGCACCTACTCTTCTGGCCCCCGTCACAGCAAACAAGCAGCTAAAGTTGGGGTTGGAGGAAGCACCCCCAGAATGCCTCTCAGATTTTGGAGACACCCCTACTGCCCACAGATCCCCTACTTCTCCTTGTACCTGCAAGTATAAAGCATTTTATTTTAGGAATATCTATCTATATATATACCGCTTTCCAACTAAAAGGTTCACAAAGCAGTTTACAAAGAAAATGAAAAAACTAATAGCTAATTAATAGCTAATGGGTCCCTGTCCCAAAAGGGCTCACAATCTAAAATGCAAAAAAAAACAAAAACGACCCAGCAGATGCCACTAGAACAGACACTGCCGGAGTGTGTAGGGCCAGTTACTCTCCCCTTGCTGTTCAATATGTTCCAGTGATTGAACAGTTAAAGGCTGTGAAGGCTCGGAAGTTATATATTTTTAAAAATCTTCATGTTAAGCATTAGTATTATTACTATTATAGTTTAATTTTCCCTACTTCTGCCTAATGCCTTTTGTGTGCCTGTCAGACATTCTGTTATGACTGCGGGGAAAGACAACTGCTACTCATTTTCAATTCCTTTAATAGCACTTGAATTACACACAGTGGGTGGGTGGGTATTTCTGTTGCAAACGCTTTCCCAACAACCCTTTGTGGTGGAGATGTGTTGCACATCTCGGTCCCCACATCCCTTACATTCACACATTTGGCATGAAATGGAGACTCCTGTAACGGGCAGGAGTATCTTTCTCTCCAAATACTCTCCACGTCTCTCTCTGTCAATCAGTTCCACGTGTTTTGAACATGGATGTGCACAAAACCCACTCTTACACAAAATGATGCCTTCCACAACCCTTTATAGATGGCCATAAAGGGAAATCCCTTCCCCCTCCACCCAACTGTGAAATGCTTCCAATGGAAGTAAGGGGCTTTTGTAGCATTTCTCCCTCTGCCACTCACCCACCCAGATAAGGGACAGCCACAGGTCCAACCAGTGCAGCCCTCATGATGTAGATATTCAGGAGCAAAAAGTACTACAAGAGGCCTATGTTTTGATTTGACCATCCACAGGTGGTTGTTCCAAACTCACAGGTGGTTGTTCCAAACTCACAGGTGGTTCCCACCTATACCCTTCACATGCGATGGGAGATGCACCTCCAGAGAACCTTCTATAGGGCACGCCTGGTAACTTCCAGTTTTTTGGTCAAGGATGGAAAATCATGATTTTCAGCCATCTGGTGGCCTTAGATGGCCTTCTGGGGTGTCCAGATGTGACCTCCAAATGTGATCTAAAAGTGACCTCTAGACATAGATCTAAACAAGTTCTGAGTGTTTGGGGACCCAAAATCAGCTGATTCAATCATCTGTGGATTTAGGTATCTGCAGAGGTTCTGGGAACAGAACCCCGATGGATGTAGAGGGTGTCCTGCATTAACAGGGTTACATGCAAATCACATTGGTATAAGGTTCTTCTTCTCACAGGTCCCAGTATGTGGGGAGGAGCCATATTATCTTCACTACTTCACAGCAATAACAGAACCCAAAAGAGAATGATTTCCCCTCAAGGACACCCAGAGGGCCTCCTGGCTGAATCCAGGTATTCCCAGAAAAAGTGTGAAATATTATTTCTTACATCATACTTGTTCCACAACTATGGATGGGATTTGTCACTCTGGGAAGTATATGGGGGGAGTCTGCCCCTCTGCAAAATCATTTTTTAACTGTTTTCTGCCAGAACCATGTTTTTTCAAAGAATTGTTGCAAAGATTGAAATTTTGCCTGTTCCTGGCAAGTCAAACTCATTCCCATTAGAAGTCTGGAAAGCAAGTCTCGAGAACTTTTATTTATGTACGTATTTGTTTTGTTTATTTATTTGAAATATTTATATACCACTTTTCCTACATCCAACTTCTGGGCCTGCAAGAATGGCATTCTTCAAAGGTGTGTCTGAGCAGAGTTCATCTATATATATAAAACTGAAAAGTCACTGACTGACTCACCAGCGCCCAGCAAAAACCGCTGGGCCTAGAAGCATGAAATTTGGGGAGGGTGTTCCTTCCATGGTGGAGGCACTCACTTAGAACCAGTTTTTGGAAATTCCAACTGGAAGGGGTGTGCATGGGAGGGTGATGCACATGTGGGGACTGGTGCACATGGGAGGGTGATGGGCATGGGGGGTTGGTGTGCATGGCATGTTGTGCATGGGTGATGGGCATGGGAGGGTGGTGCGCATGGGGGTTGATATGCATGGGAGGTTAATGCACAAGGTGATGTGCATTGGGGGGTTGGTGCGCATGGGGGTGATGCGCATGGGAGGAGGGTTATGCACATGGGAGATGTTGATGTGCATGGGGGATGTTGCTGCTCATGGAAAGGTGTTACGCAATGGGATATGTTGTGCAATGAGGGATGGTGTATGTGGGGGTATACTCTTGCAACATGGGTACATTTTGCTAGTTTTCACAATAAATTCTTTGTTCAACAGCCATCCAGTCTGAAATTTACTAATCCCATTAAACATGCAGCTACCTGCAGTGCCTTGCTTATTACATAAAAGGAGATGATACAGTTTAGACTATATTAAAGCTTGTTAGCTACAGATTTTTAAAAGCTTGAGATAAAATTAAATGTACACAGAAATGCCAGCTACCAATTAAAATACCAAGAGTGGCGAGATTCACAGGAATTAAGGCATGAGGAAAAATACTTCAGAGCTTAATAAGCAAATATTAGAAGATGCCTTGCAATAACCACAACACAAATAAAGTTATTTTTAAACAAAACGTTAGTTAAAAATCTGTTAACTCTTTTCGATGGTTGGAATTTTATGCAACAAGCCTGGCTGCGTGCAAGTAAATTCATATGAAGGTTGGTCATCCTGTACCTTTAGTTCATGCATATAAGGATATGTGTGGTTAAAGCAAGCCGTGGAAGGGAAGGAGACAACTGCTTGAAAAATTTCAAACATGGTGTGAACCTCGTGCAAGTTAGAAGGACTTTGCCTCTGAGTAATGCTTGGAGTGAGTGATGTGCGCTCCCTGTTTTAGAGCTGTGAACAGAACGGTTGATGCTCCTCACCTTTCCTGGGCTTTTGATAACAGCCATGCCAAAACTGAATGCTGGCAATGCTAACGTGGTTCTCGCCGCATCTGCCTTCATATGTTTATCTCTTGACTTGCAGACATTTCTGCGGCAGAGGCTTTGGGGATTTGTTCTTGCAATACAGCAAAAAGCTGTGCCGGTGAATCCCCTCGTCTGGAGAAGGAGAGGCACTATTACTGAGTTAATGGACAGTATATGCAGTTCCATCGCCCTCAGTTACTGAGTCACATTATCCACTTCACTCCGTAATGAGAATCTCACTTTCCTTGCTCACACTGATGTAAGCAGCATCAGCTATACACTAATCCTGCTGCAAACCACAATGTACAAGCAGATGCTGGGGAAACATTAAAAATGTTCTTATCACTTCACTGCAGGGGTATCAACTTTAAACAGGAAATTGATTTTCAGTTAAAAATAACCGAATAAATATATTTTGCTTCTTAACTGCACCTCCTGATAGAATTGAATACGTTTCTTTAATATCTTTAGGCAGCGTCACCAGAGTCCAGCCAACTTGTCTTTACAATCACTTCTTGAGCTGGGTTGGGGGGCTCACTGTGCAATCCTATGCATTTCTACTCAGAAATATGTCCCATAGTTCTCTATTGGGCTGACTCAATTAGGATTGTAGCCACAGAGCCCAGATTTACCTACTGGGCAGATGTGGGCTCCCATTCTGACTCTGCCCTCTCATTTCACCCAGTGAACATTCAATAGGTGCCCAACTTTGCTCCCCATGCAGCAGGCACCCTTCTCCACTGGCACAACAGTTGGAGGGGGTGCAAACCCATGGCCTCAAACCCTTGAATCAGCCCCTGCTTCAGAAATCACATAACTGTTATTTTGTCAATTTACAATGGCTCAGGCCATCTCAGAAGAGTTTGGGTGCCATTTTTAAAGTTAGGAATACTACCTGCTCTGCTGTTCAATGTTCAGTTACTGTTTTACTGGGTTCCAAAAACTATTTCATCCTGTATTTTGTCACTGTTCTGGGCCTTCTTTTGGACTGAAGTGTGCAACATTAAATGCCTTCTGTAATAAATAAAACAGTTCCTCTTATATACCTCCTTATACCTACTATCCTACTTATCCTAACTCTCCTGCATACCTCCTTATCCTACTGTGGAGGAATTCTTGTTGATTTAGCAGTGTACAAAATTTCTGATAATGGAACCAAACGCTTGTCAAGCTGAATATTTCAATCCCGTAGAGTAGGGGGGAGCTGTGGTGCCAATAACAGCATCCACAAGAGCAAGCCCTCCAAATGAAGCTTATGGTGCTCTGATAAAAAGATTGGACTCAAACTCACTTTACAAGGAAAATCAAAACCATTTTAGCAAGCCTTCCATTGCATCTGTCTTCATTATCTGGCAATTCCCAATCAAATAAGAGGCCTGTTGGGTCTTTCCTACCAGTTTGTATCAGCAGCATCCATAAGTCATAATGCATAAATTATGTATGCTCCTTATTTTCTCCAATAAAAATATGAGCATTTTTTGCCCAGCCGTGAAATCTGCTTAGATTTAATGCGCTAAACTGAGAGGTCCAAAGATGGCATTAAAGGCAAATGGTAGCTTCAAGCTGTGTTGAACTGTGTTCCTTTCCTTTTTCAGGTTAAACAACAACTTTTAAATTGTGTGCTTTGCTTTGCTTGTGAATTTCAAATGAAATTAGGTATCTGGCCTGAACTTTTCTTAAAGGTCATGTTAATTTTTCTTTCTATGGTAATTTTACTGTCGGTACCTCTGAAAAGAAAGTCTGCAGGAGGCGGCTTCTCAAGGAGGAGAGTTATTTCTTACAAAGTTGAGCAAATACCGCAAATACCATTTTACTTCTAAATGCATTAATGAAGGAGCAAAGTCACAGCAGCTGTTCTGCATTCACCTGCCTCTGAATGAATGTTGCACTGCAAACAGGGGTGGATCTGTGGGTAGGCTTGGGCAGGGAAGGGATGGCAGCAGCCAAGGCTAACTCATCCCCTACCATCAGATTATTTTTTGATAGCCATGTTCTTGATTGCAGGATGGAAACTTTTGAAACTTGAACATGACCTGATTTTCAGAACCAAAACCCAAGTCACATAAAATGATACAATGCATATCTTCCTGGTGGAGTGGTAAGGGTGGGAAGCAATGTGCATTTTATTTTAATCCCTCAAGTAAAAATAATAGAGCAATATGTATAAGGCGTACAGAGGTACCTTGTTTTAAGAGTTGACTTGGATTATTAAGAGCGTTTTGTATTGTTCTCAGAAATTTTGACTTGATTTAAGAGCACTGTCTTGAAAGAAGAGCACTCCTGAGGAAGTTTGGAACATGCTTCCACGGCCAGGGACGCATGGGAGGAATAGCCTGAGCTACGGTGTGTGTTTGGGATCTGTGTGTGGCACTGTGGAAGGTGTGCCTTATCAGTGTTCAAGTGCTGCTCCCCATCAGCAGCTGGAATGTTCAAGTTGTACAAAGAGACACAGATTCCACTGAGCCAATGGGTAACAGTGACTCGGTTAGTGACAGTGAAAGTCAGCCTACAAAATTCCTTCTCTTATCTCTCTCACACCAGCCAGGAAGTTTTGCAAAGGTACAGTACAATTCAGGACTGTACAGTATTTTCTTTATTACAGTGTTTTGTAGTCATTTTTACTTACAGTAAATATTTTAATATAAATATTTTTGGGCTGTGCAACCAATTGTCTGAGTTTCCATTATTTCCTATGGGAAAATCCACTTTAGATTACAAGCATGCTTCCAGAACAAATAATACTCATAAACCAAGGCATCACTGTATATGCTTTCTAGATATTAGGGACAGACATTATCAAATTCCACACAAAAAATAATAATAAAGTGCCTGATGATCAATTCTCTGGTGCTGTAGCCGGTTTTGGTAAGGTTTTCCCCCGACCCTTGAACACAGCAACAGCCTTCCCAAGACTTAATCTGACCTGTTAGTACCTCGTACATTGCACCCCTTTTGTACCTTGTGGGAATATCATGTGGGAGCAAAGAGGCATGTGGAAGACACAAAGACGGGTGCTGCTGGCCTTAGGTGGGGGGGGGCAGAATTGGTGCAGTGCAGGGCAGTAGTTGAAGGACAGGAGGCAAGTTGGCAAGAACCAGAAGGTTTTGGGGTGAAACATTCAGGACACCAACACATTTCCCCCTAAAACGTGACTGTCCCAAGGAGACTGCAAAGCCTTGTCACCTAGTAAGAGCAGAAACACAACTCTTGTTCTATTGCATTATATGCAATTCCATCCTGAAGCTACGCAGCAGACAGTGAATCGACTGCAATCCCCGCTCTACAGAGTGTACAGCGGCACTAAACAAAATCACATATACTGCACTTTGTGGTTGCAAGCTAAGAGCATGCAATTTACAATACAAAATACCACAATTTTCGTTATAATGCCACAATCTACAATTAACTTAAGGCAAAACTACAGTGATTAATTATTGAAGTACACAGGAAACTGCTGTACATTTTTCAGTCTTGCCTGGCTTATGCACTTAAACCACAATAATAGTAGAGAAGACGGAATTCTTACATGCCAAAAAAATGGTGCCTGTGCAAACTTTCCCCCCAAAGAACTATTACTTCTGATTAGAGCTAACAACTGCAGTAAGAGCGTCAGAGAATAATGGATGACAAAAGCTTCTTACACACCTCTTGGAACATTATAGCCCCAAAGCACTCAGGGGCCATCATCAGGGATCTTCTGCAGGGAAGAAGTTGACAGTCAGCCATACACTACAACGTGTTAAAGTAAAAGCTCACACAAGTGTTAAATTAACAAGGAAAGTTTGATTGTCGCAGTGAGCTTTCTGCAGAGGAGGAAAATATCATTCTAGCAAGAGTGGCAACAGTTTTGTTTTAAAAAATATGGCCCTTTCAAACTGTGACCCAAGTGGAATGAACACACTTCGACTTAAGAGTGAGCCCCAAAGTCGGGGTTTTCAAGGGGAAAACCAAACAATGTGCAACAAAACACAATATGGATCCATCCCCCATCAGAGCATGGTGGAGCTAGTAGCAGTGGCACCTATGCTCCCAGGCATCACAGTCCTCCAGTCCCACAAACATCCATTTAAAGATTGGATCAGACTATGATAACGCAAACTATTCATGAGACATAAATTACAATTTTATGTCAATGGCTTCAGCCCAACCTTAGGGGCACAGCAGGTGGTCAGCACTTCCATTTCAGAGGTGGGGAAAGCTCTGAGTGGTTCAAAAACAAGTAGTTCAAGATGAGGGAAGGAGTCAATGGGAGGTGCTGAACTCCAGCATCCTCAACCCAAACCTACAAGCTCTTTCTTGCTTTGGTGTTCAGTTATGTCACAGAAATGCAGAGACGTTTTGCTGAAATGTAATTTTAGAAACCATTATAATGCTGCAGAAAGTGTAGAAAATAAGTTGAATGCTAAATTACTCATTTGTACAGCAGAAGTTTTTAGAAGTGCAGGAAATACATTGGCTCTCCAACATTGAATACGAAATTACTCATTTATCCTGTAGATATATTTTTTCTTTCACTGACATTTTTAACGGTGTACTTGTTGCTTTCCTGCTGAAACTCATTCTGCATTGTGCTGTATTCACCGGTGGAATCTCAGAGACCTGCCAGTCAAGCAGAGGTTTTGTACACTGAGCTCCCAAGGAAAAAAGCTCTCTGGACTTCAGCGTCCTTATGCAACTTTCACATGCCATGCTGAACTACCCTGCTCTTGTCAAATATACACACCTCATTCTGAGAAGAGTCCTATGGCTTTCTCAGCAATGCCAGTATTTCCCATGTATCAGTATTTATAATTTAAGAATGAAAACTCCAACCCTTGCTTCCTTCCCCTGTTGTTCCCAGCTTGCCACTATGTGAAACTCAGGGTATCGTACAACCAAGAAGAGACGTGCCTGTGGCATTCCTCCACCCAGAAAGAGCAATTTATGGCCACCCATTTCCAAACCGCTGCCGTTCTAATGAAATTGACTTCTGCAGCCTCAGACAGACAACTTGGCAAACTCGCTCCACAATCACTGTATTCCAGATTTTTGACAACTTCTGTTGAATTTCTCCATAGTACACTCTCAAACAGATTGTATGTTTATTTTCACATCAATCAATGCAGGGGGAAAAATGTACCGCAAGGAAGGAAACCCACAGAGCGCTTTGTCAGAGAGGAAGAAAAGCGAACATCAATAATTTAGCACTGTCTTTGTTAATTTCATTTTTACTCGCAGGCATTCAATTAAAGTGTCACATAAAAAAGCAGCTGGTAAAATGAAATTCCAAATCCTATTAAGTGTCAAGGATGTTAAACCTACAAAACTAACACATCCCTTCGACTAAGACCATTCAGCTACTTTATAATGCTGTCAGCATATATCCCCTCTGAATAGTGTTTTACAGGCAATATTTTGGCCATCAGATAGAATCACTGAAACATGCTTGAATAATGAGGCCCAAAGGGCTCTTTAACCTTTTGCTGTTTAAGTTAAACAACTCAGAATTTGTCAGTTTTGTTTAAGGTGTGGTGCCAGCCTCAGACACGACTGCAAGTGGATTTCCGGCAGTGGCGTTGAGCACATTTGCTCAGCCTGCGCATTTTAAAATAGGAAAGAGCTTAATAAGTGGTCCTGCTGGAGCAAAGGTCCTCTGAGTCCAGCATTCCCTTTCAGCACTGGCGAGTACACCGGCCTCCCTGAAATTGGCTCAGCTGAAAATACTCTTTGCGGAAGTTATAATACTTGCTATTGGTTTGGATTTAGCTTCTTTTCGAAGGCTGCAGTGCCATGGGGACTCCCCAAGTGTTCAAGAGTGCGCAGGCCCCACATACATTGATTCAGGAGATCTTCTGGGTACATAACTCTAAGAAGAATTTCAGGCATTGCCACTTGTAAAGTGAAGCCAGTTGGGATCCAAAATTATGTAGCCATCGCTGCAGAGACGCTGACTGATGGTCTTGAACTCCATATCCGTACAGTTGGCAAACACACAAATGAGGACAGTATCCTGCTTTAAAAAACACCATTGCTATATTTTAAGGCCTGCTCCCTGTGATAATATCAATATTTTATCAAATTTTATGAGAGTGAAGTCAAAAATTAATTGTCATATTCTTGAAGATCTCTTCAGGTAAGTTACTATCACAAGCTGTTACTAAAAACAACCAGGCAGGAGCTCTGGAGAAAGCACCAGCACAGTCTACTGTCATGTTAAATCCCGCTGTCTTGTGAAGGAGTTGTCATTCTTTGTGATTGCCACCATCTTGGGGCAAAGAAAATGGCTGTATTGGACTGCTCTGGCAGGGCCGCTTATTTCTAAGGTACAAGTAGTTTTAAGACAGCTAACGGCTCAGATGTGTTGAATGAAGGCTTCCTGATTAGGAACGACAGGAATCACTAATGACTTCTCCGTGGTCTGATTTCTAAAAGCTCATCTGACACAGCTTGAGGTCAATGAATGCTGTTTAGCCACAAGTTAAGTACTCGTACATGTGCTTAACTTTCCACCAGCAAAACCCAACAGAAACACTCAGTGACTGGATTGTGCCCAGAACTTGTTTATTATTTTTAACACACCACTTTTCATCCACATATGAGCTCTGATGCTAGCCAAGCTTTTGTAGAATTGCCTCTTGGATTCTATGCAAATCACAGTCTAATAGCTATTCGGTCATAGCTGACCAAGTATGACCAGTGAAACCCATTGATTTCAACTGTAAGGACTTCCACTGGAGACTTGTTGGCTTCATACAATGGCACACCAAAACTTCTGTCCTATGACTAGAGATGCAGCCTAATTCTTATCAAACAGAACGGACTTACTGCTAAGGTAAAGAACAATGATTTAAACATATCTACCTTTGTCATATGAGCTGAGCTCAAATATAAGCACAAATGTCAATGTCTTCAACAAAGCCATTATAATTCTTGTGTTTACTCCACAAGCTGGTTTGCTTCAAAGGAGATTTCAAATGATACCTTCCACGTTCCTCCAGAGAAGGTATTACTGACAAATTAATTCTTGGCAGGGGGAAATGTTAACCTTGCCCAGCAAGGTTTGTGGGATATGATCTTTTTATTAGCCTGAGTTTGTTTTATTTTCTTGATTTTTAATTTGCATGCTTCCAGTAATCTCTCTGCTAACAAACCTGCAAAGACATGAGACTCAGTACGGCAAACCGTAGTCCCTACAGACACTTGGTTTCATTTATTATCCAGAGAGCAGTCCTCCTACTTATGAATAATAATACTGCATGCACAGAGATTTATACTCCACGTACATACAATATCAGCTTCAAAGAGACAAGACAGGTTGAAAGTTCTCAACTGCAATGGCAAACATAAATCAGTGTTTACAAAGGTGCTGAAAACAGACTGACTCATTGCCTAAAGCAAGGCAATTTGGGGGAGTATTTATGAAATATCCCTGCAGGACTTTTGTTATTCTGTGTGCTCCCTGGAGCATTTGATAGGCCACTATGAGACAGAGGAAGATTGGTTAGACCTGCATTGGTGAGACTCACCTTGAGTCCTGTGTTCAGTTCTGGGCACCTCAGTTTAAGAAAGATGCAGCCAAACTGGAGCAAGTCCAGAGGAGAGCCACAAGAATGATCAGTGGGATGGAAGGGAAGCCCTACCAGGAAAGGTTGGGGGAATTTGGGATGTTCAGCCTGGAGAAGAGGAGGCTGAGGGGAGACCTGATTGCCCTCTTCAGATACCTGAAGGGCTGTCATAGGGAGGAAGGGGCTCATTTGTTCTCAGCTGCCTCTGAAAGCAGAACTAGAACCAATGGGGACAAACTGCAAGAAGGGAGATTCCGGTTGGATATATGGAAAAAATTCCTGAGGGTGAGGGCGGTTCAGCAGTGGAACAGACTACCAAGGGAGGTGGTGGACTCTCCCTCACTGGAGGTCTTCAAGCTGAGGCTTGATGAGCACCTGTCGGAGATGCTCTAGGCAGATTTCCTGCTGCAGGCAGAGGGTTGGACTAGATGACCTACTAGGTCCCTTCCAACTCTAGGATTCTAGGATTCTGTTATTCTAAGATGGACTAGATGGGCCTTTGGTCTGCTCAAGCAGGGCTATTGTGATGTTCTTAAGTTAAATCAATGCAGTATTTGTTCCCTGCAGCTGCTCCTGGAAAGTTGCATAGGATAGGGGCCCTGAACAGGCTAAATCATGAACACAGCAGAGAAGAGGCTGATATTACTGCTCACAAATTAGGGTTCTCTGCAAGTACTACTGACCTAAAAAAATCCTTCCTTCCTCTTCCCAGTTCGGCTTATCTGAATAAAGAGATGAAATATATAATGGAGAGTTTTTTGTTTGTTTGTTGTGTTTGTGTGTTTGTTATTGTTTTGTGTGTGTAGGGGAAGTATATTTACAAGACTGTGCAGTTTAGCCAGCTCTCGTGTCGCAGATCACATGATGCAGCTCCAACAGTGGAGCCCTTTTGCCATTAACTGCAGTGAAAGGAGAAAAATAATCGATCTGAAACTCAGACAAATAGCCCTGCCGACCGATCCACCAACGCCACAGCTAACATCGCTAATCATAAATCTTTCATCTCTAACACATCCAAGGAAGGGGAACACGTGTTGTCTGCAGGTAATGATATTTGGACTGTGTGTCGAAAACGGATCTGATTGCTGAAGCATGAATTCTCTGTGCGTCCCGACCGAGATGGACGGAAAATTAGTTTGCCTATTTTACATATTCCAGATTCCAGACAAATCTGATCCTATCACAGAGCGCTTGCAAACGTTCCCCTGGAAATGGAAAGCTACAGGTGGCCCACCTTGGAAGATGCCGGCTGCCAGTCTTCAGAAGTAAAATGTTAGATCCGGCTGTAAAAAGTGTGATAATCTGTCAGGTGCATCAAAAGGATGTCAACTAGAATATAAGGGGAGTGGGGCGGGAGGAGAAACTACAAGCTGTTACTAAAGAAGTCGAGTTGAAAATACCTTTAGAAGGCAATTTTGAAAGTCATACATATGGTTTCAGGGGAAATTCAGGGAATTCCTATTCATGGAAAGTGATGGAATGTATAACATTTGCCAAAACACTTAAAAATGTCATATTACTGATATCCTAAAAATGATAAATAATTAGAACCACTCAAAAATCTTGAACAAGGTTTATTTTCTTTTTTCCCAGTAGCAACAGAAAATTTGAATTTTGGAAAGCCATTCTGTGATACAGCTACATCCTCACAGTTTACATTTAGAATTTCATTTTACTTTTTTTTTAAAACAGGCCTCCGTCAGTCTTGGAAGACTCTGGTATTGTGCTCTGCGCTGCATACGCTGCATGTGAAGCACAAAAGCCTGGGTTGGATTGTTATGGAGGAGAGGCTGTTACCCAAGCAGCAAATCCCCCCTCTCCATGCCACTGAATTAGTCCAGTGGAAAGGCAGAGCCAATACGATTGGATCCAGCTGCGTCGCAGAGCTGGCTAAGGACAGGAGCTCACCCTGTCTTGTGGGGCCGACCCGGGTCTCGAACCCTGGCCTGCTGGTTAACAGGCACAGTGTCTTAGCCACTTGCGCCACCCACAGCCCTTATTTACTTTTAAAACACCGTAAACTGTACAATGTAATTTTAAAGACAGTTATTTCCCTTGCCAGCATTGTTCCTATTTTTACATCTTTCAACATTTTTAAAAACAGTTCCTTCATATTTCTTACTACTCTTTTCCCAGGTAAGAAAATTGGCACTTGTTCTGCCACCTTCTCTCTCCAAGGCCAGTGCATTTCTGTCCAAGCTTGTCAGCATGAACTTGGGCTGCAATTGTATCCATAGTTCCCAGGGAATAAGTCCCATTGAACACAGCACATAGACAAGCCCAGGATTGGCCTTAAGACCATTGATTATGTAATCTATGGGTTGTCTGAGACAGTGCATGTGTTTACCATAATCCATGCTTTTTAACATACGTGACCATTTACAAGAAAAGTGCAAAATAGGTTGGAAATTCATCCTGAGCATTTTTGTCTCCAACAGAGCAGTCTGTGATCATTGCTGTGCCAGTCCCTTCACTAGCCCATAAACTGTGCAGTCTCACAAAACCTAATCCTTATTGACACTCCACAGTTGTGGTATGAAAACATTTCCATCACATGCAAATTTCTCATGGAACAAGAACACATGGGCTTTATCAAGACCATCCAACTGTCAACATTTAATGTAATTAGTTCTGACATACATAAAAGAAACTCAGTGAAGTGACTCTCATGGTTTAGCACTGAGGAGAGGACTAAGACTCATTCTCCAGCCTTAATATGATAATCATGCTGGCCTAGTTCTCATTCCCTAATCAGGCCAGATATCCTTCTCCTTTGGAGGTAAAGCAACCCTCCATGATACTAACAAGATAAATGCATGAGCTGGAGCACCAATTGCCATTGACGGGGAATGGTGGAACTCCGTCCTCTACACCAGGGGTCTCCAAACGTTTAGCTTCGGGGCTCCAGGACCTTTAACATGTGTGTAGAAGAGGGAATTTCAACTTGTGATCTGCGAGACAAGAAGCTGCACCTGCTGAAATCCCCTCCTTTAAAGGTCCAGGAGCCCTGAAGTTAAATGTTTGGAGACCCCTGCTCTACACATAAGTGGCACACCTACATCATCACGCTATGGTGCAAACACCATGATGGTGGAGATGCCATGTAGTCACCATGATGGTGTCATCTCTTCCATTACTGGAATAAAATGGTGGCCTGGGGCAACAGATAAACTGGACTGCAGCTAAGAAACTGTGGGACGTTTTGAGAGAACATGCCAAATGGAGAAGCAGAGAGCTCCATGTTTCTCAGACTACAAGTTCAGGCGTTCCTTGTACACCCACCATCACCCCCAAGAAGACAAGAGGCTAACAGCCAGGATTAGGATTTGGTAAAATGTATCCCTTTCCACATACGCTCCACCTCCTACAGTGGGACCCAAAGCACAGCATATCACAATTAATAAGTTCACAGTGAAGAAAAGTCTATTCACAGAATTGTGACCATTAGTTTTTAGCGCCAGGAAAGATTAAAGGCAGAAACAAAATAAGAAGAATGTGTCAGCAGAGAAACAATAGGCACCAGGAGCGGATCTCGAAAGGGGAAACTTGGGACGCCATTCACTTTGAAAGTCAAAAACCCCCTTTTGAACCTGTTGTATTCCCCTGCCTCATCCCATCATTATTTCAACACTTGCTGTTCGCAAGGAAACAGGTGCGACGCGTCTGAGGAGCCTCTTTCTTTCATCAGCCCCGAGTTATTCACTGCCACAGATGACAGCCACGCTTTCCCTTCTGTTACCTGGAAACAAGGTCAGGCCCAGACGGCTGCAGCACGTTTGGGGAGAAAGAGGGACGGGGACACTGCTCTGCTCAGCCCACGTTTGGGGAGAAAGAGGGACGGAGACACTGCTCTGCTCAGCTCACGTTTGGGGAGAAAGAGGGACGGGGACACTGCTCTGCTCAGCCCACGTTTGGGGAGAAAGAGGGACGGGGACACTGCTCTGCTCTCCTCCAAGGAAATTCATGGGGACTCCAATCCAGGACACACCTTTTACAGCAGGACACTCTACAAACAGCCAGGCTCTCTTTCAGCTGGATATGGTGCCTGTCCTTTACAATACATAGTGGTTCCTTGCTTTATGAGCATAAAACATTCTGGAAGCCCACTTGTCATCCAAAACGCTTCTATATCAAAGCAAATTTTCCCATAAGTAATAATGAAATTTGTTCCACAACCCAAAAATCCATATAAGTTATAAATCTGTATAAAACTGAAAAGTCAATGACTAACTGACTCACTCACTCACCAACGCCCAGCCAAAACTGCAGGGCCTAGAAGCGTGAAATTTGCGGAAGATGTTCCTTCTGTAACATGAACACCAATCAATGTTGAAAAACTTAACCCTTAAGGGGCTGAAAAGTGGTGCAACCTGTTTTGGTCCTATACTTCACATTGAAGACTGACTGATCAACATCCAGCTGATGCACCGAGCGGAAGGGTACACAGAGGGTGATGGAGTGTGTGTGTGTGGGAATGGTGTGCACGGGGGGGGGATGGTGCACATAGGGGGATGGTTTGATAGGAGATGATACACATGGGGGAATGATGCACATGGGAGAGGGTGCGTATGGGGCATGTTTATGGAGGTTGTTGAACATGGGGGGATGACGTGCATGGGGGGATGGTGCACATGCAGAGATGGTGTGCATGGTGGGTTGATGTGCATGGGGGAGTGGTGCACATGGTGGTATTGCATATGGTGCGCATGGGTGGTGCACAAGGATGGATGGAGTGAATGGGGAATGGTGTGCAAGGGGGGATGGTGCACATGGGGAGTACTGAACATGCAGGGATGATGGCATGGTAATTTGATGTGCATGTGGGGATGATGCACATAGGGTTGCTGCACATGGGGGACGATGTGCTTGGAGTGACAATGGACATGGGGGGTTGATGCGCAGTGGGGAGATGGCATATGGGGGAAATTTTACTCTTGCAATGCGGGTACATTTTTGCTAGTATTCATATAAAATGATTACAATACTGGAATATAATACAAAATAATAAAGAAAATACAAAATAATAAAAATAATAATAAATAAAAATAATAATAATCTGCGCTTAGTCTCACAGGTCTCTCAGGCTGCAATCTGCTCACTTGCACAAGAGTGAATCCCCCTGATTATAATAGGGCTTAATTTAGAATAGACATAGAAAGCTAGATATCTCTGGCTTCTTTCCACTGCCCCCCTTACATAGGAGTGAGCCCCATTGACTGTAATAGGCTTACTTAAGAGTAGACATGCATAGGATGGTATCACAGCAGACTCTGAACAGGTGCTGGCAGAGCACTGAAACTGGCCGTATCCCAACCAGGACTTCTTTTGCTTCTTTTACAAGACGTCACTTGTATTGCAAGTCAAAACTATTTGAAATGTTTGCTTGTCATGCAAAAAGCTCTCAATCTAAAGGTTTTACTGTACATATACTCCTCCGTAAAAACAGTTTGCACTTTGCATGTGTAAAGGATTCTTTGGCTGAAATCCTAAGCTCCACTTAGGCCAGCCTAAGCCCCGGCACATGTCCTGTGCTGGCCTGGAAAGGTCACAAAAGTGCTGCTAGAAAGCACTTTGTTTATCTCCTGCCTTTTTCCTAGAAAGGAAACCAAGGCGGCTGCTGAGAGAGGGTTAAATCAGTGTACAGCTTATCTCCCTGCATCACTGGGAAGGGTGATGAGTTGTGGCAGCCTTGGTTAGGATTGCACCCTTTGCCTGTGTTCCTCTCTCTTTCAGCTTAAGTATCCTTGAAAAGTTTTGAAGCCAAAAGGTGGAGAATGTCTGCAGCTAAATCACTGCCTGACTGACCCAGGAAGGCACCTTTCCTCCCTTCAGAGGGTGTTAAAATGTGTGAAGCGTCAAGTCCACATTCCTACCCAAGTGCCTGCTGTGTCATGAGTTCGAAAGTATGATTGCTTCCAGACGTGGCCTGGAGTCATCAGCCTGCTGTGGATTCAGGGCTGGCTCCAGGTTTGAGCCACCTCCAGGTTTCAGGGCTGCTCCAGGCATGAGCCCTGGCAAGGTGAATGCTGGTGAGCATCCTCAGACCTGCAGTGGTAGCTGCAGGGTTTCTTCCTTCTCTGTAGACCAGCAGCAACAGGAACACTGCAAGAAAGGAATGTGGTGGGCTGCCGCTGCTGGCTAGAACGCTGCTGTTTCTGTGGACAGGACACAATGAAACAAACCCTCATTTTGCACCACAAGAGGATCAGCCACCAAGTACTCACTGGGCCCAGGTGTCTCCAAGAGACCAGAGCTGGCATCACCAGTGGACCCTGTTGTCGTGTTGGCCCTCAGCAGCTGGTCCAGGTACCTTCTGGTTTGCATTATTAGGATACCCCAAATTTTGCCAGCCAGGATTAATGCCTTTACAGCTTGGTTCACCCCCCCACCCCGAGTGAATTAGTACTGCCTAATCATCTTTATATATATGATTCCAGTGCAATATAGACATGCTGAATTGCCTCACAGTGATCTGAAAGTTAACCAGAAGGACATGAAGACCAAAAAAGAAAGCATTAGTGCAGGAAGCATTGCATTTGATATACACAACAGGGAAAAAGTTCTGTATTCAATTGTGAGCTATACCAAATCCCCGGAGTGCAAGGAAGCAACGCAATTGCTTAAAAGTAATAGCGTTTGCCTTCAAGTAGGTTTCAGTTCAGCTGAATAAAAAGAAACCTCTTTGTTTCGCAGCTCTTGCAATGCATCACTGATGCCTACTCAGAAACTCATGTTCCAAAACAATCACTATATTTTCCAGTCAAACAGTATCTTAAAAAAACCACCACTAAAAACTTGAGAAAAAAGTATTTGCATGTTCTGTAAAGAACAATTGAAATAAATGTGCACGAGCCAACATGCATATTAAAAATATAGGGAGGTTCCTGTTTTAATTTAAACAAAACTGTGGGATACCTGAGCCATTTCATAGTGTTCATAGCAGAACTGGTGGTTGTACAGTTCTAGTTTACAAGACAGAAATAAAATTCAATCGCATTTGCTGTTAGAAAAAGAATGATGGGGATGGTGACATCGCATGTTGAAGTTCAGCCTGTCATCCCACCCTGGAAAATGATTGAATTTCCAGACAGTGCTGCTTATTTATGCGCTTGGGCTGTCCATATTGCGCTCCTTGCATATCAAGGCAGACCCTCCAGAGAATTCCTCACTCTTCACAGTGACACTTGGAAACTATTGCAATGCGGTCTTCCCAGGTAACAGCTGAAAGAGGTGTTCTTCTCAGTGATTTATTGCTGCAGCTGCTCTTGAGGTGGCTCTTGAAATACTGAGCAAGAACCACTGGTGAGCCACACCTTCACTGTTGGAAACGGGGGACATAACAGTAATGCATCTTGTGTCCACGTGGAACAGGGGGAGACAAGGAGCCAGAGATGAGGGTACACATTGAGGAGGAAGAAGAGGACAGTGGGCTTCAGATTAAAACCTTGACTGCTTAGGAAAGCCATTGTAGAGGAAGAAAACAACCACTGGTTTTGAGAGATGGTGGCTTCAAGACTATTTTGTGGTTATGAGACTTATTACTTTCAAAATTGTATTCACAATGACTCCAAGGATCTGACATTTCTGAGTATAAGCTAAACCTTTGCATGATATTTATTGGAGGATTCTACCTATTTAAATTAACCAGGCCAAAAACATAGATCACCAGATGTCCTTAATATAATTAAACTCTACAACACAGCTTGTTATGTAAAGTGCTGACACAGTATAGTCTCTAAAATCCAAAATGGTTTGGGACTAAGATGGGCTCCTCATCCTATTTAGCATAAAACATAAGAAGAGCCTCCACTGGATCAGGACAAAGATGCATTGAGTGCAGCTTCCTGTATCACACAACAGCCCACCAGATACCTCAGGGATCACAGAATCATAGAATCATAGCGTTGGAAGGGACCTAGTAGGTCATCTAGTCCAACCCCCTGCCTGCAGCAGGAAATCCCCCTAGAGCATCCCTGACAGGTGCTCGTCGAGCCTCTGCTTGAAGATCCCCAGTGAGGGAGAGTCCACCACCTCCCTTGGCAATCTCTTCCACTGCTGAACCGCCCTCACCCTCAGGAATTTTTTCCGGATTTCCAGCCGGAATCTCCTTTCTTGCAGTTTGTCCCCATTGGTTCTAGTTCTGCTTTCAGAAGCAGCTATGAACAAATGAGTCCCTTCCTCCCCATGACAGCCCTTCAGGTATCTGAAGAGGGCAATCAGGTCTCCCCTCAGCCTGCTCTTCTCAAGGCTGAACATCCCACGTTCCCCCAATCTTTTCTGGTAGGGCTGCCCTTCCACCCCACTGATCCTTCTTGTGGCTCTCCTCTGGACTTGCTCCAGGTTGGCTGCATCTTTCTTCAAGTGAGGTGCCCAGAACTGAACACAGGACTCAAGGTGAGGTCTCACCAATGCAGAATAAAGAGGAACCAGAACTTCTCGCGACTTGGAAGCTACAGACCTCTTAATGCAACCTAAAATGGCATTTGCCTTCTTTGGAGACACATCACATGCTGACTCATGTTCAGCTTCTGATCCACGGTGACTCCAAGATCCCGCTCACATGTTGTGCTGCCAAGCCAAGTATCCCCCATTTTATACCTGTGTTTTTGGTTTTTATTGCCTAAGTGCAGAACCTTCCACTTCTCCCTGTTGAAATTCATTCTGTTTGTTACAGCCCAGGATTCCAGTTTATCCAGATCCTCCTGGAGGTTTCTCCTTGTTCTGATGTGTTTGCTACTCCTCCCAGTTTGGTGTCATCTGCAAATTTGATCAGGCTCCCCCATATCCCTTCCTCCAAGTCATTGATGAAAATGTTAAAGAGAACTGGTCCCAAGACAGAGCCTTGGGGGACCCCACTAGAAACTGACCTCCAGGTTGACACAGAACCATTTACTAAAACCCTCTGAGTGCGGCCATCGAGCCAGTTGCGGATCCGCAACTGCCTAACAATTGCCTTGTCTAGCCCATATTTTTCCAACTTCCCAATTAAAATGTCATGTGGGACTTTGTCAAATGCTTTGCTGACGTCAAGATCAATGACATCCACAGCATTGCCATGTCCAGTAAGCTCGTAACCCCATCAAAAAAGGAGATCAGATTTGTCTGGCAAGATTTATTCTTGGTCAATCCATGCTGGGTTGTTTTGATCACCGAGTACTTGTCTAGATGTGCACAAATTGTGTGTTTTATGATTTGCTCTAATATCTTGCCCGGGATTGAAGTCAAACTGACTGGTCTATAATTTCCCGGGTCTTCTTTTTTCCCCTTCTTAAAGATTGGGACTGCATTTGCCCTCTTCCAGTCCAGGCTCTTCTCCACTCCTCAAGGATTTCTCAAAGATGATGGACAGAGGCTCTGCAAGGACATCTGCCAGTTCCTTAAGAACTCTAGGATGCAGCTCATCCGGTCCAAATGACTTGAATTCATTGAGGCCAGTTAAGTGGTTTCAAACCAGTTCTCTGTCAGTCTTAATCTGCTGTTCTGCACCATCCGTGTTTTCATTACCACTTTGGGGATGCAAGCACATCCCCGCATCAGCGAACGATCCCACACCCCCATTTGCACAGCCCTCCTTCTGTGAATAGACGGACGCAAAGTAGGAGTTGAGCAGCTCTGCCTTCTCCTAGTTTCCAGACACCTGCTGTCCATCTTTGTCCAGGAGCAGCCCCAGCCCCTCGTCTCTCCTCCTGTTCCTTTGGGCATATCTAAAGAAGCTCTTTTTGTTATCCTTGACTCCCCTGCCCAGCCTCAGCACATGCTGGGCTTTAGCATTCCTGACCCCCACCCTACAAGACCGGGCTATCTGCCTGTACTCCTCCCTGGTGATCTTTCCAGTCTTCCACTCCCTATACTTCTCTTTCTTTAACTTCAGCTGATCCCCAAGTTGCCTGTGGAGCCAACCTGGTTTTTTCAGGTTTTTTCCCCCTTTCTTTTTCATGGAATTGTTTCTGACTGTGCTTGTAGAAGCTGCCTCTTAAGGAGCTCCCACCCATCTTGGGCCCCTTTCCCCATTAGATCATCAACCCATGGGATCTCACCTATGACCCCTCTAAGCCTGTTGAAATCAGCCTTCCTGAAATCCAATATAAGGGTTTCACTGGGCACTCTTTTTATTTCCCACATTATTCTAAATTCCAGCAGCTCGTGATCGCTTTCCCCTAAAGTTCCCGCCACATTGACCCCGTCAATCAGTTCATCATGGTTAAGATCAGGTCAAGGATGGCCCCTCCCGTTGTTGCTTCCTCCACTTTCTGGACCATGAAGTTATCTTCCAGGCCCATCAGGAATTTATTGGATCACATATGACACTTGCATCCAGGTGCCCTCCCACCCACATCTGGCACATCTATACCCATGGCTTGAAGCCTGTGATGGCTTTTTCCTTGTGTGCAACTGCCTGCTGAAGTGGGGCAGAAAGGCATGAGAAGTTTTTACAGTCTTTCTGCAGCAAGTTGAGGAGCACTTTTCCAAAGGAGGCCCTCCTGGCCTCATCACTGCTCACCTTTCCCTCAAGCTGGGAACGTGGGTCAATACAAAGTCCCCTGGATATGGGGGAATAGTGTTTCCTTGTAATGCTTCTGCTGTTATTTCAGTCTGTTCCGTCATAAGAGTTCCTTATTCTTTTACAGTTTAAAAAACTTTCCTTTTGTTTATTAAGCCACTTTTGTAACCCTTGGGTTCTATAATTGTGGGATGGCAAATATAGCAAGTTAATAAACCATGTTTTCTGTCTGACCTCCACCTCTCCTAACAGTAGAGCTGGCCCTGCTTGGAGATACATTTGGCTCCTCTGGGTTATTTTCAAAGTTTGAAACTGTACTAAAAGAGTCACACTAAGTAATAAATTACCTGCTGTACTTCAAGCATCATAGTTGTGATATCATTTATGACAGCCTTGCCGTTTCAGCATAGCAAGCCAGTGACAAATGCACCCTACAGGAAAGAGGAAGCTTGACAAAAGACACCGCTAATTAAGGAAATATAATTGCTGCAGAAAAGTCTACACAATCCTGGAAAAAGACTGCTTCCTCGTTGCCTGCAAATGATAGGAAGTGGTTCTCGGGAGAAACTCACTGAATAGGTTTCTATATTTGTGATAAAACTTAAGTTTTTGACCATGGAAAAGGGAACAGCTGGACAAAATAACAGTGGGATTCATCACCAAGCCTGATTGAAGAAAAGCACTCTCAATCTCTAGCATGGAAGCAACTGGACAATATGTTCTCAAAAGCTGTTAAAAAATAATGCAAACAAAGGTGAAGCCTGAGGGGCAACCGCCCCGGCCTCTGTGCCAAGAGGGCACGTGATTGTCCCCAGACTCCTGCCTAGATATGTGAAGATATGTGCAGCCTGTTGCTGTGACAGCAAGGGAATCTATTGCCCATGTGCCATCCTCCAGAGAGAAGTGACCTCATGTGACTCTGTGACGTCACTTTTGTTTATGTGACACGCACTGGGACCTCCAAATGCAGACAAACATCAGTAAACAAGAAACCTTGTTTCTTCAGGCATGAATAAAAACAGTTCCTGACACCACCAAGAAAAATGACAGACTTTTGGTTCTCCAAATGCTAAGGATGACCATCTGCAACTTTGCACCAACAAGAAATGAGCAAAGGGTGGGTAGCTGGAAAGCCTGAGTGTTCATCTTCCAGACTGCAATTAGCACCTCTTTCACAGTTCCTGCAGTGCCTCAGGTGTGTTTCAACCTGAATTCAACCGCGTCTGGCACATTTCCTGAGTTCCTTGCACTGTGTTTCACAAAAGAATGTCGCACTAAGAGGAGGTTCTTAGCAGAAAATGAAGGAAATAATCCTCTGTCTTGAAAACAATAACTATTTTTAAAAAATATTTTATGTAACTTTACTGCTATTTGCTTTCTTCTTATTTCCTCTCTTACTGTGCATCCTTTTTTCTTTCTTATAAATAAACGGGGGGAAACAGAGCTAGCCTGCCTCTAACCCCCATCTGGCACTTTTATATTCTGACCTCTTTGCTGTCCGCATTTCAAATGTTGGACGTCCTTCTCATCTGACCTTCTGTAACACAATTTTACATTAAGCCGTCTGATTAAGCCACGAGGTGTGGAATAATGAAACGACGGTCTATAAAATATTCTCATTACCCATTTTGTTTCCTTCTGCATTAAGTTTTGTTTTGTCTCTCATTTGCAAGGTAATAAATCTTACGGAAGGATCATGGTGTCTCCGATGCCATTAACATTGTTTTTCCCAGTCGTGAAAGACAGCAGACTTAAACTGCAAGCACAGCAGTAACCCAGGCTTTTCTAAATCCTAAAAATAATTTTTAAAAAATAGGGCTACCCGTCTCTCCAGGTTTAAAATTCTTTGGTTTTGTCTTTTTCATGTCCTGTAATAAAGGCTGAAAATCAGTAAACAGCTAAATGAAATGTCCCTCTACTGGCATCTGCTTCACATAAAGGACAAATAATATTGCTAAAGATCCTAAGGCTGCAATCCTAACCTGCAGTGAGGCTGGCCTAAGCCCCAGCATAAATCCTGCATCACTCCTCGGGGAAGGTTAGGACACAGATATATGCTTGCCTCCCCACAACACAACAAGAATGGGAAGACCAATGAGTTGTGACAGCCTAGGTTAGGATGCACCCAAAGTGAGGCAGGGAGAGGGAAGATTAGCAGCGCAACTCAATGCTCAACTTCAGATATGTTCAAAATTAAATTACAAAATCTTCTCCAGAGTGCCCAGTGATGCCCCCTCCCTTGTTTAAAGGGTGACAAACCAGGATTTTTACATGCCAGGCCACCGACTCGGGGAGGCAGGGAAATAACCAACTATGGCACGTAGAGTTTCTCATACCTGGAAGGCACCTGTTTTCCACTGAAATTTTTGAATTCTTACAAGTTTTGTGTATTTATGGTGCTGCTTACACAAAGGAAGCAAATTGCCTCTTCCCATGCAGATTCCAAACCAACTGTCCCCATCATGCGTGAAAACTGCATAAACACAACGATGTGGGCATATGATCGAAGAGCAACAAGAGGGTGGGAAAGTAACAGCCATCAACAAATAAGAAGTTATTCACTGTCACAGTGTGTTTGATGCACTGCTTGATTACAAGTGAAGTGTCCAAATAGAGTTTATTTGGGTGCAAATGAATCTGCATGGCTTCTGGCACCGCATTCTGAAAAGCCTTCGCTGAAAGATGTCTGTCATCTGTCCCTCTAGAGGAACTGAAAGGACCCTGATGACATAACACTCATTTATTTGCAGAGCAGGCAATTTACGCTGGGGTGGTGTGAAGCATGAAGACTCATCAGCATAAGCACCACACACTTCCCCAAAACAATTTTGTCTGCATCTATTTACATTCATTGCCTAAAACCAATAAAAGCATTATTGTTTAATTAGCTATTGCATTTGCTTCCCCAAGTTTCTTAGCCCTAATTTTAGACTGGAGAGAATATTTGATGTCAGATTTCACTCTGTCATGTCTGTGTGGACAAAACCGCTATGTAGTTGACAGCTTTCCTTACTCCCCCTTCACTTCCAGAATTAACTGGAAACCAACCAAATAGCCTAGAAACGGTACAACACAGAGTCAAGCAAGCAACTCAGCTGAGGCTCTAGCTTTGGGGGGCACTTGGTCAGAAGCCCTGTCCATCACTGGCATACATGGGAGAAGGTCCATTAGGGGGGTGACATGCTGGCCTCCCACACTGTGATGCAAACACCACTGATGTCCAAGAAGATATGCATGATTAAATCCCAAAGCCAATAAACTGAACACAGACCGGGTTGGGCTCCTCAACAGCAACTAGAGGCCACGTGACCCTGAAAGATAAAACCTTTAATGTTAATGTCCTTAGCACTAAATTAGACAATGAAGGCAGGTTTATTGCAGTTTTGGCTGAGATAAACAACTTTGTAATTACACTTGTTAATCTCCATAGGCCAAACAGGATGACCCTAAGCTCTTTCATTACTTGTTCCCTAGTGGGGAAGATGTTCAGTCGCATCCTGTCTTTGGCTGCAGTCCAAAGGTCTCAAGTGCATCTGCACAAGAAATCTACAGATACTCTTAGGTTTTTCCTTGTTCGTTCATGACAGCAATGGGACAGAGGACGGGAGGTCACCAGGCACAGTCAAAGATTTGTGTGAAGGCAGGCTGCAAAGCGTTACCAAGTTGGAAGACCATCCCCTGGAAATGTCTGAGTGAAGAACAATATGCAAAGTGTAATGGATGGTTTTGAATTGCATTGTGTCGTTGCGTTTAATGACAAGAAAGTCATTATGATATTTTGAGCCAACACTGAGAGATAATAAAATCTTTATACCATAATAGGTTGAATGCAGTTTGTTCCTAAAAATCATGCATGACTTTTGACTGAATCATGCATTGCAAGACATCCCTTGACCTGTTTGTTAGGATGAAACATGGAAGGAGGAAGGAGCAAGAGTCTGACACAAGGCATTCCATGATCATCAGGCCTTGCATGGAGGATCATCTCACTAGAATGACTGACTGGGTGTTAGAACTGGAGACAGTGCAGAGTTACGTTCTGGGCCATATTTCTGTAGCTAATAAATGATCTTACAAGGAGATTACTTGGCTCCTTTGTCACTTAGGAAAATAACTGTCCACAGCTGTTAAACTGTGTTCCTTTTTGGCCAGAGCTAGAAGAAAATTCCCTCCTCCTTGAGAAAGGAGGAGGAACCAAAAAGATGCTACTATTTTCTGATGTGCTTATAAGAATGATTTTTAAATCATTGCACAATTAATTAGGATTGTATTTTGGGGGTGATCAGAAAGCTTTTAATTGATTGATCCAACTAGTTGATTAAACACTATACTCCAAGCCTTTGCACAAATTCACAGATTGATAGTTGGCCTAGTGTAAAAAACTGACTTGGATGGAAGACAACTATCCAAAGGAATCAATTTAAGAGGTTTTCCTCTGCAGCAAAGCGCATTTCTCTTGCCTTTTTCGCCTCCTTAAGAAGGCTTCAAGCTTGAATGAATTTGTCATACACGGAAGGAGAGCTGAGTCTGCTCAGAAGTTCTAGCTCAGGAGAGTGAGACTCCACAGCTATGTTCCTTGTTGATGTTGGTATGATTTAAGGGATGGAAAAGGATTTGAAAGGAGAAAGTGTCAGAACGCATATACGATTTGGAACATGATTGTAGCTGCCAAGCTGCGTGTATCTTCAAAGCTGCAGACAGACGTAGGAAGGTATGGAAGGACAGTGCTCTAATCTCTGCTGCAGGTGGCCCTCCAAAGGCTTTGGCAAAGTACAAAACCAGAAGCCTTTGAAGGGTTTAGGTTACTGGCCTGTGCGGCACCAGAAATTGGACCAGTGAGCCGACAAGCCTTTGTAACAGAGCAAACTTTGGTTTTGCAGAAGGTAAGAACTTGGAACCATGGAACGTATTCCACCAGATAATGCTATAAGAGGCTTCTGATGCGCTTTCCTTACACAACATCAAGCAGAAAGCAGTCAATGGGGCTCTTAGTACAATCACTGCCATTTTGTGCTTCACTTTTGTGCAAAATTTGATGCAAAAGCAATCTTTCACTAAAGCAGTCTCCTCATGAGGGTTACAGAAGCTTGATATTTCAGAATCCTAGATACTTAACCCAGATTTGTTTTTACAGTGCAATCCTATACAAGTTTACAAAAGAAGTAAGCCTCACTGAATTAAATGGGATTACTTATTTATCTATGCCAATAAAGGTTATGTTGATGTTAAATGGGATTCACTCTTGAATGATTTAGGGCAAAATCCAGAGTAACTACGGGGAGTCCTTGCTCCGGTGTAAGAACAAGTTACTCTGGATTGCAATATGAATTTCCCATAGGTTTTCACTAGGTGGTGCAGTAACTATGGGTGCGCGTAATGTCTCTTATGTGCTCACATAGTTACTCTGGATTTTGCTGTTACTTTCAAAGTAGATTTTTGAAAAAATACTGTCCAGGAAAAAAATCCAAATATTTATGATAAGGAGTGAGCATTATATACCTCCCTTCTCCCCTATGGAAAGAGACCATCTTTCTTACAAGCATTTCAATTATGTTTATTTCATTTGAAAAACACACGCCAAATTCCAAAGAGTTGACTTTGACTACCTTTGACTATCATTCAATTAAATGGAAATGGAAGGCATTTGGTAGCTTATGAGAAGAGCTCTCCAAGGTACTTGTATTCTTATAGTGGTTTTTCCTAACAATAAAGATTCATGAATCCTGAAGAGGCATTTCGCTAACCGGAAAGATGGTGCAAAAAACTAATAAAGCCTTAACACTTTCTAAAGTTAATGAATGTTCAGTGCAGCCTCATTTTAGTTTTCAATACATATGGGGAGCAAAAGGCATTCACGTTTCATTTTTTAAAATGGGACAGTAACAACGGTGCAGTTGTCATGATATGTCATGATATGACATGTCACAAAAATTTCTTTGCCATTCTCAATGCAAGATAACCATCCTATCACTACCACATTAAACTTATTTGTGTTACTGTTTTGTGTTGTGGTTAAGGTAATTGTTTAAGGATGAAAACATGAATGCAGTGAATCGAAATGTTAACCTTAACAAGTCTTCTGCTGGGGAAAAAGATGAACCCAGGACCTATTTTCCATTAGTTTAATAGTGTCATAGAGATGTTTCTCCACTGAGCATTAACGGTGCTCCTTGGGCAATGGAAATGAAAACTATTCATTTGCTGTCATTTGTGGAATGAGACCTTCTCACATTGAAAACAATTCCTATTCAGAATTCAAATCAACACAATCCGGCGCAAACATGACAGCAGATGCATCAGAGCCACATCTGTATACTTGGGTGGTGGACACAGCCCAGTTCTGCATCCTCCTCCCACCTTGTGGGTTTGTAGCAACTGGCCTCAGTTTGGGACTGACCAGCCTACTTTCTGATCCTGGCAATGTCGCACATCATCAGGACTACTTCTGCAGCTCTCACGCCAAGTAATTGAAGGAACCATCAAGGATCTAGCTGGTGCCATTAAGTAGATACTCTGGTTCCTCAGTTGGAGCAGTGTCAACCAACAGCAGACTTGCCTGGCACTGTCAAGATTAAATCCCCTTCTTGTCCATGAACATGACTCTGCTCTTCAGGTACATGTTCTGACAACACAACTCCCATGTGCCCTGGCCAAGTCTGCTGCTCCTGACTGCTTTGATCCTCATCTGCCTGTCCTGCAATTGCACCTCACAGCCATAGACTGTGTTGGAGCTGCCTAAGGCCTGATACACACTACAGATCAGTTGATCATTAAGTTTAAAAGCTCTTAGGCTGCAATCCTAGCCTCCACTTAGGTCAACCTAAGCCCTGGCCATAAGTCCTGTGCTGACCTGGGGGTGTCACAAATGTGCCATATGGGACCTCTGCCCCACTGGTGGAGGGGTTAGGCCACCGCACAGCATAAGCCAACCTCCCCACACCACCCCATAAAGATATGCAGTGTGAGTTAGGCTGGTCGAACTTTATTAGGATTGCACCCTTAATCTCACTTTCTCTTCCTTTTCATGTTCTGGTTTGATCCTGACTGCTCTGTGATCCCCAAAGGCAATTTACATAGGAGATTTTTTTTGCCTGTCTGATTCCTCCCCTACTCTAAATGCGCACATTTCAAAACATAAAATTATGATGGTGTTTATATTCCTGCAGTTTCTATAAGTCTCATTCTGAGCGAGATGACAGGTTGACAAAAAGACGGGAATTTTATCTGCTTAACTCCCCTTGTGAAGATGCACGCCAAGGTGAATCTCAATTACAGCACATATTAAAATGTACGCTGTACTCAAGCACAACAACAGCTCTGTGAACATGCAGCAGAGCCTGGGCCACAAAAGCAGGCCTGTCATCAAAAGGACACCAGGCTGCATCAAGGATACCTTTCATGTCCTGCTTCTATAGAAATATGAAGAGAACCGGGTGTGGAGGGGAACTGAACAAACCCACAACAAATACACACACAAAAGCCGTTATTGACAACCATAGTTTAAAGCAATTCACAGTGGCATCTTCTGCACCACTTGTGATGCTTTCATCAGGGTCCTTAATTACTGGAGCACCAGTGACCATCAACAATAGATCTGCAGAATGAAGTGACTCCCTCTTTCACTGCTGCTTTCTACATTACAGTCATACTACAAAATTCACTGGATTACCAGAATTGGATTCAGAATCATAGAATCCTAGAGCTGGAAGGGACCTGGTAGGTCATCATCCAGGCAGTTCAGGAGAAGCATGTTGAGGGCATGTTGAGCATTGCCCAGGGCAGAGCAGTCACTCTATATCCAGAGCCTGTTTCCAGGGTAGAAACGCCCTCTTTCAGCTCCTCAGGAGCAGGTATAGTAATGAGAAGACCCATAGGGGTCCCTGATAAGGCAGAGTAAGAATGGCAGTGATGACCACAAATCTTAGTTCTTGGCCAGCCTAGCTGCAACCCCTGTCTCTCAACCTCAGGATACAGCACAACTACAGCAGCCACTAACCTGGGGATACAGCAGGCCACTCCAAGAAGCCCCTTGTATTCATTGGAGACTGGCATCTCATCAGGTACTCCTTATAAGGCAGGCACCGCAGCGGTTCCTTGTTCAGTGTGAACTGAGGGGGGTCTCCTGGAGAGCAAACCCTCCCCATGTGTCACTGACTTGGTGCCTACTGAGCATGCTCTGGAGCAGCTTGGGCAGCCCAGTCTGCCTAACTCTCTGGATGCAGCATAACTTCCTGCTCTTATTCAGAATAGTTGGGGCAGCCCAGCTAGGGCACCCCTCATTACCCTCAGTCTGGATTGTCCTCTAATAGTAATTACATTTTCAGCTAATAATAAAAAGATTTGTCAGGAACAAATTATCCTTGGAAGGCGGAGGGACATCCAAACACCTCAATATCCAGAGAACAATTTCCAGTGAGAACACCTTCAGTCAACATGAAGCCCTAATCCCTTTCCCACCACTTTCTATAGTAGTGAGACACCTTCTCTTTTGTGTAGACCTCTCAATAGTCCTTACCATTTGAGAAAAGTGAAGGCTAACCCATCATGTCTACAATACTTAAGAATCTGACTCGTGCCTGGGTTTTCTCTGGACATCTTCAGAGACTACTTCTTCAGTTAGTTATCATATTAACCAACTAGATGCTGCCAGTTTTTTACTCTGAAATTTAATATCCCAGCCTATAACAGGATCTAATAAGGACATAAGGCAGACTAGACCCTCAGTGATTTTTTTAAAGAACCTGAACAGTTTCAACAGAGGTTGGTTCTCGGGGGAAAAATGGTTTTTGATCATGCCTATCTGTCTCTTTGCCTTTTCTAAAGCACCGGCTGCAAATCTCTAGAGCTTAATAAACTCTGGCTCTTACCCAAAGGTTTATACAACTTGGTTTCATTTTATATTTGAATTCTGGGTCATTAAAAAAATACCTACAGCCCATTCTGAACAATACTGAAAAGAGAGTTTCAAAGTTTACTTTACATTTCTAGCAACCCTGGAGTTGCTAGATTTCGAGTATTAAATTAAACTGGGTGCTAAATTAAACCCCATGTTCAAAGGCAGCGCATACCTGAATCCCAAATTCTTTAGAGAAGCAGCAGTGGACAAACCGTCACCTTTATATTTTATGAGTTTTGTGCAGAAATCTTTGTCCCAGCATCTGTTGGAGTTACTGGATCCAGAGGTCTGACCCATAAAAGTTCTTATTTAAGTTCCTTATAATGTGAAACCACTCATAATTCTAAAGAATTCTCTGTATGAGTATGTGGACAGTAAGTACCTGCATTGTCACCACCCTGCCCAGCATGTGCCAACTAATGTTGTGTTCATAGTCATAGTGACGTATCAAATGTGAAGGGCACAAGCTCAGAATATCAGGAAGACTTATTTGGTATTCCTTCAAGTTTCCTGCCAAGTCCTCCAAAGGAAGGAAGTCCCCTAAAATTCCTGTCCCCGAGCCAAAATTCCTACCTGGTTAAAAAAATGTAGGACGCCCCAAAAAATGTAGAACATATTAAAATAGAGCAAAAATACTCATATTGCTTTCCTGTACTTAATTTCAACACTTTTTTAACTGAAAACCTATTATTTGATTCTGACCCAGACATGTTAAGACACCCTCAAAGCAGTTTGCAGCAACACAACACATGCAAGTGAGGAGAAAGGGAGGAGGAAGAGGTAAGTAGGGAAGGACTGCTCTGCATAGGCAAGGACCCTCCCCATCACTCAAGAGTAAGCTCCATTGACTTAATGAACTTACTTCAGAATAGACATGGATAGGACTGGGCTGGATAGGTCCTGGCTGCACACACCTGGGAGTGTGTGAAAGTGGAGTGTGCACAGAAACCAGGGAGAGTGAAAGTGGAGGTGTGCACAGCCCAATCCCAGGGGTGGATGCTCCTCCCATGCCTGGATCACACTTTAAGGAAGTGCTGCTTCCTGATTAGAGCTGCACGCACCTGTGCAGCCACACTATTGAAAGAAGCGACTGCCTGATCAGACATTACAAAGCCTTGCTGACCCGGGGCAGCCCCCAACTTCCCCCTCGAGTGTCCTCCCTCTCCTCCATTTTCTGGAGGAGTGGGGCCCCTTCCCTGTCCCCATTTTCCTGAGGCCTCCATAAAAAAACCAGAGTTGTGGGAACCCTGGTTCTTCTGTCATTTGGACCAAGTGGTTGTGGCTGTGGGTGGCGCAAGTGGTTAAGACACTGTGCCTGGTAACCAGCAGGCCCGGGTTCGAGACCTGGGTCGGTCCCCACAAGACAGGGTGAGCTCCTGTCCTTAGCCCAGTTCTGCGACGCCAGTGGATCCAATCGTATTGGCTCTGCCTTTCCATTGGACTAATTCAGTGGCGTGGAGAGGGGGGATCTGCTGCTTGGGTGACAGCCTATCCTCCATAACAATCTAACCCAGGCTTTCCTGCTTCGCATGCAGCGTATGCAGCGCTGAGCACGATACCAGAGTCTTTCAAGACTGAAGGAGGCCTGCTGGACCAAGTGATAAGGCACTTACTGAGCCCACTTCCTCCTTTCATGCCTCTCATTCCATATTAGATCTCTAGACACAAACTAATAGGAGTCCCAAAAAATCAATGTGGCAACAAGACATTTTTAAATTTTAAATTACCTGGATTATTGTCCTGCCATGTAAACAGTCGCCAAATACAGGCTATTTATGACAGAGGCTAAAGAAAAATCAGTTGCCTTCAAGGAATGAAACTATTACTTGTCTCTAAACATCTGCCATTGACTCACTTGCACTGTTGACTCACTTGCAGAGGCACTTTGGTGTGACAGACATGAGAACTGACGGAAGCGTCACTGTTTTGAAGGCTTTTAATATGACCAAATTGACACTCCACGTGATAAAACAAAGGATTTAGGAACTCAAGTGACAGAAAGGACAGGGGCAGTTCTGAAAATTGTACTCAAAAAGAAGACAGTAGTTATGGTGATTCCTTTATTATGGGTTGTCTTGCGTGAGGAAGTGCAGCTATTTGAATTCCCGCAACAGTTATGATGGATACAAAGCAAGGAATCCCAAAGTGAAAGGGCTTTGGCTACATTATAATAACACAGAAATTGCAAGGCAATTGGCACCAGGAAGAGGCAACAAGACCAGGAGCGACATGGAGTTCATGACAGAATCTTCAAGGTGTGGAACAAATTGAGCATTTTCTCCCTCATTGCCTTGTTCAGAGCTCAGGGGTCTTTCGTAGTTTTATTTCTGGGCCTTTATTTGTAGTGTGATTTCTTTCCAGTTCTTCTTTTATGGCTTAACATTATACAGGACATTAATTTGGCACTGAATGCAGGTATGCTTGTGTGTTCCACTCTCCCCTCCCCTCTTATCCATGGTTTTATCACTCTTTGGATCTGCTTCTACTGCTTTCCTACAACCAAACCTCGAAGATAGGATAGAATGTAGATTTGCAAGTGCCCCGGAAGTCCCATCGTCATTGGTATGCAGTGCCACATTCCTTCACAGCATTTTGCCAAAGGACCTTGAAGAAGCTTCCAAGAGAGCCACAGAACTGCATGAGGGAAAGTTATTTGTTAGTGAGTTAGCTTTCTACAGGGAAAATGGGAGTCCTTCGTCTGATGAAGATGAACTATTTCATTTGTATCGTGCTGTTCCTTGAAAGAAGAGCTCAAAGTCTGCTACGTGGAGTTCCAGGCAGTCTCCCATTAGGCACTTCACAGGACAGAATCTGCTGAGCTTCTGCAGTCAATCTCTGATACTTGCCTTCAAGGCTGTTCTGTAGCTCTTTAATCAATGATCATGCATCTGCCACAGCTAGGTGCTCTTCACAGAATACAAAAGAAGCCCTAGGCCCTGCCCACAGGCTAACACCGGCGACAGTTACATCGGGAAGTCTTGGCTCATGAAGAATATAGACATGGCATATCCAGTTCCTTTATTAATGTGTTATCAAACATTAAGTATGTAATGTAAAAAGTAGGAAGGTAAACGTAAGTTTGCAAGTTGCCCTGCCAGCCATGACTGGCTGCAGGTTGCCCTGATGCCTTTCCAGGCACCAGCCACAGCTGTTGGGTACAGTGTTCATCCCAAATTCAAAGCCAAGAGCCAGCGCTGTCCGAAGACTCCTCCGTGGAAACATGACCAGCATGATGGCATGGAACATTGTTTACCTTCCCACTGAGGTGGTTCCTATTTCTCTACTTGCATTTGCAGGCTTTCAAACTGCTATGTTGGCAGGAGCTGGGCTAAGGACAGGCGTTCTCTCTGTTTTGTAGCACTCGGATCTCACACCCTGGCCTGCCAGGTGACAGGCACAGTGTCTTAAGCAGCTGAGCCACTACAGCTGTAAGTAGTGGGTACAAACTACTTTGGTTGGGTACAAACTGCAAGAAAGGAGATACCAGTTGGATATCCGGGAAAAAAGTCCTGACAGTGAGGGCAGTTCGGCAGTGGAACCGCCCAAGGGAATTGCCAAGGGAGGTGCTGGACTCTCCCTCACTGGGGATCTTCAAGCAGAGGCTCGACAAGAACCTGTCGGGGATACTCTAGGAGGATTTCCTTCCACAGGCAGGGGGTTGGACTAGATGACCTACTAGGTCCCTTCCAACTCTAGGATTTTATTATTCTAAGTAGGAAGGAAGAATGGAAGGAAGGATGAAAATAAGTATTAAATCCTGCTTAATTGGGTGATGGTGAGTGCCTAGAATTTGGAGCCTGAATATAGTTGCCTCTATGTATTCTTTGTTGTTGTTTAGCCATTCAGTCGTGTCCCCATGGACTGCAATACACCAGGCCCCACTATCCTATACCAGCTTCTGAAGTCCATCCAAATTCATGTTCATTGCCTTGGTGACACTCTCTGACCACGTCATCCTCTGCCATACGTTTCTCCTTCTGCCTTCAGTTCTTCCCAGCATCAGACTCTTTTCTAAGGAGTCCTCCCTTCTCACAACGTGGCCAAAATATTTGAGCTTCAGCTTCAGTATTTGTCCTTCCAGTGAGCAGTCAGGGTTGATTTCCTGCAGGACGGACTGAATGGATCTCCTTGCAGTCCAAGGACTCTCAAGCGTCTTCTCCAGCAGGGACTCCAAGGGGCTTCTCTTCTTTATGGTCCAGCTCTCACAGCTGCACATCACCACAACCATAGCTTTAACTTGGCAATATTTGCCAACAATGTGATGTCTCTGCTTTTAATTAAGTTGTCTATCCCTGTCATAGCTTTCCTCCCAAAAGCAGCCTCTTGCTTTTCTTGGCTGCAGTCACCTTCTGCAGCGATCTTAAGCCCAGGAATATAAACTCTGTCACAACTTCCATTTCTTCCCTTCTATTTGCCACAAATTGGTAGGACCAGAAGACATGATTGTTTTTTTAATGTTTAGTTTTAAGCTACATTTAGCACTTAATTCTTTCACCCTCATCAAGATGTTCCTTAGTTCCTCCTCATTTTCTGCCATTAGAGGGCTATCATCTCCATATTTGAGGTTATTGATATTTCTCCCTGTGAACTTAATTCCGGCTTGTGATTCATCTATCTCTTTCTCATAACGTACTCTCCATATAAATTAAATAAACAAGGTGACAATATATAGGCTTATCGCACTCCTTTCCCAATTTTATATCACTCTGTTGTTCCATATTTGGTTCTGACTGTTGCTTCTTGGCCCACATGCAGATTTTTCAGGAGACCAATAAGATGATCTGGTACTCCTGCTAAGAACTTCATAAGCATGTTTATGAACATGTGTTGTAGGCTTAATAGTGGGCCCTCAGTATCTTTGGGGGCTCCATTTGAGAATCCCCACAAATACAGATTTTGAATCAAATCTTTGGAGGGGGGATGGCTGGCAAACCAGAGGGCCTCTAGTGAAGCACCTGAGAGGGCTTCTGAGTTGTGGGGAAGTTGCACACAGGCTCTCCACACCTGAGAACCCCTCTGGGAGTGAAAGGAAGGCATGTCCAGTTGCATCAGGGAGATTCATGCCCTCCAGAAATGTGGTCAAGATTTGCTATGTCAGTGATAAAGAATGTCAATCTTTCTTATACAGCCCAAGTTTAGAATCTGTGAAATGCTGTGAGCCAAAAGGAAGAAATCACCAGACAAATCAGTACAGGAGGAATGCAAAAATGTTTGGTGGAGGAATGAAAAGTATGCAAAGCTGCAGAGGGACTTCCAAGAGCAAAATACTGTATTTTAAGCAACAAAAAGATCATTTGTGCTTTTCTGTAAGAGATGCCTCATCCTAAACAAGCCTCCGATTACACTCACTGGAGAGTTGGGAAGCAGCAATTTTAATTTCATTTCTGGACGCTGGTTAAGCAACATGGATGCCTATCATTGGTAGTCATCAAATTAGGAGACTCTATCACAGTACATAAATAAATAGGGTCTTCACAATTAGCAGTACTTTGAGAAGTTTAACTCATGTTAATTGAATGCTAATGATATGTGCAATTATTCTGGATCACAGGGAGCTACAAGAGAGGCCGCCTTAGCATTCAATACAAGTCCTGAAGCCATCACTTGGAACTCTGAGCTAATTGAGAGGCTTGGGGTTTCCTCACATCATTCTCCATCTATTTTGTTTTAATAAGATTTTGATATTGTGGCATAGAAGGTCACACCGAGGGAAAGAAAAAAAGATTTTTATACTCATAGAAGTTCGGCACACAAAGGTAAGATTACAGCAGAAGAAGAGTGAGAAGATTTGGTGTCTATTTTCCATCAGAAAGTGCAAAGACTTAAGTCGGTATGACTGGAATCCTAAAAACACTTTCCTAGGAGTAAGACGCATTGAACACAACAGGGCTTACTTTTGAGTAGACATGATTAGGATTGTGCTCCGTGTTATGTTTGTAAAGAACAGAAAAAGCAGAACTTTTTTCTGTTCTTTACAAAGATAACACAGAGCACAATCCTAAGAGCACTGGGCAATATCACTGGTCCTGATTCTGTGTCCTAAAAACTGCCTAATGTACATAAATTCAACAGGTGATGATTTTCTAGGCATAAAGGTACAATCGTAACCAGTTTAGGCCAGTCTAACTCACCTGGCATATCTTCCTTTGGTGGTGTGAGGAGGTTGGTATATGCCTGTGTTGTGGCCTAAACCCTTTATGGCACACTTCTGACACCCCCAGGTCAGGATAGACCTTATGCCAGGGCTTATGCTGGCCTAACTAGAGGACATGATGGAACCGGAGGATGGCCTAATTGAGGATGGTCTAACTGAGGATGGCCTAAGATGGAAAAGGTGGTTAAAACATATCAATTCACCACTTCATTAAATATCGTTACTCTAGAATATTCTTCAATGAATAATCAAGAATCTATAAAGTCAGATATAATATAGGCTCAGATGAGAGTTGGCATTTCTAAACTATGCCTTGAAAGAGTGGGAAAGGCCTTTCCATTCTTACATTTTGTGTGAACAAAAATGTAATTAAAACTTTTTACAATGTCACTTGAGATCACTCCCAAACCTCCTTTGCCGTACCAATAATTCTATTCCTTTTCCACATTAATTAATGCAGATTAGAGAGATTCTTACTTGAATACTCGGGAGTATACTTAGCTCAGGTAATCTGGAATGTAAATGAGTGTGATCTGGAAAGTGAGGCATATTTGAGAGCTGAAATTCTGGAGCTTTCCCAGCCTCAGTTTTTAGACCATTGAGTCTTCCTGGTCAATTTTCTGACAGTTGTTTTTCCTTTGCAAGTTATCCTCAGATTTATTTTAAATCCATTTCAAATGTATGCTTCAGTCCTTCGGACTTCACTGGGTTGTTTTCATTTCTGGAGCCATCCTGTTTAACTTGCTGAATCTCACACCACGATAAACTCTCTCAGCTGTCTACGTAGGTGGATTTGTATACTTTCCACAGTCCTGTATAACTTTCTTACACAACCACAATTCTTCTCAAATATATAATTATTCATCATAACTATACTTTTTCCACAAATACTTAAAAGGCTAGCATTTTTACCTCCATACAGAACTAGGACACATGGAGTGGTACCTCTAATGCTGGCAACAGCTATTGTTGTTGCTGGCAACAGCTATTGTAAAACAACAAATATTTTTATTCTGCATGTTTTTATTCAATTTAATTGTATTTTAATTATATTTTAATGGTGTTTTAATCTTTATTTATGATCTATTTTAATGATGTTTTATTCCCTGATGTCAGCCGCCTTGAGCTCCCTCTTGCAGGGGAAGAAAGGCGGGATATAAATTAATTAAATAAATAAATTAAATAAATATTGTGGCTTTTGCTATTTGGCATCCATCAGTCTTGAAAGACGATAGTTTCATGCTCAACGCTGCATGTGAAGCACAAAGGCCTGGGTAGATTAATATGGAGGACAGGCTCTTACCCAAGCAACAAATCCCTCCTCTCCATGCCACAGAAATAGTCCAATGGAAAGGCAGAGCCAATACAATGGGTTCCAGCTGCGTCACAGAGCGTGGCTAAGGACAGGAGCTCACCCTGTCTTGTGGGGACCCGGGTCTCGAACCCTGGCCTGCTGGTTAACAAGCACAGTGTCTTAACCACTTGTGCCACCCACAGCCCACTAGTTCTTGCATTATTACAGCAGAAGGCATGTGCAACATCCAAAATGCCAACCCTGGCACTTTCAGATATTCATTTCAGCAAGTAAAGCCACACTCTCCAGCCAATAGGATGGTGAACATTAGATTGCTGTAAGGAGGGGAAGGGGGAGACAGGAATAATGCCCCAGTGCTGTCTGTGGACATGCGCTACCATCGCAGCACATCATCATAGCCACTGTTGGAGACAGAACAAGACAGATGAGAGGATCTTGGTTAGTGAGGTTGTTCTTATGTTGAACACTTTTTGCCAATCAGGAAGCAGAAGGACCTATTTAGCAACTGACAGTCTCTCACAGCTCCGTAAATTGCTGAGAAGACACCAATAATTACAATCATACTGATCTCAATATATTGACTTTTCTCATAATTAGCAGGCAGGCAATTTTGAAACTTGCACAGACTCATAATTGTTATTTTTCACGTGGAGGGGAGAACTGCAGCAGAAGACGTTCTGTTCACTCGCTCTTATCTAAGGTCATTACAACAACTGTTCTTATGCCGCTCGGAGCACAAAAGAGAAGAAAAATGCATTTCTGTTACACATTTCAATTTCCATTCTAACTAAGAAAAATTGTGAATCAAAGGGAAAGGAAAGAGGGCAAAGGTGGAGTCCCCCGCAAGCCCCACTGAAGCGAATGGAAGTTGCAGAAGTGCTCTGTAGATTGTGCTCAATTATTTCAATTCATACACCATGAGTTACTGTTTGCACTCACCATTTCCTGAGGAAATAATCCAGGGTGACCTTTACAAGGCCAGTTTCCTCTGGAGAAAAGCAACATGGAAACTTATGAAGTCTTCGTAATAACCGATTTATACTATTTACAGACTGTGCAGGTATTACAAGAATGGAGACACTGTGAACATAGAAAGGGCAGGTAAACCAAGATGGCCAGTGGACCAAAAACTAAAGCTGATGCCACGTATAAGATTAGAAAATTGGAAATATTTCCAGAATATTTAATCTGATCTGTAAAAAGCCATTGTAGGTGCTGCTTGCGTGTCAAACACAGTGCGGGAGGTGCTTGTAATCAGGCAGACCATAAAATGCACGCTAATAAATCTTTAAAACCCAGATATTAACTACATTCTCAAACCCATTCTTATATCCTGAAGAACAGTGTTTCAGTTTATATGAAACACTGCATTATTATTTACTTGATTATACGTACAAGGGAATCATAATAGAGCTGTCAATAACAATTGAACAAATAGACATCAGCTTCCAACCATAAAGAAACACAGCCAATGCCATCTGCACAGCCAACGTTCCTCTCATGCGAAGCTGCAAAACTTGCAGGAGTGGGTGGTAGACCAGGGTGACCACATTCAAAAGCTGGAATTCCTAACCTGGTCACTTTAAAGTCAGACTTTAAAAAAAACCAATGTAGGACAAAATGTAAAATTTTTTACATTTTTTTGCTTACCTGGTATCTAGGGAGGTGTTCCAGTGGGGTGGGAGGGTGACTGGGAGCACTTGGGGGGCAGTGGGGGCTCTTTAGAGCCAGTTCTGAGGGGTGGGAGGGTGATTGGGGGCACTGGGGGCTTGCTACAATCAGTAGCGGTTAGCCACAGCTAACCACTACTGAAATATATATAAAAAAAAAATAACTGCGCATGCGCACGCAGCTAATTAGTGGCCGGGAGAACTCCTAGATTGTCCCTGCGTATGCGGGGACCTCAGTTGAACTCTTCCGGCACGCGCCAAGTGAAAGTAAAGAAACGTTCAATTGAGGTCCCCGCCTATGCAGGAACTCTCTAGAAGCTCTCCCCGCCACGCCCCCAATCACCCTCCCACCCCCAACCCCAGATTGCCAGACAGGGGTCCAGTTGGACCAGGCAGTCCGGTCCAACCCCCATTTCCGGACCTGTCTGAGGGTTTCCGGGCATCTGGACGCCCTGTGGTAGATTCACAGATGGTCCACAAACGGGCATGAAGTGGACTGACGCAACTCACATGCACAGGAGTGTTCAGGGACTGAAGAGCACCCCAAATCAACTCACTTCTCACTGTAAGCCACATTAGCCTGAGGAATGCCAAAGAGAAGAAGATTTCATGAGATACCTTCTGTGAAGAATGGTGTGTAGATATTTTGGATGTTGCTGAAATGGACAAACCTACAATTCTTCTTCAAGAAAAGTTGGTAAAAACTTTTGTGGACAACTTGAAATCATTTATGGATTTCCTACGCACAAGTGGGAAAATGGGTCAAATGAAGTATGGATTCATGAGGAGATAAGTGATATATAACTTTTTTCTTTCTCTTTTGTTGAAAATGTATTTAGTAAAACATTCGGCACAATCCTATTCATGTCTCCTCAAAAGAAAGCTCCCACCCAGGAAAGTGCTCTTAGGATTGCAGCCTAAAACTACTTAAGATGTGATACCTAATATACAGGTATCATAACAAAAGAACAAAAACGGAGACTGAAAAACCCATGCACGTTACACAACTTTCAATATCTGCTATTTTCCTTTTTAATTACAAAAACTTAGAATGAATCTGAGAAGTTGTTAAAATACACACAGTATGATTGCACAAAAGAAGTTAGAAGCCGTGTTTCCATTTTAAAATATACGTAGATGAATATACATACTCCTCTTTAATGTTAAAAAGCTGAAACACATATCTGTGGAAAATGCAACAAAGCTGTGGTTGTGCTGGTGTGTACAGGCAGCCTGGATTATATTAATACAGCTGAACGCACAGCAGCATCACATCTTCATTGTCTCCTGCTATAAGGTGCCCTTTTAATACAGTAAGTGAAGTCTTGGTGCACAATTTATTAGACCAGGTTAAAAATGGCCCCTTAACTCAGCTGTTTTACGGCTCTGACATTCATGAGTTATGAGTTCTCCTTAAGCTGGATGTCGGAAGATATTATGTACCCTTGTGGATTGCAGTTGTGCTCTTGGCTTCCCCTTACTGAATGGAAAGGAAAAGCGCAGAACAACAAAACGATCAATGAAAGGACCAGAAGCAGCAACTTTTTTAAAGCTTCTTACCTCCCCCCTAAACCCCCCCCCCCGTCTCCAAAGCAGCTCTTCCACTTTGCATCAAAAACAATGTCATCATCTAAAGAGGACAATAATCATTAAGTGATCCATTTGCTCATCATTTGCAGGTAAATAATGCAGTCAGGCATGCACCTGGTATCCAGGGGGATACATTCCTGCTGCTACCTCTGATACCTCCAACTGAGGAGCCCTGATTTCCATCACCTGCTGCCCTTTCGCTGGAGATGGCAGGGACTGAGCCAACAGCCTTCAGCACACAAAGCATGCTGTCTACCACTGAGTCACACTGGTCCTGCCTTGCAAGGGAAGAAGAGTGTGAGAGTGGTTCCCATGCCACAAAGGTAATGCGAGATGAGGTACTAATAGACTGTGGAGGCCAAGGCAGTGCCAGAAGATGAGATTAATATGTTGCCAGCTGAGTAATAAAGTATGTTCTGCCAAGTGGAGCAGCAAATGCCCTTTGCAAAGAGAGGGGATCACTGCACCTATGCAGAGCCAGCTCTGGCAACAGCTTTTATCCCTGCTCCCCCCCTGGCTGCTTTTCAGTTCTTTTCTACTTCTGTCTCTGCCCTCCTCTCGCTCTCACTTCATTTTAAGCTCTGCTTCTTTCTGCCATTAAGAAAAAAACTCCTGTGCAGAAATAACGTTATCAGGTGCCACATGGTTGTAAACCACACTTTTTGGCAACACCAGGGCTTTTCTTTGTGAATCTCAGCAGGGGTCACAATACCACACAATCAGCACCTAGCGGATGTTTGCCTACAGTCTTGGGTTGACTCCGCACTGTATGGAAACACGAAATTGTGTGGGAGGAAGGCCCCCTGCCAACAAATCGACTCTGGGATGATGTGAGCAAATTATTTGTGGAAGGAGCCCTATCATTTCCATGTATGAACTCGTCCTCAGATAAATTTGGTGTTTCTTATAAGTAAAAGTAACAGCACTTTGCATAGCACTTTGCTAAAGCAAAGCAAGACCATTTTGCAATAGCAACTTTGCATACCCAAACAGTGTCATTCTTGATCTAAAAATATTCTTTGAGAAAGAGCTGGTGCCTGAAGTCAAGATCTGGCTTTCATAAATACTTATTTGCAGGGTAGAGGGTTGTGGGTTACATTTCCTGCTACAGGCAGGGGGTTGGACTAAATGACCCACTGGGACCAGTGATGGGCTTCAAATAAATTCACAACCGGTTCTCTGCCCATCTGGCAGCCACTTTTAAATGGCTATTTTTAAACTTTATATGTCCGATCTCTCGTTAACAACCGGTTCTATAGAGTAGGTGCGAACCTGCTGGAGCCCACCACTGACTGGGACCCTTCCAGCTCTAGGATTCTATGATTCTATTCTATGGAGTAAAGGGATTTATTCCAGCTGCTCCAGGGAGGGGCTACAATCCAAACTAAGTGCTGGAGACCAGTCCCATCCCCTCAGAGGTGGGCCCAGCCTGGCCCAACAACTGTTTCCCCAGAAGTGGGTGGAGCCAGGCCAGGTCAGAAGGTGGGACTGGGGTCAGGGGGTGGGAGGGTCAGGGGTGGGGCTGGGGCAGGGAAGGCATGCCACTCACCCCAGCGTGCTGCGGGTGGGCAGGGCGAGGGGCGGGATCCAACCCTGGCGCACTGCGCATGCGCTAAGGTTGGCACACGCGCACTATGAGGCTTCCCCAGGCTTTCCCTGTCCTTAGCCTGACCTCTAGCCTGGAACAGGGAAATCCTGGAGCGGCCCCTGGGGCGGCCTCTCCCTAATTGAAAACTTCCGACTGTCATGGCACTTACTTCTGAGTAGTCATGCATTAGATTGTGCCAAGGCTGCAACCCTATCCACACTTTCCTGGGAGTAAGCGCCATTGACTGTCATGGCACGTACTTCTGAGTAGACCAATTTGGAGTGGACTCTGAAGATGCAACCCTATCCACACTTTCCTGGGAGTATTGACTGTCATAGCACTTATTTCTGAGTAGTCATGCATTGGATTGGGCTCTCAGGCTTCAGTCCCATCCACACTTTCCTGGGAGTAAGCACCATTGACTGTCATGGCACTTACTTCTGAGTAGTCATGCTTTGGATTGGGCTCTCAGGCTGTAGTCCCATCCGCCCTTTCCTGGGAGTAAGCACCACTGACTGTCATGGCACTTACTTCTGAGTAGTCATGCATTGGATTGGCCTCTCAGGCTGCAGTCCCATCCATCCTTTCCTGGGAGTAAGCGCCATTGACTGTCATGGCACTTACTTCTGAGTAGTCATGCATTGCATTGGGCTCTCAGGCTGCAGTCCCATCCACTCTTTCCTGGGAGTAAGCGCAATTGACTGTCATGGCACTTACTTCTGAGTAGTCATGCATTGGATTGGCCTCTCATGCTGCAATCCCATCCATCCTTTCCTGGGAGTAAGTGCCATTAACTGTCATGGCATTTCTGAGTAGTCATGCATAGGATTGGGCTCTCAGGCTGCAGTCCCATCCACCCTTTCCTGGGAGTAAGACCTGCCTACCCTTGCTCCCTGAGGGTTAAAAAGAAAAAGGGGCCGGGGAGGCTGTGTGCTCCTCTGGCCGGCTGCCGCTCCAGCAGCCAGAGGAAAGACGCTCCAGCGCTGGGGCTTGTGGGGCGCCTCGCCGGGCTGCCGCTTGGAGCGGCAAATTCAAAAGTGCCTGGCTGCCCCAAGGAGACATGGCCGCAGAACTGGTATGCCCGGTTATCTGCTCCCTCCTTGCTACCGGATCAGTAGCAGCAGGGGGAAACTAACAACCGGCACTGGTGATCCGGACCGAACCCGTTACTGCCAACTAGTGCACCCCCTCCCAAGTCCAGTCTGTCCATCAGCCTGCCCTCATCCATCTGAAATGCCCACTTTCTGCCCTCCCAAACTCCCTACACCAGCCTCACTATGCCAGAGAGAACTTCCTTTTTGCCCGGCTGGAACAAGTACTGGGAAGCTGGAGTGCATCCTCATGCTGACCTACCTGCCTCATGAGTATTCACAAATGTGCCTCATGGTATGTTTGAGACACTTCTGGGCTGGCACAAGGGACTTGCACCCAGCAAGTGCTCGGGATTGCACTCAAACTGGCATTTCAAGTCCTGAGTATACACTTTACTTTAAGGCCTGAAAGCCTCTAACTTGATGGGATTTCCCCTCAGGGGAAAAAACCTGGGCAGATTTCATCAGGCAGACCACGAAAGAAAATCTCCTTGCCAAGATCCTTTTAAGCTCCTTCAGACATGCTGTTATTTCACTCCAAAGACTGTAATTGAAGGTTATATAGTACAAAAATTGATTTATTCTTGCTGAAGGACCATTTAAAATTATCTGAACTAAATGAAATGTAAAGCTTTAAAAAACCCACATCAATAGTTCTACTCTCAACATTTACTTAAAGGGGGACTTAGAACAGAAAAATAAAATATAATTTAAAAATGAACCCAACAATTGTTTTTTTCTCCCTGGGAGTGCAGTTATTGGCTGCCATGTAATTAAGCGGATCTACCAGGGAAAGAATACACAAACCAGCAGGAAGCGGAGGCAAGAAAAGGCACTTGGTGGGGAGCAGAAGGCTTTTAGCTCACTGTAGCAAGGGGAGAAAACTGAGCACATAGAAGAGAGAATGAAAAGAATTACCAGGAATAGATAGTGAGTGTGAACCATCCCGCTAAAAGTCTAAACCATCCCGCCAAAACTCCCGCCACTGAGAAGAATCTGCTCCGACTGAAGTCGGCAAGAGAAAGTTGTTGAAAGTGCAGCAGACCAACTGTGAATATCGCAATAGTGCAATTCAGGCTCAGACTGCCAGTTGGCAGATAAAGTATTGCATGGCCAGTTCCTTGCCAAGATAAGACCTGGTTGTGGCTGAGGAGAGGAACACTGAAGAAGGAGACGGAAGGCCTGATACTGGCTGCCCAAGAACAGGCAATCAGGACAAAGGCCATCAAGGTCAGAACTGAAAAATCAGCCCATGACCCCAAATGCCGGCTCTGCAAAGAAGTGGATGAAACCGTCGACCACATTCTAAGTAGCTGCAAGAAGATCGAGCAGACTGACTATAAAACTGAGGCACAATCTGTTGCCCAGATGATCCACTGGAATCTATGCCAAAAGTGTCATCTGCCAGTGAAAAAACTGGTGGGACCACAAGCCTGAAAAAGTGGTTGCAAATGAGCAGGTCAAGCTTCTGTGGGACTTCAGGATACAGACGGACAAAGTCTTGGAACACAAGACTCCAGATATCACCATCACAGAAAGCAGCCAGGTGTGGCTTGTTGGCATCGCCATACCAGGTGACAGCAGAATTGAGGAGAAACGACTGGAAAAGACCTCCCGCTACCAAGACCTAAGAATCGAATGACAGCGGATCTGGTGTAAGCCAGTGCAGGGGGTTCCAGTGGTGATTGGCACACTGGGTGCAGTGCCCAAAGACTTTGGCAGGCACCTGAAAACTATTGGCATTGACAAAATATCACTCTGCCAACTGCAGAAAGCCACTCTTCTGGGATCAGCCCAAATTATACGCCGCTGCATCACACAATCTTGACTCTTGGGAAGGGTCCGACTGGTGATGTGAATGAAACCAGCACAAAATTGTTTGCTGTGTATTTATGGATAATAATAGTAATAGTAATAATAGTAATAGTAATAATAGTAATAATAATAATAATAATAATAATAATAATAATAATAATCGCTTTGTGAACTTTTCAGTTGAAAAGCGGTATATAAATACTGTAGATAGATAGAATAATAACTTTATTACGGTCTGAAGACCAGCCACAAACAATATTCAAAATGTATTAAAACATACAAATATAGGGAATATACAAGAAAATTATGATCCCATGTAAAAGACAGCTCTAAAAATAACCATCAACATCAGCGAAACATCAGCAACAAAGCATCTCCCCTTGATCATTACCAAAATGACTAGTGGACTAACTACCAGCTTTGACCGCTTTTAAGATTCTTTTCCTAATGCCCATAACAACTGTATGAAATTTGGCAAAACTGAGTGTTATCCTGGGGTTGTAATCCAACAACAACACATATGTTGTTGCTCTGTACCACTGGGGAATCGGCGAATCCCAGGGGAAACAAGCTCCTCACGTACTCCCTTGTAATAAGACCACCTCAGCAGAACGAGAGTAATACATATGGGCAAAACTCAAGGGATCTTTCAAATTAAGGAAGAACTCTTTAAAACACAAATATATGTCCGGTAGCACCAAATCTGCCTGTCATTATCTAGCAAAAATTAACCAAAGAACAAGGTAAACAATAATTCAGAACATTTAGCTCTAATTATTATTAAAATCTAACACCTTCTTCAGCATACTGCAATTCATTTGAAAAGATTAAGAGAATATCCTATTGGGAAAGTCAGAGCTACAAGGCTTATAACATAACCCTCAAAAGACTCGTAATTCATTAACATATTTCACTGAACGGTAACAGGAGGACTCTAAAGAGCCTGCTAATCAATAAGCCAGAACTATCCATTAGTTGCTCATTTCATCGCTGCATCATACAACACCAAAACTGATATACTCTAAATTACAAAACTTCTTTTTTCTTTTTAAAAGGTAAAAAGTGCAGCTCTCTTTCCATATATTGGTTTTTCCTGCTCTGTTCTAAATCCACACGGAGTTTCTTCTGAATTGAATTGGTTTATCATGTACTGCAAGGAGGTGACAAGTGATATTTTACCTTTATGAATCTTGATTAGCAAAACCTCAGAGCAACGAACCTTTTGCAACGGAGAAAAAAACTCAATGGAATTAACACTGACAGCTATAGATTAAAAGCTATCAGGCATTAAACTATTAAGCCTTCATTTCTTTTTTTACTTCTGTACTTTTTTTGCAAACTACCAACCCATTACATTATCAACGATATATCAGTTTAGCTCTGTTAATGGAAGTCTAAATCACCACTATGTCAGGAACAGACTATTTACAAGGTCATCTATCCACCCACTAATCAAAACAGAATCTTAAACAAAGAGTGCGGCACTCTGCTCAGAGACAGCATGGAAAGCAACACTAAATTTATGGCCGCACTGAATCCACAGGCCAGAGGACCACCCCTTTCCAACACCGCACCCTCAAAGGACTCTCTTTTTGGACTCTGTAGTCCCAGCTATTCACACCCGATGCAAACATGCTAAAGACCCATATATGAGGCATTACACCCCATGCCACAGGCTTGTTTGTATGAGCCAATAACTCCACATACAGCAATTCGCTCGACCTCTAAAACTTTGCAAAACGATGGCACTCCTGCAAATTACCAGCCACTACAAAGGTCCAATGGGGAACTGCCAGGTCAGAAGCAAAACAAGAGCCCCATGTGCTCAAGGCGCTTGTATAGGAACTATCATCAAGGTCAACTGGACCTTGCGTGTGTGAATGTGGTTCTCTTTTCTCATGCCCAATGATTAAAGCAACAAGTGCAGATATTTCTACACAGGGACAGACGTCAAGGACATGGGAAAGAGAAAGGTCAATCAACACCAAGAGGCAAGAGTGGGATCTGCTGAAGTTGATCAGGGTCAGATCACTTTGCAGGGGACTTTATCGATGTCACCTTTAGGGGCTGTGGATGGCGCAAGCAGTTAAGCCGCTGTGCCTGTTAACCAGCAGACCAGGGTTCGAGACCCGGGTCGGCCCCACAAGACAGGGTGAGCTCCTGTCCTTAGCCCAGCTCTGCGATGCCAGCTGGATCCAATCGTCTTGGCTCTGCCTTTCCATTGGAGTAATTCAGTGGCGTGGAGAGGGGGATCTGCTGCGTGGGTAACAGCCTATCCTCCATAACAATCCAACCCAGGCTTTCGTGCTTCGCATACAGCGTATGCAGCTCTGACCACGATACCATAGTCTTCCAAGACTGACGGAGGCCTGCCCTTTAGTATGTGTTTACCTGAAATATAAAATCCCCTAACTTGTAGGATCTCTCAGGTAGTGTTACCTTTTTCCAGTTCTAAGGTACTCAACTGACCTCTATCTGTTTTTACTCATCTGTATGTCTACTGTCCTGTTGTTTTTATGCCAATAAAATTTTTTGAATTGGATTGAACTGATGTCACCTTTGACTCCAGCACAGAGCCAAATCAAGGTCATTGGGACTAAGCACCACCTTCGTTCAAATGATCCATGGCTTTCTACAATGTAGAGCTGCCCAGGTTGGGAAGGGGGGGTGAGAGAACACACATTAAAAGAAACTACAGTGCACTTTTTCATTTTTAAACAGGCTACTTAACCTAGCAAAAGGGTCTGACTTTAGATTAATTAATCTTCCAAGTTTGCCCTCATATTCATTATTCCGTCACCCTACCTTTTCAGCACGCAGTCAGTGCTGGGCGTGAAGAGCGCCCGCGGAGAAAGTTTATGTCAGCTTCTCAATTTTTAATTGATACATTTCCAAAACCAATATGACTGGGATTCAGAATTGGGTCGGTTCCAGTCTCTGCAGACACTCAAAAGCATTTCTCTCTGGCCATCCGCCAGCCCCAAAATTTACAAGTGTCCCAATAAACTCTGCTTTTCTGAGCTCATTCCCATTCTAGTTCCCATAGAAACAGGTGATGGATTGCCCAAAAATATGACCTGAAGTTTTAAAATAATCAGTGTTTTGAACCAGAGATCGGTACGAAGAGCATCTCACGTGCCGTTTCCATGCGCAGAATTCCTCAAGGAGGGAGAGACAAGAATAAACGGTGGCTACCAGCAGACAACAAGTTTCTCAGAGTGTTAGTACATGGCACCGGGTGCTAAACAAGAATGACTGCTACTTTCAGGCTGAGAATATTTATGGGAACAACATTATTCATGGATATTTGGGGTATAAAAATGGGCAAGCAGAATACAAAAATGCATAAAAGACAAAATAGGGAATGAGCCACTTCCTAGTATTGTGGCTGGTACTAATTTGTTACCTAATTTTGTCACCTAATTTGTTACTAATTTGGGCTGTGGGTGGCGCAAGCCGTTAAGACGCTGTGCCTGTTAACCAGCAGGCCTGGGTTCGAGACCCAGGGTGGCCCCACAAGACAGGGTGAGCTCCTGTCCTTAGCCCAGCACTGCAGTGCCAGCTGGATCCAATTGTATTGGCTCTGCCTTTCCACTGGACTAATTCAGTGGCGTGGAGAGGGGAATTTGCTGCTTGGGTAACAGCCTATCCTCCATAACAATCTACCCAGGCTTTCATGCTTCACATGCAGCGTATGCAGTGCCAAGCATGATACCATAGTCTTTCAAGACTAATAGAGGCCTGCATTTTTTAAAATTTGTGGGTGGGGTGGTGGGGCTCCCCCCCCATTGGCCCATATCCTAAAGTCAAATGAAGCCCTTTGCTGCAGAGCAGTTAAAGTGACTTCCCGTAAGATAACACTAGAAGGTGACATAACTGCGTGGACCCGTAACTGCTCTGGATTTTGCACACCACAAATAAAAACAGTTGACAGTGAAATTATTTTTGGTGATGCGTATTTGGAAAAACAATACTGCATGCACAGAACGTGTGTGCTGTAAATAGATGATACTTATTTATAAGAATCTCATATTGCTACATGTCCTGACTGGGAACACTGAGTCACAAAGTTAACAGATAAGGCCCTCCACCAAACCCTCTGGCAACAGAGAGTGTAAAATGCTTGCTTGCCCTGTTGCTCCTCTGCGGTTTCAGCCTCCAGATCCCAGAGCGGCAAGAAGTCTGCCATTATGGGGGGGGCATCAGTCTCCACCTGGCAGATGGTCTCTTGCATGTCCCTCAAAAGGACAAGGAGGATTTTCAGCAGCTTTTAGGAAGCAAAAATATCCTCTAGGAGTGAGAAGTGTCAAAAATTAGGGACAGCTTATGGGGCGGAAATCAGGAGCTTTTATCATATCTCTCCTTGACACATTTTTGTTATACGTTGATGTGATGGGAGACTGAAAAGTTCCTCCAAAGACTTAAGGAGTGTTCCCATTTTTAAAATATGCTTTGTGACCATTTATTCTGTTTCTCAAAAAGGCTGACCCATTTGGCCTATGTAAATGTTTTCACTCCACAGCAGACTCCATGTATTTTAAGAACACGCCTGTCATGCAAACCTGAGATGAATAACACATTCACAGAACAAAGAACATTTTTCACATACTCCGGAAATGATTTCCTGCGCAGATATTTTTAGACCAGAGTGGTTTAAATTTTTCCCCACTTTTAATTGCTCAGTTCTTAACCAGAAGTTGTGCTACAACAGAAGCCAGCCATCCACTGCACATCTAATAGCTCCATGAAATTTCAGGTAGACCCTTTACAATGTATAGATATGCACCTGCAATCTCTCAGGTGACGGGGAGACACAAAACTGCTGGAGCTTCCACTGAAAGTGAAGGACCCTTGATCAGCCACAGGCAGGCTGCCAGCAACTGCCTTCCTCTCCGCCACTCATTAACACAAAGCAGGCTTCACATGCTTTGCCATGGACCAAACTTAAAATACAAGCTGGATTGTGTTCAGCACAGTTGACCTGATACTAACAGGATGCAAAAGCCAAACTATAGCCCAAACACGCAAGGCGTGTGTTGTTTTGTTTACTGAATCATGAATAAAGCTTTCAAGATGGAAAAAGGAAAGCTTTTAAAAACCAGCCTCTGAGAAACGGACAGCAAAAATCCATAGAAACATGTTGCATAACAGTCCGAGAAACTTTTCAGTTCATCCAGAGCTTTCTCTTTGTCTGAGTTTCTGGATACGTTTTGAAGCAACATCAAAGCAAAAAGAAAACATTCTCAGGGCAAATATTATTGATATGAGGGGGGAAAACAGAATGTACAGTTGGCTTTGATTGGGAACTCTTTGCATAGTGGCCAGTCCCTCTATGTCAGGTAGTAAAGTTGCACTTCCGAGGCATACCGGAGAGTACAGCGCTCCGCCTTTGATGTCAAGATGGTTTCTATCCACAAAGTCTGCATGTCCTAGTTGTACTATTTCACTATAAGAGTATCTCTACATCACATACACCAACTGATATGTTATCACTGTTCAGCAGGAATAACACTGGTGTCACAGGGTGAGTAAAATATGCACCAGAAAAATATTGGTTGATAGGTAGAGGGAGGGAGACCAAGTAGCTGTTCAAGGAAGCTCTTTTCCTATATGGACCTTTTGCAATAACAAAGTAAGGGGGAGTTAGAGATACCTGCAGTATTAATTACCTAATTTGGTGGCACAAGTGGCTAAGACACTGTGCCTGTTAACCAGCAGGCCAAGGTTCGAGACCCGGGTCAGCCCCACAAGACAGGGTGAGCTCCTGTCCTTAGCCCAGCTCTGCGACGCAGCTGGATCCAATCGTATTGGCTCTGCCTTTCCATTGGACTCATTCAGTGGTGTGGAGAGGGGGATTTGCTGCTTGGGGAACAGCATATCCTCCATAACAATCCAACCCAGGCTTTTGTGCTTCCCATGCAGCGTATGCAGCGCTGAGCAAGATACCATAGTCTTCCAAGACTGACGGAAGCCTGCTTTTTTATACATGCCTTCTCAGAAGTAAGTGCACTTGAGTTCAATGCAACTTACTCCAAGGTAATGTTATAAGATTACTTGGACAATTTGAATAGTCTGCCAGGTTATGATATGGACCATGATATCAGCAGTGATAGCATCACTGGCACTTTGTGGACAAGAAACACAATTGTCATGTATCCACTACCGTATGATAAAGAACGCATTCTGGCAGGTGGCAGCAGCCTAACTGGTTTCAATCCATTGGTTTCACTGGTCTGATGTCATGGGAAAGTTTGCATTGTTCCACAACATCATCATTCTTGAACGAGAGGCAAAAGGCCAGAAGTATAACCTCAAAGAATACTGAAAGTTGACACAAAAGACCATCATGCCTCAAATCATGGTTGCTTCCTCTTGAACAAGAAGCTCTTTCGAATCTTTAAAAGGTACTAAATTTATCTTGAAATCTCTGCATTGTCAATTTAATTATAAATTGTACTATTATTGATGCCTGCTACGTTTACGGAGATGCAGTCAAGACTTTCTCTGAGCCATGACTGAGGGCTTTACACTATAGAGCACATGTTCACTCATGCCCGGCCATAGGGTGCAACCCTTGGCCAAACCCAGAGAGAAAACAGGGGAAGTAGCTCAGCATCAGGAACTTCCAACTTTGCCAGGCAGCCTCAGGGATACCCCTCTAACTGCAGAAAAGCTCCATTGTGTGAGTCCATAAATTTATCCATACAATACAAGACAACCAGCTAGACAGATTGGGGAGCTTTAATGCTTGTATGGATAAATACTGACATTCTACTACTAATGCTTGCAGATTTAGAAGCTCTTTTTAAAAAAACTTTGTAAAAAGCATCCACATTATTCAGTAAATGCACCAGTGACTTTGCAATCTCAGAATTTATTGTTCATTAAAAATACATGCTAATTATCACAATTTTAATTAAAGTATTATCTGGTGTATGTGCAGTGCAATTATGTGCAACTAGCATAAGCTGTAAGGCAGGCTAATATTTGCGGAGAAATGCGCAGTGCCGGTATTGGTTCAGCACACGTACAAGAAAGTGGTGTTTGCTTTCAAAGTGAAAAATTGGTACATGGAACATTAAGCTGAGTCATTGTCATCACAGCAAGAACTGCAGCCCCAATTCAAACCAGAACTGGACATGTTCTGATGGCCGGGGTGGGGGGTGTATGGCCATTGACTATAGCTGTGTTATGCTAAACATTTAATAAACACCATGCCATGGCAAGAGCAGGACACTACTCTGAGCAACACTAAACGCACAAAACGACATTTCTAAAGATTTTAAGAGAACAATTATACAGGCATATAAGCTTTTCTGGGTTCTAGTTTTTACAGTGTGCTCTCCAAATTCCATACTGTAGGGTTTCTGTTGCAGTCTTTCCCTGCCTTACTTGAAGATGCTAGGAATGGAAACTTGGACCTTCTTTGTGCAAAGCAGGCTTTTTCACTGAACTACAGCACCATCCTCTGCTGCCAAACCATGGTGGTGCAGAGGTGCCATCACCCATACACCTCCCTGTTCCTGCCTATACACCTGGCTCTGCATTGCAAAGCAAGACTCTAGCCAGTTCCCTCACCTTCTTTCAGGGCTCCAAGAATCATTTTCCAAGTTGGTATATCATTATTTTAAAGAATAATTAAGAATATAAAAGTATGGCTTTGCAAGAAAAAACAGAAATATACAGTTCAATGTAAAGAAGAGATGAAAGTATAATTACAGTGGAGTCCCATAGAGGGAGGAAGTCAATAATAAAGAAAGCTAAATGAAAGCAAATTCCCAGCACATGCTATTTGCAATTACACAAAGAGAGAGGATGAAATCATCTCCTACCTAAAAGATTAGCAAGTGACCACCTCAGGAGTTCTTTAAAACAGGGATTGAGACATATCAAAATATGCTGAAGCAACGCAATAAAGTGCTTAAAATAACATGTAATGAAGAGATCAAACCTCAAACTAAATTGGATTACAACATTCCTGGCACTGAACATGTAAGTGCGGTATCATAGTTGAGCAGGGGAGGTGGTTGCAACAGCTGTTGAATGAGAAAATCCTCAACAAAAGCAGCAAGCACCGACAGATGAAAGCACCGGCAGGGTATTTACTGTATATAGATAAAAGGAATGAGTAAAGTATACATTATGCTTCTTCACAGCAAAGAGACACACATCAATATCGTCTAGATAAAGTCTTCAGAAGACCTAAGTTGTGCTCCAGTCTTCAGAGCACTGCAACAGCAAGCCCCATGGAAATCCTTAATGATCAGGCACAGGGCACATTAACAGACTGACTACAGAGCTGATGGAGACAGAGGTTTCTAAAGAAATGAGTGCCAAACCACTAAAATGGCACAGTGAATGATCCAGGAGTTCAGTGCTCACGCAAGTCAGTGAATTAAGTTGCTCCATTTGCACCCCGGTAACCCTCACCAAACTCCACTTCTTGAGCGCAGAATCCTGATGTGGCTGCCATGGGAGCATTTACATGAGCACAATTATAGAAGCTACAAACAAGGTTTGCAGAACACACAGCAGGAGAAGAACTCATGGCTTGACTTTGCCAAGGAAAATATTTACGCATCAAGCACAGTTTCACCCAAGGTTCAACATGAACAAATAAAAGACGATTCCAGAGGCAGAGACATGCAGAACGCCAGTGGAGACCCTCAGAATGGCTGTGGAAAGCTTCCAAATGGCCCAGGAAGGCAATTCCACACAGCTTTGAATCTTCCCACTGCTGTTCACGATTAGCAGATCTCACTTTGAAGGTCTCCAGTGTGTTCTCAGAGAGACTGTTGATATTTGGAATGCAGGGGAGACCTTCAAAACGGCACGGGCGGCTTCAGAATGGTGCCTGTGGAGACCTTGAAAGCGGCACCATGGATAGGGGAGCAAGGAGATACCATGGTTAGATCAAAACACTCATCAAAATTAGAAAGTAATTTGGATTAAGTCTGTCACTTGAGTAGAAGAAATGGAGCCTCCTCTTCTAGAGTTGGGCCCCCAAAGGCACCAAAGAAGCAAAGCTTCTTTTAGCAAGAAAAGACACTGGGAGAGCCGTTCACAACCTTCCATGTCACACTTAGCCATACCCCAAATCCATAGTAACTACAGGAGCACGTAAGATACTTTACATGCACCCGTAGTTACTGCACCACCTAGTGGAAACCTGTGGGAAATTCATATTGCAATCCAGAGTAACTTGTTCTTACTCCGGAGCAAGGACTCCCCGTAGTTACTCTGGATTTTGCCCTTGGCTTGAAAGGGCAACAAAGCCACATATTTCCCAGAGAATCAGCCAGAAATTAAATCAAGAGTTAGGAAACAGTAACTACTGTAAAGCTGTGACCACTATTTAGGCTGCAATCCTAAGATAATTTCCTGGGAGTAAGACCCACTGAACACAACGGGACTTACTTTTGAGTAGACATGGTTAGGATTGTGGTCTTAGTGTATTATGAATTTCCAGCACATCCTGTACAATCTCTCTAAACTCCGTAGCTGACAACAGAATGACTTCATTGCTGATTGGCACAATGTTACATGATTTCTCATTTGTAAATTCCAGTACCGTATACATTAATTTTCAGTACTTTCTGTCCAAATGAAATTGCATGTTTTCATTTTTTGGAGAAGAAAACTCCCTCCCAGCAGCTTCATATACATGGATAGCCAAATGCCCCCTTGACTGGTGAAGGAAGGTGAAAACTCGTCTCTCCTGAATCATAATCGATTTTTGTCCCAGCCTAAATAACTGACCGTTCTTAACTTAATGACCCACGGAGAAGACGACAAAATTGGTCTATTATCTCTGCTTATCACAAGTTCTCTCCTTCTCTGGTAGAACTGGAAACTTAAGGTGTCAATAGTAACCATTAGAGGGGATAAAGAAGAATGAGCAATGCTATTTGCAAAAATACCTCCAAAATAAGAATGATGGGAGAACGTGTCAAGAACTAGCATGACGGGCCCTTTCTTGTTCTTAAAAAACAAATTAGGACAAAAATCTGAATCTGAGCCTATAATTTTCACTTTATATATTCCACAGATGCCGTTTATTTGGAAATGAAGATAAAAAGTCTGCATCTGGTAGATCTCTGCCTGTCTCTCAGCCATCAATGGAACAAAGTCTCTTTGAGGAGAGACGTTTCAAGCCTACCTTACCCAGAAATGTTAACATAAAAGGGCAAGAAAATTTTAAAATAATGATTTAAATTGTAAATTAATGAGCTCTGGCTGCTTTAAAACTTCAAGGTTAGTCTCAGAATACTGCCAATAAGGGCAAATTAAATGAGCTTCACACTGACCATTACGGAATATTTTTCTAACATTGATACATTCTCATTGTAACCTTTACAGTCCTGCACATCCTCTTCCTCTCTCTTGGTCTTTAATCGGTAGCTCTTAAATAGCGATTGCTCTATATATTCAATGGCACCAAATTCTTTAATACAAAGTTAAAATTAAAAAATATTCCTTGAACTTAAAAAGGAAGGAGAGGGCAATGTAAAATTTCTCTATTCTTAACAAGACAGCGGTCTTTTTGAGGTGGTACTCCCTGTACTGTACTTTGTGCCGCCCAGTAGACATGCCTATGACCACAAATAACATCTCCATGGTTAGTACCCCCACATGTATAACATCTTCATAGTGCGTACCCCCACCTCTATTTCTAGAGAAAAGCACTGCCGATATGTTATTCCTGACGCAGGTCGTGAAAAGGAATTGCATCCCAACTGGGACAGGTTTGAGTTTCAGATGGTCATTAAAGTGCTGACTCTTGTGTTTAGCGAGGGAGAGCAACAGTCCCAGTTCCAGAACATCTGAGCACAATGTCCCCCAAGTGGCTCTTGCTGGTGTTGTTATCAGGATTCTTTTGAGCTGAGTAGATCTTTCCAAACAAGGGGCCGTTTTTCATTCCATATGCTATGGAAACTGCTTTGTGAAATCATTTTTACCCCCTCCCCTGAATAAAAAACTCATAATATTTATCTTTCTAACATGAGAGCTCTGGTGGATCAGGACAAAGGCCCCTCTAGTCCAGCTTCCTGTATCTCACAGAGCCTGGGCACCAGATGTCTCCAGGAACACTCAAAGCAATAATACCTGCCTACTGCCAGATGCCATCATCATTTTAAAACCTGCTTTAAATTAAAAAGTCCTAATTAACGGAAGAGATAAAGCTTGGCTAAATTCCATCTGACATTTTTAATATATTGTAGACTGAGAAAACTAGTATACCCAGAGACAAAGCTTAGGTAGTCAGAGCGCAACCATTTCACTAGGAAAGGGGGAGCTGCTAATTAGGCCAAGGGAAATAAAACTGTCATTGCAGGATAAAAGGGTAGGAGAGAAACAAACACTAATTGCCGCTTCATTGTCAAACAATATGGTATTGCAGAGCTCAAAAACTCATTTATTTGTAAATACCAGAAATCATCAAGTCAAGGCATTCAATGGAACGCCAATGCTGGGTGTCCTCTGATGTTCTCAAAGCATTCCAGGACAAGGGATTCAGAGAGCGGGGATCAGCCTCATGCGGCAAAGCAGATCAAAATATTATCGTCACATGAATTATTCTGATGAACTGCTTTAAGGATTTTAGAACCAGCCCTAAAACAGCCATCTATTTCAAACAAGGGATGCATTAGCTTGCTTTATTATCTTTAAACTTTAATTAGGGTACTTAAAATGTAAGCTGCGTTATCAAGTGCAATTAGTCATAACTCCAACAGTAATTGATTTTAACTTACATTCTGCTGCTTGGAATAATCTTGTGCCCATCTCTAAACCAAGTCACTTGTGGTCTGGGGTAGCTGGTGATGAGCGGGAAGTTTAGAACCGCGGCTTGCCCTTCAGACACCGTTTTCCTCTTGTCTACATCCAGGAAATTCCCCATATCTGAAGAAAAAGTGGCAATTTTCAAAAATTTCTTCTTCTGCACATTATGTTACGATTTTTTAGGGGTCAAAGAGAAGAATAATTATGTTTTACAGCAGTCAATGGAATTGCTGTAATTGAGCAGCAAGACAGAACAGGCCTTGCGGTAGTGCTGATGAGCGCAGGTTTGGGGACGTGTAGCGAGGCATGAGGCAAAGCCCAGTGACACTCAGGCACCCAAGAAGTGTCTCGTCAGCACTCCTGCACACTCTCATTTCCTAGGGTAGGCAATTGGCTTTCCCCCAACTGAAAATTGACACAGATGAACTTCTGGACTGGAAATTTACTAGCAGAACAGAAAAGAATATATGGAAAAACCATATAAACAAGGTTGTCCTGGCTGAAAATTCTATGATGGCTTTTCCATTGTGAATTTGGGCATGTAAAGAAAACTGGCCCTACAATCCAGAATAACTATGGGAAGACATAAGAGGCAGTTACTCTGGATTGCTCTATGAATTTCCATAGGTTTCCCATAGGTGGCACCGTAACCACGTCTGTGTAAAAGGTCCCGTAGTTACTCTGGATTGTAGCCTTAGAATATTTTAAGAACCTAAGAAGAGGCTCCACTGGATCAGTCCAAGGCCCATTTACGTATTACTTCCTGTTTTACGCAAGCGGCACATATGATGACACCTGCATCCAGGTGCCCCATCCTGCATTTCGCATTTTGAGATTGTCCACCTCTACACACACCCCTCATGGCTTGTAACCCACTGACTCACAACAACAATTTCCATCTTCTTTTCCTCTTTAAAATTAAAGTCCTGAAGTGGTTGGCATCAGACTTAATTTACATCAATGTATACAATCCAAAAATAAAATATATCAAAGCTCAAAGTCATTGTCCAAGGATGAAAAGAACTGGAAGCCAGGCCTGTTTTTATTCAGAAAAGCCAGCACACTTCTCTGTGTGTATTTGGCTTGATTTAAGGGGGGAAACTGGTTGAGGAAAATCAGGGAATTGGTCCTGTGATGTGGCTGCTCTCACTCAACGCAGCCAAGAGACAAAATAAAAATCCAAGATATAACTAGCCATTTAAGCAGGAGGGAAAAAATAAAGTCAGAGTAGTTTAAATTGGGCTTTAATCATCAGTGTGATTTTTTCCATGCTCCAAAATAATTAACACTGTATGATTCATAGAAGTCCATATCTTCTGTTTACAACTGTAATCAGATTACCTACTTAAAAAGAAGTATTGAACCATGCAAGTAGTTCTAATTAACCTTGTTGTTACATGATCAGTTTAGCTTCCATAATGTAGACTCTTTCTAATTAAGAATTGCTTTCACAATTCTTATGCACCCCTTCTTCACATTAATTTAGAATGCAACTAATTATTTTTTCAGCAAAATATTCCTCTTCCACAAAAAGCAGTGAATTTGATTATGCTTTTCCAGGTAGGGTATGATTTTAAAGAGTATTTTACATATTTTCCATTGCAGCAACAGTAAGAAGCTGCTGCCGACATCCAGCTTAAATGTTGGAAGAGTTAAATGGTGTTCCTGAGTCCCAGTTAATGCTCAAGTACTGCTGAAGACATAACATGGGCAGGGACTGTTTTGAGAAAATTCTGGGCACTGGCAGCAGCACATCAGATGATGCTCCTTTTACTTACAGATGTGCCAACCATTGCCTCTGCTCCTCTACCTGCACCCTAGCTTTGGAGGGCAACAGAAGTCTGGAGGAGACACTCTAGCCAGCTACTCCGCTCACCTCCACACTTCCTCTTCTGCTCTGTTCCTTGTCTCACATCCATCAAGTGAAGGATGAAGAGGAAGGAGTGGGTTCTCTCAGACACAGATAAGCTGACACTGTTGTTGTGAGTATCTTAATCCTGATTAAGCCATCAGGCTCTGAAGTTGGTTTTCAAGAGAAAACCCATTAATTGTGTTTAAAGCTTGAGTAATGCTAGGCTGAGGTTAAGGTATGAGCAGAATTTGAACTCCAAAGGGCAAAGAAGGAGCATTCAAGCTGCAATCCCAACCTCCAATTAGGCTGTCATAAGACCCAGGCTAAGTCCTGTGCTGACCCTGGGGGGTGACACAAAAGTGCTCTAATGCATTTCTGCCCCACTCCCGAGGGGACACCTCCCTACACCAGCACGGGAAGTTAGGCCAGGTGAGCTATGCCAGTCTAAACTGGTTAGGCTTGGACCCTAGCCCCTGAAAAATATCCCCATTACCTCTGCACTAATTCTATTCAAACTAGGTTAAGCATTCTAGCCTTCCTACACTTAACTGGGAATGGGGAAGTACAGAATGAAATGGAATAGGAGAGGCTCGAGGAGCACCTGTCAGGGATGCTCTAGCAGGATTTCCTGCTACAGGCAGGGGATTGGACTAGATGACCTACTGTGTCCCCTCCAGCTCTAGGATTCTGTGATACTGAGGAAACATACATAGGATTGTGCTGCACTTCACTTACAATATTTCACAGACCTATCAACTATGTATTTTAAGTTGATAGCTCTATTGGATGATGCCCACAAAATGGATGTGTAAACAAGGAGTAGCTGAAGAGTTAATTCCCGCTTGGACAATTTGCACAGAATTATCTACTGTTATGCTTGATGCTAATATTAAACTGCAGGGAAAAAATACATTCAGCACATTTTCCTCACAATAACGCTCTCCCCCATTTAATCACTTCCTTGTAAATGGTCATACAGTATCTAATAAAGAATTCCATTCACCCACTTCACCTTCCTGCCATTTATCAAATGACAGGCACTGTTGCTGACCTTCCAGTTAAGTAACCTGTGGAACAATAATCAAAGGCTCAGACAGAGACGTGTGGGGTATAAACAAATAGGAGAACTTCAGATGAGTGTGAGTTTTCAACTTGTCATATATGCCACAGGCAGTTAAGAACATGAAACAGCTGGGTAGAGCGTCCCACCTGCAAACCAAATTTAAGCTGACTGACAGCACCTTCTACTCTCCCCAAATCAGGAAGCCAACTGTGGAGGTATAACTTTGCCTTATGAACTTTGCCTTATGAACTTATGAGTATATCTTTAGTTTCAAAATTTCCTCATAGCAACAAAATCTTAATGTGTAGAACTCCAGAAGTGCACTAATGGGGATGGGACAAGGATAACTTCTTCCCCTTGATGATCGATCGATCGATCTATCTATCTATCTATCTATCTATCTATCTATCTATCTATCTATCTATCTATCTATCTATCTATCTATCTATCCATCCATCCATCCATCCATCCATCCATCCATCCATCCATCCATCCATCCATCCCTTCCTCATCTATCTATCCATCCATCCCTTCCTCATCTATCTATCTATCTATCTATCTATCTATCTATCTATCTATCTATCTATCTATCTATCTATCTATCTATCTATCTACAGTATGATCTTGTCACATTAGTCACATTAATTAATATTTTAATCAGTGTTTTAACATAGATGTTCTTTAATGTTTTAAGATGTCTTTTTAAACTGTTTTACTATTGATTTTATTCAATTTTAATATATTGATTTTATTGTTACTGTTTTTAGCAACAATAATGTTGTAAGCCGCCTTTAGTCCCTCTGGAGGAAAGGTGGGACATAAAGTAGTAGTAGTAGTAGTAGTAGTAGTAGTAGTAGTAGTTGTAGTAGTAGTAGTAGTAGTAGTAGTGAGTGGACCAACTGGCTTGTGTCCCTTATTTATCTTGGAAAAATGGAAAGAAACAATTGTCAGCTAAGACATGCTCAGGGTCTGGAACCTACAACTCCTTTCCGTTTGGGTAAAGTAGCACAGGACTCCACTAACATGCAAGCGAAAGACTTTATAATATTGTAGCACGCAATAAATTTCATTGGGATCTTGTTAGGAAATATTGGTATAAATATTTTTCCACACATACATGCCACTTGGACTTCTGATTTTTTTTGCATGAGGGCCCCCATTCTGTTCCTTACAACACACTGATAGAAGCCACCATCAGATCTTTGCAAAGATGGTATAACGTACCTGCAAAACACAAAGAAAAATAGTTACAGGAGCAAGAAAATGTAATGGATATTCTTTAAAACAGTTAGGCCTGGACTGTGGCCTTAATCTCATTAATATCTTCATTAAGAGCGATAGAGCCACATTTTGCAAGCTGTGGCTCACAATCAACTGGTGTGTTGCAACCTAGTATTTGGGCTGCAATCCTAAAAACACTCCCAGGAAAGACCCATTGAACACAATGAGGCTTATTTTTGAGTAGACATTGTTAGGTTTGCACCCCTAGTAGATCACAGGCATGCCATAACTAGGAAAAGGCAGGAGAAAAGGGTGTGCAATCTAGAAATTTCCAAGACACACTGAAGCGCAACCTACTTGACTGGTCGCATTGCATTGTGTCATGCTCAGAAACACCCTGCAGCTTCCAGGTCCACAAACAGAAGCATGAACCGTCAGTACATCACAACATACACTTGAGAAATGCAGCATAACATGACACGCACCATTTTCCCCTGCTACTTCTTTGCCTTGGCAAGATCCACTGTGAATGAAGTAGTGGAAGTCAAGGCACTTGAGGACTCTCCTTTGGGGTATATAGAGAGAGAGCTTTGAGGGGTTTAAATTCCTTTTTGTTCATTCTCAGTATGCAGACAAGGGTACATTATTGCCATATATGTATTATTAGGTGACATGCTCATCAAATGTAATGCAGTATTACCATGTGTTTGTGGAGGTGAGATTTAAAATACATTTCAAATATTAATGAAATACACACTTAAACTGCTTTTGAAACAGAAACAGCAAATGGCATTAGGGTTGAAGGTAGAGGTCCAAGCTAGTTATACAAGGATTTTTTATGGACGGATTGGACTTAACATGAATGACCACTGCAAATCACGGTTGTAGAGCGGAAGTCATGCAAGCACTCATTCCATTCTTCAGACCCAGAAACTAACCCCTCCAGATATTGAGGAACTTCCTTAATTCTATTACATGCAATAGAAGAGCAAGAAACATGGAATTGGTTCTTTAAACCTATTTTTCCATTGTTTTCTTTACCCCATGGAAAAAATTCCATGGATTTTTCCCCCTGGGGTGGGGGGGATCCAGAACAGAATCCTAGTAAATAATGAGGGACACCTGCTATTCTTCAGTTGAGAAACTGGCTTAACCTAGTCCTGTGTAACTTTAACCATACAACAGCACAACAAACTCTCAGGGGTTCTGAAGGGCCAGGGTTTGAAGACCCCAATCTAGACCAGACAGCTCTTGCTACTGAAGTCCAGTATCTTTGAAAATCGACGAGCACCCGTTGGGGATGCTCTAGGGGTATTTCCTGCTGCAGGCAGGGGGTTGGACTAGATGACCTACTAGGTCCCTTCCAACTCTAGGATTCTAGGATTCTATGAAAATTGCAAGGGAAAAGGTTGTTTCAAGCATTAAATGCAGCTTACCCCCCAAAAGCCAACAGGCTTTCCTTTCTAGTGACAGAGAGATCTTTTTGCATGCAAGGGAGAAAAAGGCATTTTCATTGTCTGGATGCCAGAAGGGCACTTAAAGTTTCTGCAGATCTGAGCAAGTAATTTAGGAAAATGGACAATTTGTTGGGAGTGGAGCAGCCCGGAAGATACAGGCTGCTTAAGAAATCTATGAAAGAAGATGGATTGTACATCAATAAATTAAAATATCATTGAAAACCATAGAAACAAGGGGTATTTTTTGTTCTAGAACGCAACCAATCATTTGGTTTTAATAAGGTTGTTCAAAATCAAAACGTGGTCTTAAAAAAGATACCAGCCTGAATTCATTCTGTATTTTCAGAGAGAACCACCAATTTGAAAGAAAATATCAAGACAATTGCCTGGATCCTTCAGTTCAGCAGTACACTTAAGGAGAAGCTCTGCATTTTCTTCCCTCCATCCATATTTTAGAGGCTTGACATCTTAAATATATTGGGGGGGGGGGAAATCTCACAACGTCCTCACTTCTCACTGGAGCAGGAATTGTGAGAGTGGGTCGTGGCCAGGGCAAGCACTGATCTCAGGCCCACACTCATCCATGAGTCCACTCAGCTGAACTGATTTTGACCTCTCAGTACCCCCTGGTGTACCCTGGTGGAGCTGGCAGGGGCACCACTGTATACAGAGGGTTTCACTTCAAGACCCCCAGAAATCTGGCACCACACTGCACCATGACAACATTCTGATGGCTTTTAGCTGAACTGGATACTAGGTTGACCGTTCTGTCCTTGGTCTTCTGCAGAAATCCAGATATCACCATGCTGTTTGCTGCTTGGGTAACAGCCTGTCCTCCATAACAATCTAACCCAGGCTTTCATGCTTCACATGCAGCGTATGCAGCGCCAAGCACGATACCATAGTCTTTCAAGACTGACGGAGTTTGCCTAAAAAAGAGACTAGATCCAAATATAGCAAGCCCAACACTATTCAACCAAAAACAAATATACTTCTAGCTGCATAATTTTGTCCTAATGAATAAATGTAATTCCCCTGCATATAAATGCAAAAACATGCCGAGTGCATCTTGGTTTGTGGCAAGCAATTAAAAATAAATAATAGACCTGAAATATTCATAGTAACATATTTTTATTGAAAATTTTGATTAGCTTTCCGGACGCGTTCTGTATTAAAAGATAAATGCTTCAAGCGTTCAAAACAAGTTAATCAAACTCTAAACAAAATAAATATGCCTTTCATCATGACCCAAGGAACTTATTACGTTTTGTCACAACAAAGTGCATGTAACAGTACTAAAATATGCTTCTTCTACCTATTCCTACAGTAGCAATATGTAACAATATACTGCATCTTCGTGCTAATAAATATTATAACTTTCATTGTTATACGCATGTTCGTTTTGCAAAATGCTACATTTAAAATTGCATTCTGAGTTTTCTTCTTCAGGCTGAAGGTGTCCACTCTCTTTCTTATCAGCTTCTGACCTTTCTATAAGTCAGTCTACTGGTAGCTCCCCTCCTACCTTTCCATTTCTCCTCACTTTTCTCCATGTATCCTTGGCTTCCTTCAGTTGCTTTGCTGCTGACAGACTGTAGCAAGACATGCTTTTGTTGATCAAGCTAACAATTGTGTTCACTCAAAATGACACACTTGGGCAGCAATCCAGAGTAACTACATGGAGTCCTTGCTCTGGTGTAAGAACAATTTACTCTGGATTGCAATATGAATTTCCCATAGGTTTTCACTAGGTGGTGCAGTAACTATGGGTGCACGTAATGTCTCTTACCTGCTCCCAAAGTTACTCTGGATTGTCAGGTTGCTGACTTTTGTAAATCAACCTGGTAGATATTTTTGGCCTAAAACTCATTTAACATTTCAATTTTGTGCATGTAACAAGCAGGACTCCGTCAGTCTCGAAAGACTATGGTATCGTGCTTGGCGCTGCATGCGAAGCATGAAAGCCTGGGTTAGATTGTTATGGAGGATAGGCTGTTACCCAAGCAGTAAATCCCCCCTCTCCACACCACTGAATTAGTCCATTGGAAAGGCAGAGCCAATACGATTGGATCCAGCTGGCATCGCAGAGCTGGGCTAAGGACAGGAGCTCACCCTGTCTTGTGGGGCCGACCTGGGTTTCGAACACTGGCCTGCTGGTTAACAGGCACAGCGTCTTAACCGCTTGCGCCACACACAGCCCACATAATTGCATGTAACAGCACACTGTATAAAACATACACAAGTGCTTTTTGAATGTTCAGTGAAATCTACCTCCTCCCCAAATATATTCAAACCATACCTTCCTTACCCTACAATCCAGAGTAACTACAGAAAGACACAAGAGGCACTTACTCTGGATTGCTCTATGCATTTCCCATAGGTTTCCCATAGCTGGCACTGTAACTACGTCGGTGTAAAAGGTCCCGTAGTTACTCTGGCTTGTAGCCTTAATCCCCTAAACTACTATCTAAGGGGCCTGCACAACTGACTAATTAATAGGTTCTGTAGAATAAAATAGAGCAGTAGAAATTTACATAAACATTCTCTAATACCTAAATGAAAAGAGAATTCTCTTATTCAGCAATCATGAACTGCATCTACTGCATTCCTATTGCATTTATAATCCCTATAAATTCCTATTGCATCTCATTGTAACGCTTCAACAGTGCACCACATAACAAAGAAGAATGCAGTTAAGGGGTCATAGTTCAGTGGGAAAGCCCTCCCTTTGCATGCAGATGATCCTGATCTCAGGCCATGAAATCACTAGGTAAGGCTGGGAGGATTCCTGTCAAACTCTGAAGAATGAATGACCTTCAGAGAGTGTACAGACGGACAGACATTCAGATTTAGCGGAAAGCAACTTCAAATGTGAAATTCTTGCTTAATTCAATAAGGAAAAATTAAACTGGAATTTTAAATGCCACTTACTTGTATCCACTGGTGAAGGCAGTGATTTCCACATCATTATGCAACCACTTAAATTCCAAAGGCCAGCTTCCTTCAGCCAAGCACGTAAGCACAAGACGGTTTCCTTCTAGATGAATTTGGGGCAACCCTGGTTCTGTCTTGAAGTAGGGTGGAACATCATCTGAAACACGGGGGGAAACATTTATGATCAAACAACAGAAGTTTGTGGTACTTACAATATACTATATTCTATATATTGTACTCAGGAGAGGGCACCCAATGAAATGGACTTGGAGATGTGGGAAAACTAAACTGAATTTACCCAAATCCTTGCAATGGAAAAGAACTGCAGTCAACCTAAAAAAGTAGCTATTTGAAAGTAAGCCCCACTAATTTCAGTGGGCTCTACTCCTAGGTAAGCGTGCCTCTGCCGAATAATAAAAGCAGCATGCATCTTTTAAGAATTTATGTTTTTACACATCCCACTCTGCTCAACCATATTTTTACCCTTTTCTGTATTTGAAGTTCTGACCTCAAATATAGCTGCATTTTATTCCCTCCATTATAAATTTGGTACCAGGATCTTCTGCTTTCTTGCAATGCACAGGAATTAAATCCAGTTCATTAAACTCTCTTTACAAAGTTGGAAAAGTAAGCCTGGATGAAATTATTATCACAGCAGGACACGTCGCAGGAGAAATGAGGGATCTCGATAGAAGCTTTGAACAAAACATCCTGCAGTACAGCAAGATTAATGTGCCTTCCAATATTGTCTTTAGCCAGACTGCCTTAAATGATATTTTCCTCAAAAAAAATATTAGCATGTGTTTGAATAAAAGTTTTTAATAGTGTGCAAGTCAGGTATACTTTTGAAACGTGCATCAACCTATGGTTGAAGCTTGTTAAAACAATTCCAGGAAAGGAAAGCAAAAACATGACCCTTTGGATTCAGTTATTTAAATAAAGTCCAAAAAAGCTCCATTTTACTGGAGTGATGATATCAAACAGCATTATTTATTCAAGCACTACCCAATCATAATTCCTCACACATCACTAATAATAGCATCCAGTCAACTTTAGTGAATTGGTCAGATCTCTGGGCTATAATTATAAATGTCAATCCTCTTATAGGAAATCTGCTGCCAGCTTGCTATTTTAAGATGAAACAATGCATTACTCAAGAGGTGCAAGACACATATGTGTGCATGGAGAGAGAGAGAGAGAGAGAGAGAGAGAGAGAGTCCTCCATTCAAACTCCAGAGGCGATCTGGTGAGTGAAGGACTCTGCACACATCAGTGGCACAGGTAATGATCCAAGCTCAAAATGTTGCACTGGAAGTTTTGTCATAACTAGAAGTGACATCATGCCAGGCTTTTTAAAAAGAAAATTGGGGGGAAAACTGCCTCCTCCAACTCAGCAGCTCATCGGCCATCAGTCTCATGGGTCAGGTTGGAGTTCAGAAAATCTATTTTTCCCTCCATAAGCTGATGTTTTCATTTTCTGGTTAATAAGACATACCCTACCATCCAGTAACTACAGGAAGACGTAAGAGGCACTTACTCTGGATTGCTCTGTGCTTTTCCCATAGGTCTCCCAAAGGTGGTATTATAACTATGTTGGTGTAAAATGTTCCGTAGCTACTCTGAATTGTAGCCACAATGTTTGAAACAATACAAATATTCCAGTGCACTTTGTTTCATTGTATTCTGCATTAAATTACCTTTCCATTGATGTATAATGTGATATTATTATTCATCCATACCCTGTTTTTCACAATTTTAGCCATGAATGTTAAGCTCAGCTTGTTGCCCACCCAAGCTCACTATGAGGTGCAACCAGTGGTGGGCTAACACCGATTCGGACCGGATCAGGCGATCCGGTAGCTACCGGGAGGCCGCCGGTCGCGAACCGGTAGTTAGGGGGGCTACCGATCCGGTTCGCCCCCCTTCGTGGGGTTTTCTGGGGGGTTGGAGGGTGACCTGGGGGCAGTTGTGGGCAGGGGGGCTGATTACATACAGTTCCGGGGGGTGGGGGGGTCACCCGAGGCTTCCTTTGTTAAGTAGCACCAGCCGCGGCTGAGCACTACTGAAAAATGGTTTAAAATTCAGTGTGCATGCGCTCCCAGCTTATTAGGAAGCAGTGAGAGTTCCTAGAGAGGACCTGCGTAGGCGGGACCTCAATTGAACTCTTCCGGCTAGTGAAAGTCCGGATGGCGCTACTTAACAAAGGAAGCCTCGGGTGACCCCCCCCACCCCCCGGAACCGTATGTAATCAGCCCCCCCCTGCCCACAACTGCCCCCAGGTCATCCTCCAATCCCCACAATACAAAGCCCAATTCTGACTACTCAGAAGTAAGTCCCATGACAGGCAATGGGACTTACTCCCAGGAAAGTGACTGGCTCTGTAGCCTGGATCCAAACCTTACAACTCAGAAGTAAGTCCCATGAAAGGAAATGGGACTTACTCCCAGGAAAGTGGCTGGCTCTGCAGCCTGGATCCCAACCTGACTACACAGAAGTAAGCCTCATGCCAGTCAATGGGGCTTACTCCCAGGACAGTGTGGAAAGGACAGCAGCCTCAGAGCACCATCCTATGCAGGTCTACTCAGAGGTAAGTAATTTTTAAAAAAAATTTAATTTTTTTTAAAAAAATTTAATTAAAAAATTCTTGCTGGCCCCGCCCCTGGCAATGCCCCCTGACCTCAGCCCCGCCCCCTGACCTGGCCCAGCCCGCCCACTTCTGGAGAACCGGTTGTTAGGGCCAAGCCTGCCCATCACTGGGTGCAACTGCTACCCCCTGCACCCTCATAGCTATGCCACTGGCACAAATCACTGAGTCTACGCAAACACCTGGCTTCACTAGAGAATCAAGAGAGCAATTTGTCCTGCTTTCATCTCTGTGCAGGAAGAGTGGAAGCTCTGGGAGGAAACAGAGTTGACTGGTGTGACTGGTCAAGGTCTTGAGGAGCAGCAGCTGAAGAAACCTGGGGAACAGAATGAGCTTTTGGGATTCATCTCCTAGAAATAAAGGCACTGAAGGTACAGACACTGAACAGAAAATGCTCATTGCTGCAGGCCTTTTGCAGCCAGTGATGGAGCTCCGGCTTTACTGAATCCTGTGGCAAAACTGCACTGCTATCCAAGCAACTTGGTTTAACATTTTTCTTTAAAACTCTCCGAATAGGGTGTTTTAAAGAGTCCACACACTGTATGTCTCAGAACTACGGAGGAAAAGGCATCAAAGTTTTATATAACTTAATTATGAACACTTTGCATGCTATCGGCCATAAGCAAGTAAGTAAAGTTTGCCCCAGAGTCCACTCAAATCAGTGAGAATTGCCAGCATGTGGAAGGAACTCGTTGTGGAATAAATCCACCGGTCCCCCTTTTTCCCCGTAGGAAACTATGAAGCCATACAATGAAACCGATGTCTCCAAACCAAAGTTACCCTAATTATCTCTCTGTACCCATTTTTATTAGTTTCCATCAACACCCAAGTTAATAGAAAGATAATGCCACTCAGGGGGGAAATGCCTTGTGGTTACTTTCTGGTATAATCTTTTCCTGATCTTCCTTTTACCGTTCTTTACACAATAACTTTTGTACATTAGAAAGCTATTTCTAGCAACTGTGGACTTTAAAAAGGTGACAAAGAGTAAAAAATCCATACAATACAATTGTGCTATCCACAAAGAAAGGACTGTTATTCTATCCTCTTGATGCTAAGAACACACTGAGGCTGCAATCCTAACTGCCAGTTAGGCCAGCAGAAGTCCTGGCACAAGTCTCATGATGCCCTGGGGGTGTCACAGACGTGCCACAAGGCACCTCTGTGCCACTCATGGGAACTTAGGCCAGTGTATAGACAGACAGTGGTCTCCCCCCACCACCAAGCAAATAGGGAGACAGGCAAATTGTGCTGGCCTAAATTGGTTAGGATGGCACTCTAAAATAAAGAACATTCCTGTATAATTAGCATTTTAGGTGTCTGGATCAAGAACCTCAATGTGTGAGGTCAGGACAGCACCTAGCAAATCATGATTTGCTCTGAAACAAGTCATGATTGTATCTGCTGTATCTTGGACTCTGCTGTTTCTTGAGAACAGTATTAAGATTTTTACTTTAACTTCTTCCATTTCCAGCTGATGAGGTCCTTCATGAGAAAAAGTGCTTATTTCTGGTCATCAACCTACTTGATGACATCATTTCCTGCTTAAATGCATCACCTCCGGCCCTTAGCAGGCATCACGAACGCCATTTGGCCTTCTTTATAGAACAAGCACACAAAAACAGATAAGAGACTTTTTTCAACTGCATTCTTGAAGACCATTAACATTTCTACCTTTCTGCCCCTCTCTGTTCCCAGACAGTCTACCATGTACTTTTATTACAGTCTACCATGTATCAGTCTACCATGTACTTTTATTAGACATTTCCACAAACACCAAGACCTTTGTCCAGCGCAGTCCAAAGAACAGTATCGAATGACTCCATTTGTCATCATTCATATTTCATCTCTGGCTCGTAACAGCTGGAGTGCATGTCCAAACGGAGCCAGCATTTAATAAACTCTTAGCACTGACTCCAGAGGAATGTGAGTGTCACGTCACGTCCATCTCCTGCTCTCAGCCTGTACTCAAATCCAACAAAACAGCTCTACATGAAACAATAGTTTCCACTGCTCATTTTTAGGCTCTCTGCTGCATCCTACAAGTGCCTCCAGTCATCTGTTTCTGTTACGTGATACATCATTTAAATGACAATTCAGAAATTGAACCAGATGGATGTGTAACCCAAAACCACAAAGATGTTTACTAAGAGCAAAAGCTATTAATAACCTAAAAAGTGTGCTTTTTAACAGCGTGAGGGACTGGGAGTGTGTGCGTTTGCACGTACGTGCTGTTCTCATAACAACAAACCACGGCTGGTCCATTGTTCACTAGTTGCAAAATACTGTACACTACATTACAACTCTTTGTGAAGCTAAGGTCAGTCTCATCCGATCTACCATATCAGGGAGAAATAGAGATCGATGGGAGGTTCAGAATTCAGAAAAGAGGGAATTCTTCATGCAGCACACAGTGTGTCGCATTCATAGCCACAAGGTGCAGAGACGACACTAGATCAAACAGCTCTAGAAAGGGACGAGTCAAATTCCTGAATGACAAGTCTATCAATGGCACAATATCTATGTGCCCCAATTTGGCAGCAGTGTGATGGCAGGAAAGAACTACACATTTCAATCTCCTGATTTGGGGTTTCACGGAGGCAGCAGGTGAGAACCACTGTAACAATATGGTTTGATTGATCAGAACTACTCTTAACATGCTTAACAACATCCCTGTCTCCCTTTTCAAAGCTGTAATAGGAAGCTGCTTTTCTTTTGGATGCAAAACTTCAGGAAGCCTTAATTTTTATAATCCCACTGCCTAAAGCAGGGATCTCCAAATCCTGGCCTGGGTGCCATATGCGGCCCTTGGCGAGCCTTGGCAAACACTGGCAAAACCCCTCTATCGGGCCCTTGGGACAGCCTTTTTTATCCACTCCAATACATTATTATTTGTAAATTTATGTAAATGTATTCAAATTTGAAATGTAAATTAGTTTTCCAGCCCCCGACCACAGTGTCAGAAAGATGGTGGCCCTCCTGCCAAAAACTTTGGAGGCCCCTGGCCTAAAGGATATCCTGTTAAACTTCCTGTGTCTTCATTCTGTTCCATAGTTGGCCAATATATATTACCTACCTATGCTGAACTGTGTTTGTGCAAATTGCTTAGACAAAGTATGAGTGAATATTTGATGAGGATATGGTTTACTTTATGTATACACTCTTGAGTCACAATCAAGCCTTAGTGACAGCTAATTTCAGAAGGATGTGATTAGAATTTATTTTAGGATCCAGATTGAGAGCCAATCTAAATTAGCCTGATTTTTTTCAAAAGAACTTGAAATTCAAATGTTATTTTTCCTGCTGACAGCCTAATAAGCCAACATCAATAGTACTATAGGTTATACAGTGGTGCCTCACATAAAGAGACTAATTCGTTCCAGAGGCATGCTCTTTAAGTGAAATGCTCTTATAATGGAAACTCAGATGATTGGTTCCACAATCCCCAAAATATTCCTATAAAAATATTAACTGGATGTCAAAACGATGACAAAACACTGTAACTGAATTCAAAACATGCATTCAATGTGCACGATCCTATGAAGTCTACTTAGGCTGCAATCCTAAAGACACTTTCTTGGGAGTAAGCCCCCTTTAACACAATGATGCTTATTTCTGGGTAGACATGGTTAAGAGGCTGCAATCAAAGACACTTTCCTGGGAGGCTTACCTGGGCTGCTGCTGGAGGTTCAAGGTGGTCAGTGGGGGCACTTGGGGGCAGTTAGAGGCAGCAGCGCTGGCCGGCAGCCCTTTTAAAGAGCCTTTGTGCGAAGTGTCAGGGCTGCAAAGCACGCGTGCCCATAGTGCACTTGCTTGTTAAGTGAAGCGAACTTGTTATGTGAAGCACGATTTCTTGGAAATTTTTGCTTGTTATGTGAAACGCATGTTAATTGAGGTAGCACTGTAATAACAACATGGTTTGGATCTATCTAATTTCAGGATAAGGTAGACGCCTTCAGGGTGCAAGAATTGTATCACCTAAGAGGAGTTTTCTTTAAATGTGGCACCTACAGCTCTTCTCCATCAACTGGTTATTGTGAACAGGTCTGAAGCTTGGCAGATGTAAAACAGAACTGAACAGAAAGTTGTCACAATACAAGGCAAGATCTACCAGATGCCTTGGAGAAATAAAGGGAGTTGGTTGCACTATCCCCCATTTCAGCAGCAGTCTCTCATCTCATGTCTCAATAGTTTCTCTTTATCCATTTTCATCCAACAGGACTTGATTGCTACAGCTGTGTATTCCACAAACGCTCCTCCAGTATTTAAGAATTCACCAAAACACCATTTGTTTTGTCTTACATGTAATGAACAGAAATTGTGATATTAAAAGCTTGCTGTATGTGTAGTTACACATAACATTGAATGCATATAGTTAATCACAAACCTTTCGTGACAGGCATAGGACGGACTCAAATAATAACATACAATTATTTGCTCATTAAAAAGCAAATTAGTTGCATTTTGTGTTTGCTTAAATCCTCAGGCAATGCGTAACAGGTGCTAATTCTGAAATTGGTTTCAGGTGCAAATAGATTAAATTAGCATGTTTCATGATTACAGAAAACACTTAGTGGACAAAAGCCAATTCAGAAGGCTAACAACCAGACAGATACATTTTCAATTAAAGCAACACACATTAAATTAAAATATATTACGCTGCTTTATACATGCATTTATCAATAGCTTGCAGCATCTGGCCTCAATATGTTCGTTTACATACTTGCAATGCATCTTACACTATAAGTGTCAACTACAACTTTGTCCTAAGTAAACATGCTAAATATGAAAGAATTAGTGTTATCCGTAGATAAAATCATCATGTATACAAATCCCTTGTCAGAAAAGCATTATTAGACTAGAGTAATCGCATTACTGCCTTGAGTAGAAATGTTTTGCTAGTAACTGAGATAGTCACTAAGGGCAAAGAAAATGTTAGGATCCGATCAAGAAGGTTCTACCCCCACAATACCAATAAGAGGAATTATAATGTTGTTTTAATAGTTATTTGAGTATCAGCCTGCAATCAAGTTCCTTCAGCTCAGAGAAACACTGAAGAAACCAGATGTATCCATACAATATTTGACTTCATCTCTGGCAACTTGCCTAACAGATGTAGACATGCCTACCCGAAAGCGCACTGCTGCCCAGAGCTCTGACCTTCCACCAAAGGTCATCCACAGTCATCCTTCCATGCAGGTCAAGGGCTGCATCTTTCTGCACTGTGCCCAGTGCCTACAGGTGCTGGTCCAGCCTGGCACGGAAAGGGTGCTTGATAGCACATTTCCTACAACTAACGCCAGCACTGGAGCTCCAAGTCAACACTCATATAGAATAGGATTGAGCCCTGAACTATCTTAGACACTCCATCCAGCTCAGCCTTCCTGCCCAGGATTTTATTACAAGGGCTGCACTTGAGCTGCCACTACAAAGTCAGTTCGTGCCACTGCACAGCAGGCCACAACAATACATTCATGTAGTAGATTCTGGTTCAGTCGCCTGATGCCAATTCCCAAATGAATCCTGTGACAGCAACAATTATTTTCTTACACATTCCCCAACTGGCATCCCTTGACTTCTGGAAATTAGGAATTCTGACTCCTGTACTCCACCCTCATGCAGGAGCCCTGCATTGCTGATGCTCTTAAAAAAGGATTTAACTCAAATGCATTACTTGCAATGGCAGCCATTACTATTTGGAAAGAGAAACGGAGAGAGACGGTCTGCAAATTTTGAAGGTGATATATTTTTTGTGAAGCCAGGCAAGAAACTGCTAAGTACCTCTCAAGAGAGATGTGAAAATGAAATTGATACCATAAAGTTCTTGTCAAATATGTTTATATGAACACCTTTTTTATCAAGGTGAACAGAATGACTAAAAACCATTTAAATGAGAGAAAACTAAAAACCTTCAAACCACAAATTTAAAACTATTGACAATATCTGGAGAATAAATAAAATTCCATTGGAAAAGTAATATAAGGAAAACACTCAAAACAGAATACTGTGTCGCCATTAAAACAATGAAACTTATGGAAATCAATCATTTAGAGGCTTATGAAAAAGTCTTACAGAAATTTTAGCTTTCCCCAAATATAAATCTTACATAATACAGATCCATTCAGTGCTTTTTTTCCAGAAAGGAATCCTGGTACATTTGCTTTCCAAGACTCCTTGAGGAGACGGAAAGCCATATACTGTACACAACTTTCCATCAACACAACTGACCATTTTCTTTTTTCCCTCCACTACTGAGCGTGATCTTAGACTTCCATGTCATGAAGCTTGGCAGAAGCCAATTAATGTTTGTCTTTCTGGCCAACAAAGGCTAGTTTGCTTTAGAACAATAGTTCACCAAAGTAAGTTATGAAATTATTGTTGGCTTCATTTAAAAGAGGCAAGATCTCTTGTGCACACACATGTGCATGTAATGTAGAAACAGAAACAAACAGTATTAAACAAAAACAAACAGCACACACTAGCCTCTCCCATCTCCTTTTCCTGCTTTTCATGTTTCAACTGTGGCAAACATAACAGAGGAGGCCACGTGTATAGCTCATCTCTAAACTCCAACAGAAAGCATCAGAGAAGGAAAGGTGTAAATCTTCAGGCATCCCCTTAAATCAGCTTAGCAGGTCCCCTCTTATCTAGGTGCAGGGCTCACCTCAAGGACTTGTGAAGAGCATTTGACTGCTAATTGTTGTTTCACTAAATGTCTGGGGGAGGCTTTCTCACATCACAGCCAATGCTGCCCCTGACATGTTTTATCACTGAGAAGGTCACCGGTGGAGTCACCTGCTACTTAGAAAGTACTCCTTTTTTCCTTTTTGAAGCAATTCTGTCAATAAATCACTAAAAAACAACAGCTTTACAGCAAAGTTTCACTGATTTTACATCACAAAGATACTGTCATTTTTAAACTTTCTGATTTTTAATGGCAAAATTATATTTCCCTCCTCCACACACTTTTTATAGTCAGAAGCAGCAATTACTGCCAAGAAACACCAGAAATTTCAGCTTGAAATGGGAACATTTATGGAGCTTGAAAGTAAACCAAAAGTCAGCCTTTAGAAAGCAAACACAGATCATGTCTCCACATTACACTGAGAGGTGCAGTACAAGCATTTTCTTGCCAGATCTGTTCAGGTATCAGACCTGACCCTTCTGGCAGAATCATCCTTCACTGCATATCCTCACTCTTCCCCAGAATCAGGGTGGAATTTCCCTTTTTCTCTTCCCATAATCCCTCTACAAGTAACAGTTTAAGGGACTAATTCAAATGCTCAGTTGTGATGCAGTTCCTATTGCACATTTGCATCACAGTCCATGAGTAGTATAGGGGCATGGGCTTGCTTCAGATGATCCCATATGCAAACTGTATCCACATGCACAAGCTAAACACCTTGTCCAAATTTTTTTTCCACCAGGAATACTTTTTGTAAGAAACTCTTCTTTCCCCAAAACTGAAGTATAATTGGATGCACCAAATCAGTTTGCAACCCACCAGTAGTTCCCAACCCACAATTTGGGGACCACTGCTCTAACAATTTTGGAGGAATAACTGAAACCCCTGATACACAACCCCCATGATACACAACCCACAACCAGTCTGTGGCCCACTGATGGTCTGTGATATGTTCCTGGCTGGACCATACCAGGACCAGAGGCTGGAGACCTGCCTGGCCTGCCAAATTGCTCTAAGCAGGAGTGATCTGGGCATGCACAGCCCTGTGCTCAGGTTGTGCATACCAAGATCATTCCACGCAGAAGCAATCTGGGCAAGCACAACCTGAGTGCTGGGCTGCGCATGTACAGTTCGCTACTGTCTGGAGTCAACCGTGGATGTGCAGCCTCAGTTGACCTGTAGAAAAAAGTTTTCCATGGAACCAGTCTGGGGTCCTCCATAGATTGAAAACCCATGAATTAAAGGACTAAAATGAACTACAGTGGTACCTCGCTTAACAAGCGTTTCAACATAACAAGCAAAATTTCAAGAAATCTTGCTTCACATAACAAGTTCCACTTCACTTATGTGCTCAAAATAAGCATCCTGCTGAATACTGTCATATGAAGATCATCAGGGCACAATCCAGAGTGAGGGCAGTGAGGAGTGCCCTTTCTGGGCTGCCCCAACTATTCTGAATCCAGAGCAGAAGGTTATGCTGAATCCAAAGCGTCAGTACGCCCCAGCTGCTCCAGAGCATGCTCAATAGGCACCATCAAGTCAATGACAACTGGGGAGGGTTTGCTCCTGAGGAGACCGCCCTCAGAACAAGGAGGAGCTGTGGTGCCTGCCTTAGAAGGAGTCCCTGATGAGACTGCCAGTACAGTCTCCAGTGAATACAAGGGGCTTCTTGGTATGGCCTGCTGTATCCAGGATAGTGGCTGCTGTAGTTGTTCTGTATCCTGAGGTTGAGAGACAGGGGTTGCAGCTGGCCAAGAACTCAGATTTGTGGTCAATACTGCCATTCTTACTTTGCCTTGTCAGGGACCCCTGTGGGTCTACTCATTACTATACCTGCTCCTCAGGTGGTAGAACTCTGAGGAGCTGGAAGAGGGCATTTCTGCCCTGGAAACAGGCTCTGGATACAGAGTAACTGCTCTGCCCCGGGCAATGCTCAGCATGCCCTCAACACGCTTCTCCTGAACTGCCTAGGCTTCTCTAGCTAGGACAGCCTGGCTCTACCTGTCTTGGGTCAGCCTATTTCCAGAGTAATTAGGGTGGAGCATCCTGCAGTTGGGTCAGCCCAGTGATAGAGAGGGGAACCCAAGTGCACTTCTGGATTGTGCCCTTAGTGTTGTAATTCTTAGCAATTCTACAGCAAACCTTCTGCCAGGACTATCTTTCTTACAATAATGAAATTTGATTATGGTATTTTATTCAATTTTGCTGTTTCACAGGATTGCTTGTGCATCTGAATGTCTTGTAATTAGCATTAATGATGGACTTTTTCTGTACAATCCGCTTTCTTCTGTACAATCTGACCCCTCACCTAAGGTCATCTGAGGGGCCCTACTGACTGTGCCGCCACTAAGGGATGTGAGAGGTGTAGCAGCCAAAGATAGGGCCTTCTCAGTGGCAGCACCCCAGCTTTGGAACTCCCTCCCCTTAGAACTTAGGAAAACTCCCTTGACACAGAGCTTCAGGCAGAGCCTTAAAACCTTTTATTAAAAAAAAACATTTTAGTGGGGCAGAGGTTGGGGGGTTATTGTTTGTATTGTTTTTAGCTTCTATGTTTTAATTGTTTTTAACTGAATGGACTATTTAATGTTTTAAATTAAATTTTAACGTGAGCTGCCTTGAGTTGGTCTACAACCCAAGAAAGGTAGGATACAAATCTTTAAAATAAATAAAAAATAAAACTTGTATTTCCTCCACTAAAAATGAAATAATGTGATAGCGCAATTCCTGTCTGTCCCTACTTGGAAGGAAAACTTATTCAGTTCAGTGGAGATCCCAGGTAAATCTATAAGACTGAAGTCTCAGGTCTACAGCAAATACTATGCAGGTTTACACAGAAGTAAGCCTATTGTGCACAATTGCATTACCACTTATGCAATATGCAAGTATGCACAGCATCCAGACTATGGGCGAAATCCAGAGTAACTATGGGGAGTCCTTGCTCCGGTGTAAGAATAATTTACTCTGGATTGCAATATGAATTTCCCATTGGTTTTCACTGGGTGGTGCAGTAACTACGGATGCATGTAATGTCTCTTACGTGCTCACGTAGCTACTATGGATTGTAGGGTAAGCCTGCAATCCTAAAGACATTTTCTTGAGAGTAAGACCCATTGAACACAATGGGGCTTACTTTTGAGTAGACATGGTTAGGCTTGTACTCTAACGCACATTAGAACATAATGCATAACATCAGAATCAGGGCACTTAATTTTAGATATAAGACAAATAATTTTGGCCTACTTTAGATGCTTCTTAGACACAATAATGAGAATCTTTTCTGTTCTTTTAATGGCTTTACTGTAATATTTAAGACAACCTTTCGAGCCTTTTTCAAACACAAAGAAATTGCTCCTTTTAAAATATTAAGCCTTGAATAAGTGTTAAGCTAAATTAATGGTGTACATTTGCCATTCATTTCCTTGATGGGGACTTATTCAAACTCTGTGCAAGAATTTAAGTACCTGAGTATTTGCTTTGACGCTTATTTTTTGATAGGCATATTAAAATGTATCCACGATGAATGTGAAACCGAGTATGAAATGGTTATACATCTTCGTCTGCTGGGAAATGAGAGATGGTTAGCTTGATAGCTGAATCACTTTTGCAGAGGGAGAAGCTGCTCCTTCTCAGTCAGGGTTTGGGAGCTTTGACTTATCACTCTTCCAAACGGGAAAGTGGATATACTGTGGTCAGGTGTGAGAGTGGAAAAACAGGACGGAGAAAAGGAATCGGAGGGACCTCTTAGGTACAGGGGGGAAATGCATTTTTAAACAACACACACACACACACACCCGTGGAAACTATGATGTTGCAGGAAGCATGAATTCACTGTTGGCACCAGCAGTTCACCTGGAAGGGGTAAACCATGGAACCCAATTCACTTCCCTCTGCAGGGAAACATGTTAGCACAGCTCCATGACTCAGGGGAAGATCCTGCAAGCTGTCCCACAAGCCATATTGGTAGGGCCTGGAACAGAAGCACACCAAAGCAGCCTTCTCCGCACAAGCTTCTTGTTGCAGAGACCCCTATTTCAAGTTTGGTTAAAGTCCCAGGACAAGGTAAGGAGATTTGAAGCTAGTGCTAAACCAACAGTCAGGCTGTGGGTGGCGCCAGTGGTTAAGACACTGTGCTTGTTAACCAGCAGGCCAGGGTTCGAGATCCGGGTCGGCCCCACAAGACAGGGTGAGCTCCTGTCCTTAGCCCAGCTCTGCAACACCAGCTGGATCCAATCGTATTGGCTCTGCCTTTCCATTGGACTAATTCAGTGGTGTGGAGAGGGGGGATTTGCTGCTTGGGGAACAGTCTATCCTCCATATTAATCTACCCAGGCCTTCATGCTTTGTATGCAGCGTCGAGCACGATACCATAGTCTTTCAAGACTGATGGATGCCAAGTAAGTAAGTATCTGGGCAGAAGAAAGAATGAGTAAGAAAAAGGAGAACTATGTCAGATTTAGAAAGGTTGCACTTTTCAGGTTTTCTGAAAGTAATGCTGACATTTAGCAGTTTTGCTGACAGTCTCAATTTGATTAAGTGCCCCTCCAACAAGGAAAGAAATTTCAACAGCCCCACGTCTGATAACATATTGAGAACTTTTCACCTTGGAGGGATTTGCAATAAGATGAAATTGTTTCCTGATAATTGTGTCAAACTCAGTCCTGCTATAATGAAAACAATAACATGCAAGATTCCTTTTCATCTTGGAAAAAATATTAATTTTATAAGACAACAGCAAAAACAGGGTACAAAGATCACGTTTCAGTTAATCCTGAAGTATTAATTCTGAAAGAAAGATCTGCTGTAGTTAAATTTAAAACCAGCAGCATTTTCTGTTTATTTATTACCCTTATCTAAGGGCCGAAATCTTTATCGTTTTGATTTGTTACTTATCTTTACATCATTCTGGCAGACGAGCAAATGTTCAGAAGATAAGCAATCTACCATTTTGAATTATGTCACAAACTTCCCTCAAAGTGGATTTTTATACCTCGATCTAAAACTATTACCAAGTCTTGTACAGCATAATTAAATAAATGTAACCAGCCCTTGGGGACCCCTCGCTCCAAAATGAAATTTCAGACCCAAAGAGTGCTTGCAACCGTTATTGAAACCGTGTCTAAAATGCTGCTTGTAATTTCAACATGGTAATCAGATCTCCATAGAAAAGCAGACACTTGTTGATGCGCTTACGGATCTCCCCAAGGATATGTTTACAACACTGTGATTTCCACAAATCCTATTAGAGCACAGTCCATGTTGTCAAGGGGTATTATGAGTCTGGAAACACTGCCTCTAGAGCAGGAAGGGTCAGTTGGAAAGCCCACTATTGGTCTTTTTCCTTCCATCTAACATTATGAGAACTTAACACTTCATAGAAGGTGTCAGAGAATCCAAGAGTTGGAAGGTACCTAGGAGGTCATCTAGTCCAACCCACTGGCTGTAGTAGGAAATCCTCCTACAGCATCCCCGACAGGTGCGCTCGTCAAGCCTCTGAGTTGACGTCTTTCTTTGCCATACATATTTTCTGTTACTCTTCCTGATTTTGCTTTAGGGTCTGCTGCCTTGCAACTTGAAAACATTTTATCAGTCCTTTGTACATTTAAATACAATACTTTTTTCCCTTTGGTACAAAGCCCCTCAGATACATCAGAGGAGATACGGTCACTCCTCTTTGTCAATATTCTGCTTAAACAGTGGTGCCCAGAACTGGCCACAGGGTTGCTTTGAGGGCAATAATGTGGGAATGGTACACCTCCCCGAGCTCTTTCAAGCAACAGTGGCGAGGAAAATAAATGTAGGAACTACTGCATTTCTAGAAGAAAAAAAAGGATAATCACCTTGGTTTGATGCAGTGTGTGTGTGAAATGCTAATAAAATCTCTGAACAGCAACACTACCTGTTTCTATGTCACTCTATAGAACCCTTGAGAAGGCATGCCTTTTACTGAACTCTCAAGAGGTAAAAGGGGCTACTCTTTTCTGTACATGTCAGAAATGCACACAACTTTGAAGAGACTTCAATTATCTCCAGGAAAATTGAATCTGTTAACAACCTGCAAACGAAGTACTCAGACTGCTTGTAATACACTGAACTGAATCCCTATGTAACAAAGAACCTCTTTTCTTTTCCCCTAGATTTAGCTATATCCTTGAATCAAGATGAGACTATTTACTATATATACAGTCTACATAGTTCTGGTTTATTCATACACAATTCCTAAAGCAAAGAGGCTGTTGAAACTAACCATGCAAAGAACTGTCATTTTAATGAAAAGAAACACAATATATCAGATGAAGTAATGGCATTGCTATTAAATCATCTTAGGGCACAATCCTAACCAATTTTCCAGATATGGGTTAAGGACAGTGCAACTCTGAGGTAAGAGAACTAATATTGCCTTACCTTGGAGAGGTCACCATGACTGCCCCCCCCCCCACTTCAGGATTCAGCACATGCCCCATTGGCACAGCTATGCCAGCGCTGGAAAGTTGGTTTGCTCTGCTTCCTATGAAAGCAAGTAGTGCTTAGTGAAAAAAATTATACTGAATCAAATGTGTAGCCTGCATATTTGGTCAATCATTTGATCCAGAAATTTGAACTCTGTATACATGGAAGGTTGCTAAATTCAATTTATTAGAATTCAGCGGCATTAACAGTTTAAAGGGTTAAATGCTTCAGCTTTATTATGAAAACCCAAAAATCAAAATGCTACCACTAGTTATGATTTAAGACACAACCTTGTGCGTATGTACCCACAAGCAAGTACAATTTATTTCAATGGGATTTACTCTTGGGTATGTATATTGCAGCAACATGTGGTCATTAGTGGAGGCCCCCCAAGGACCTCTGCCAAAAAGGAAGAATGTGTCTGGAAGATCCTAAAGTTTTCAAGGTATTTCTGTGTAGAAAAGGCTGCAATCCTAAAGACACTTTCCTGAGAGTAAGAACCATTGAACACAATAGGGCTTACTTTTAAGTAGATATGGTTAGGATTGTTAGGATTGCGACAGAAACACACAGGTACCTTCCAGAGGCATCAGAACAGCTCTAGATACAACTAGTGGAATATATCTTGAGCATGGCTAGCTTTCTTTGTGTTGGAGACAAGATGTGTAAACATAACATATTCAGTGCAATCCTATTTGTGTCTACTCAAAAGTAAGTTCCATTGAGTTCAAAGGGACTTACTCTCAGAAAAAGGTTCTTAGAATTACAGCCTTTCCTGATGTTTTAAAACTCCAATAACTATATTTCTCACATAGTTTGGGACATACAGTATTTTATTTTTTACATAGACATTCTAAGTGGTTGCATTTGCTGACTTGCTGTGATTGAAATAAAATTATTCAGAGCTTGTTTGTGTTATATTAAAATGTGGCCCAATAAATTTGTGCTAATATGAATGAAACCGTTCTCATTTGAATTAGCTAATGAGAGGCATGTCCTCTGCATCGTATGTTGGTGTACAAATGCCTGAAGACAATGAATGCTGTATAATTTCCTCCTTGTACTTAGTGGAAGCTTTTGTAAAATGCATCAGCGTACAAATAGATCTCATTTTTCCAATCCGTGTAAAACACTTAACACTAATGGAAAAGTTAGTTTCATTGAGTAATCCATTTTATGTAAATTATATGAAGTGTTCCAGTCAAACGATGTTTGAATATTTGGTAAGTGTTTCAGGAATAAAATATTCTGCTCTGGCGATTAAGCACTGCAATACTCGGGGTTGCCAGATGATAGGAATTTCCCAGCCAGAACCAGAAATGAAGCCCTGGAGCCGGACATCCGGGTAGAGGCCTCTCAGTCAGGAATTTGGGGGCCTTTCCTGGGATTTCCTGTGTGCAGCTCCCTGCGGCTGCTGCAGGGCCCACTGAGCCTCTGAAGCTGCTGGTTAAAGGAGGGGAAGGGAGGGGGGAATTGTAGTTTCTTCCCTCCTCCCCATGCTAAAGCACCTTTCCATGTCATCAGAGGAAGAACTACATCTTCCCCCTTGCATTGCGCCAGATTCCCATTTTGCAGCCCGAGTAGGCCACTAAATGGGCCTCTAAGAAGCCATTCCCAAATAGCTGTGAAAATGGCTGTGCCTGGCATTGGCTCCCAGTTCCTGCACAGAAAAAGATCTTGGGGAGGAAACTCTGCTTACTGTGCAAACGAAGGAGGGAGGGAGCTGAGACTACTGGAGAGGCGAGCAGAGGAAAGAGGGAGACCAGCAAGTGGAGCTGCTGCTGCTGCTGCTCTGAAACTCTGCAGTGGGTTTGGCTTAGAGGGAAAGGGGGTGAAGAATTAATTTTTTAAATCAAGGTTGACCAGAGAAACCCCCGACTCCCCTGTTCCTACATCTTTGTAGATGGATCCATCAATATATACTTTGCACACACTTTGCAATGTAATTCACAACAAGGACTTGAGTTGTTCAGGTTTGAGGCCTTTCATCCAGCTATTCTCAAAACAGAAGAGCAGGGGCTGGGTGTAAAGTTGGCAATCTCAGGGTAGGGATGGTGGGATAACAACTGTGTCCACTCAAAGCATTATAGTCAGTGGAGCTTACATTGTGTAAGGGGGCAAAGGAAAGGAGGCTGAAAGACCAAGCATGTGCATGCCTGAGAAAGGCTGGCTGCTTGGTTCAACTAAAGGTCTGCCTTTATGGTTGGTGTCTGGTCTTCTGCAATGAGATTTCTGCAAAAATGAAGTACAGGAATGCAATATGAACGTTTTTAGCTTTATTTTAACATCCTATATTTGTCCTACATTTTTGGGGTGTCCTAGATTTTTTTTCAACTGGGTAGGAATTTTGGCTTGAATGAGTATTGGGGAACTTGGGGGGAATTTTGGGTTCAGCATCTGGTTATCCTGGCAATACTACTAATTCTGAACTATTTTTAGAAGGGAAAGTGGTGCATCGTTCTATGCGGACTGATCTGGGGAGCAAGGAAGTGGTATAATGCAGTGGTCCTCAACATTCCTTGGATGATGGTCCAGTTCCATGGAAAATTTTGTTCCACAGACTGGCTTGTCTATGCATACCCTAGGGCTGGAACAAACTGAGTATGTGCAGTCTAGTCTCTGGGCTGCACATGCCTAGTTCACTCCCAGGCTGGCAGATATGCCAGGCAGGAGGCAGCAGGGCTCCAGCCTCTGGTCCCAGCGCAGCACGGGGCCAGCACTGCAAACTGGCACTGCAAACTGCAAACTGGCACTGGCTGTGGGTGGGGGGTTGGTGACTCCTGGTATACTGTACAGTAGACTTGCAGAGGACAACAATATATCTTAAAGATTTTGGCAGATATTTGTAACTTATAAATGGTTAGAGCTGTTGGTTGAAAAGTAGATACTTTCAAACTCTTTCTTCCAGGTACCCTTGTTTGTTTTATTGTTGCAAGTTGCTTTAAAGGCCCATCGAACCAGCTAGCATTTTATTTTTCTCCCCAGTGACGCATGATCTATCACCATCCATAATAACTCTCATTTTATAACTATAGAAATCATGGCTGCTTTAGGGTGAAAGAAATATCTAATAATGGCTGCTGTTCTCAAGTGACTCTGAAGCAGCAGGAGAGAGATGATTTTTGCAAATTGCAATACAATATCAGATGTAGCAGAGCCTGAACCTGGAATATCTGTCCCCTCCCAGAAATGACATTTAATTATAGTACGAGTTTTCCAGATAACGGGCACTCGGTATGGTGTGGTTTATGATTATGCCATTTGTGGGAAAGTATACAAAAGCATTTTCTTTTAATGTGGTTTAATGAATCACCTTTAACAGCACACTCAGCCTTTCAGAACAACAGCCTTGCCTTGGAGTACCTTATTTTTTCATGGAAGCTAAAAAAAACCATTTGACAAACACTGTCAAACATGGTAACCCCATCTAATCCCTTCACTGCACATCTTAATCCCTGATGGAGTGTTCTCAAATAGATGGGCTGTGAGGTTAGGGAGTTTTCAGATGTGATGCTTTTGCAGTCTTCTCCCACTGACAGATGCAGTGACCTTATCACACAGACAGCTCTATACGGTGTGACAGCCCAGCCATCTGGCTTGTATTGATCGTAATTGATTTAAGGAAACTGATCCTCCAAAGCCTGATACTGTAAAGCCTCCGGGCCTTTCCATTTGGAGATTTGAACCTTCAGGGTTCTCCATTCCCAACTCTTTGTTTCAGAATGATCTGTAAACCATGATTTGGAATGGTGAACATTTCTGAAGGACGGTCTTGCTCTGCTTCTCAAGAGTGTATTTCAGAATCTCTACACATGGTCAGAGGCCTGGCAAAAGAACTGGAGTCCAGTGCCATTGAGACTGAAACAACTGCTCATTGTTCTTTATCAATGACAAGAGCTTTTTGTGATTTCTCCCAACTGGTCACCAAACAACTGTCTGCCACCCCAACAACAGAACTGATAGTTTATTGTATTAAACGGTCTGTGAGTGTCTGAAACTAATACAAAAAAGACATTAGGCTGAGGGGGGATATTTGCTCTCTGCACCCCTATACTAGCACTGTGACTTGACTGCTTGCTGCTGGACCAATTTCTTCACTTTCCCAGGATCAATGGTGAATGTGTTTGGCTTTTTAATACAAGCCAGTTAATATCCTTCAGCTTTCTTTAAGGATGAAAGAATTCATTAAAAATAGTTTTTTAAAGTTGAAGTCTCTTTATACCCTTGAGACAAAAACAGCAGTTATTCCTTCATCTGCAGGCCTGACAAAGTTGGTAGTTTCTGCCGATTCACCCTTTGTACTGGTGAGACTGGAACTGTTCTGTGGCTGACACAGAAGTGGAAAACGAGTCTTGCCTACTGTGTTTAGTGCTTTCTCAAGGTTAGAAACAGAACTGTACTTTCTCTTAATTGCATATGGCGTGGCAGCAATAGTTTCTCTGTCCATCTAAATTTTGGTCACTGAAGTGGGCAACCCAAATTGTTTCCTAGTGCCTGCAGTAGTCCAAGGTCAGTTTTTGGGCTCTGTCCAGAGGGGAAGCAAACTTGGACCTGACCCTTTTAGTTCACACAGTTCATCAAAGATAGATGCACACGTCAGTTACAGCATCCAAACCTTCCAGTCAGGCTCCGCTGGATTGTACCCATATTTTCATAATTTTGTAGAGATAGTTTAAAGGACTCCTTTTTTCCCCTTCTAAAGATTTTGCTCATCAATGCCTAAATTCAAAGTTTTGCCACATTTCTAATCTATCAAAATAATCCCATCAAAGCCTAACTGAATCGTTTGAAATTTATTTCACTGCTTTAGCAAAGGTGTACCCGACAGATGTAATAGTATTGAGGAGCGCCTACAGACAAAAGAGGAAAAGCGATACCTCCTTCAGCTGTCAGGGGCTGCAGGAAGATTCCTGAACTCCCTTTCTACAGATTACCTATGACTCTGTAGACAGGCTAATATGGATTATCACGACAACCAAAACCATTAGCACCAGCAGTACCCGATGGACATGAAATGGATTCCATATTGCCTGGCAAATTAGTTAACATGAAAGAATTTCCTGAGCAGAGCTATAATGGCAAGTTAATAGAGCCAAAAGCTTTCAGCCTCCCGTGCGATGCCCATTTCATGCAAGTCCAAATATTTTTAATACTGACTTTTTTTCCAGAAGCAAACAGTGATCCATATCACTGTTTGTATCTTAATCCTCCTGTTGCTTACAAATAAAAAAATTAAAGAACTCAAATGGGAAAAAGTCTTACAACAAAAATATGCAATTAATCACCAAATTCAGCTCCTTCCCAAAGAATTGGAAGATAACCAATGCGATACCAGTGTTCAAATCGGGATGTAGGAAATTACAGGCCTGTTGGCAAAACTTCTAGACCAGGGAAAATAGTAAAATCAGATGTACCAAGTAAGCAGAATGAAGTTTTGTTGAGATAAAAAAGCATGCCTCAAATTTTGGAGTAACTGGAGAGAATCAGCAAATATACAGATGTGGTAATCTGGTAAACAGCTTCAATAATCCACATTGGGACAGTGGGTGGGTGGAGGTGAAGTGGGGCTTGGACTAGCACTTATGCTGGATCAAAGCCTCCAACTGGAGAATTGTGCAGATTGGACTATGGCTGCTACAGTCTGCTCAGACTTCGGAGGTGGCCCATGTAGACCTATTGGTGCTGCTACATCCCTAACACAGGGAAGGAAACAAGCCTCCCTTTCCTTCCCCATGGTAGCAAGGGCAGCCTGCTTGATGCAACACAAGTTATGACGGTGCTGCAAGTACAGTAGCTGGATTTGGAGGCCAAATAACCACAGTGATGGGGAGGCTGATCAGGAAAACAGCACGGGATGGAGCATCAAATCTCTTACCTTTGCACTATGGTCCTAATCTGCACTCTCCCCCCACCCCAATACAACAGCTGCTTTTTGCAGAATAAAGAGCCACATCTGTTATTAAACCTATCTCTTAATGACAGGCTTAATGCTACATGTAGATTAATGTTGCACTAAAGACCTCAGATGGCTTTAAAAGAATATTACATAAATTCATAGGCGAATAGCCCCATCAGGAACTATTAATCATAACAGCAAAATCAAGCAAGTTGACATCTGAATAGCAGTTACTGAGTGACAAATTGTCAAGGAGGCCATTTCTTTGATGCCTTCCTGTGAGATCTTGAGAGTTACCTTTGTGGTCACAGCAGAAAACCATTGCTGGACCATATAGACTCCTAAATCTTAATTATAAGATTAATAACAGTCAAACAAATGGCCAAGTAAAGCAAGTTATTTCATTAATATGCTTTTGTATTGTTGAAAGAAATGAACCAAGACTGCATGCCAAATGCTATCCTTTCTTAACCACCAGTGGAGTTCCAAACCCCTCATTCAATGACCTCAATGCTTTCTAATAAACCAGTGGGATTTTACGCGGTCACTTGCCTTGCCCTGACTTTATTAATGTCATACTGACTCCGGAGTGGCTAATATTAAGGAAAAATGTAGGAGGAAAATGTTTTTTTGCGGTGTGGGCAAGGATACAGTATTAACTGAGAAATCGTAAAGCATGGGAATTCACTAGACCATATTAAAATCCAGAATTGGGCTTCCATCTGCTATTAACGCTTACTTTCAACAAGCTCAAAATACATGCTACTCACAGGGACAGATGCTATGTTTTCACAGTGTAAACAAACAGATTTCTCTTTGCTCCTAGTTATGTAAATCAACAGCTCACCCTTCCAGCATTGCAGAACTTCTACAAAAGGTATTTAAAAATCTGTAACACGGTAAAATAAAACCGTAAACAGGCTGCAGTGGCTCAGTCGTTCACAGGTAACATTCAGGTAATGTGCAGGCCAAGGTAATGTCAGTTGTTCACGGGTAACGTTCAGGTAGTGTGAAGTAAGCCATGTCAGAAGAGGGACCATCAACCATCGATTTTGGTCGGCTGGTCATCTCATGGATTTGTATTAGGAAGTCAGCCTCAAATGTGTTCTGGCTTCTGACTATGCAGTTCAGCTTCCTCAAGGTTGGTGCACATGAGCCCAAACTGTTAACCAAGAGCTGCAGCTTGAACTCAGAGTGTAAGGGATGCTGGTTTCCCACCTTCAAAGGTTAGGCAGCTGCACTGAAGCAGGGAAGAGTTTGGAGACAACACACACATCTGAATTGTTTTTATTTCAGGTTTGATTCAATGAATGTGGCCTGATTTACATTCCAGTAACTTGCTTTGCAAGGTTAGTTTGGGGGAGATTATTGCAAGTGCTATTAAATATTATAAATATTTGGTCTCCTGAAAACACTGCCATTTTTGCTGCATCTCAGAAGTATCAAGACAATGATAAATACATGCAATTAATCTTTTTATTTCTAGACCAAGTCATAATTGATTCCTCATATCCCTAACTACATTAATAACTCCCTAATTAGCAAAACTTATCAGTATCTGTGGCTGGAGGGTTAATGCCTAGTGATAAAAATACAGGTGTGAAATAACTCAATTTACAATATCAGAAGATGTTAATGACCTCGCACAAAGAACGAAGGTCCCATGAAAAATAATCTGAATTCCTATTACTACCTACCGACAATCACAATTTTACATCGTGCAGAAATTACTATACTTATCTTCTCATTAGCAACTAATCTCACTCATTCTTCTTGCCAAGCTAATTATAAGAAATTTTCTAAGCTGAAATGAATTAATAGGATACTTGGACCTCACTCATTTTTCTCATGATTGAATAATTGATAACTACTTGTACATAAAGCCAAAATGGTTGCATTATCTAATTACCAGGACTTCGGACAATAAAGAGTATAATGTATCAAAATTAATATAAATCTCTATAATGAAATAACTATCATATTTTCTAGTAAACAATGTTTTCGGGGGAATAGATATAGACCAATAATACCTTCTTAAAAAAAACAGTATCAGCACCCACTGTAAAATTAATGCAGTATTAAAGCAACAAACTAATGAACATAATGAAAGCAAAGGCCAAAATGAAATTAGCTTCTTTGAGTGATGATCTACAATTAAGTGAGGTTCAGGTGCTGGTTTGAATCTGGGGTTAGACTCAGCAGATCAAAGATTTGGGACATCACAGCCAAACCTGGCATCTTCTCAACTAGTAAGGGGTGAGGAGAGCAAGTGTTCTTGAAGCTACAGGTTCTGTATTGCAGGATGCCTCCTTTGCCAATGTCTGAACCAGCCCAATGGAATCAGCGCCACCACCAAAGTCAGCCTTGTCACGAGGGTGGTACAGTTGGTGTGGTCCGCACCAGGTGATGCGCCATGGGGGTGACATGCCGGAGGAGTTTGACACTCCTCTGGCTGACCCCAGGCATCAGCCCAATCCCATTCCAGCCGGCTCTGAGGCAGAGCAGCAGCCAGAACCTGCTGCTCCATCTCAGAGCTGGCTGGAATGGGGTGGGGCTGATGCCTGGGGTCAGCCAGAGGAGTGTCAAACTCCTCCGGAATGGCGCTGTGCACAAAGACGCACTGCGCATGTCTGAGACTTTGTACAGGCGCAGTGTGTCTCTGCACACCTATTGGGCCTTGCTCCAGAGGTGGAGCCAGCTGCCTACAGAGCAAGGCCCAAATGGCTGTGCAGATGCACTGCACATATCTGAGGACATGCACAGTGCGTCTCTCTGTGTGGGCATCCAGCCTCACAAGAGAGGCCAAGAGTCAGCTTCTGGCTGCCCCTCGGCGTCTCTAGTGAAGCCAAATGCCTGCGCAGAGGCACGGACCTCCTCTTATCTAAGGAGGAGCCAGCGGCTTCTCCTCGGAGAGGAGGAAGTCTCCTCTGAAGCAGACTGGCACATGCGCAGCATCCCAAGGGGAGCACATGTCCCAGGGGTGACGCACTGCGCCCCGTACCGGGTGATGCGCAAGGGCAGATCGCCCCTGACCAAAGGTGTTTTTATTCAGCAGATAAAGGCAGAACAAGACTTAAAAACCAAAGCTGAATTGGAAAGGTTTTAAACTGGAATAATCCATGTTTGCAAATAAGTCATCAAAATTTTGAGATTCAATATTGGTTTTGATTCTTTAAATCACAACTTTATTGGTAGTTTTTCTTTGGAATATTTGATGTCTATTAAATTAAGCTTCTCAAGTTTCCTTACATAACAGTTTGCAGATTCTTCCCTCAAAAGAAATAAGAGACTTTTAATAGTTCAAGACAGCTTTCTCTTCCTAATGTCTTGAGCTTAAACAGGCTAGGGGCTTCCTGTGCAACAAATAGAGGACCCCCGAGGGCCACAAATAGGGGGTGACCATATGACATAACCAAAAAGAGGACAAGAACCCCCAAAAATGTAAGACACACAAAAATGTAGGACATGACAAAATAAAAGCTCAAAACAATTATATTGTATAACTTCAGGGTGATTGAAAAGTAACTCCCTATATTGTAATTTATAAGTATTTTAAAATAGGGAGTTACTTTTCAATCATCCTGTTTATAATTATATATTGTTTTCATCTGGTTGATTTAAACACTATAATAAAGTTAAATGTAAAGATATCACCCAGAGATTACTCTGTTAGTCATGAGCAACTCTAAGGTGTGGTGCTCATCCCTATATCTTAAGCCATAGAGCCAGCATTGTCCAAAGTTGCCTCTGTGGTCACGTGGCCCACATGACTAAATGCCAGAGCGCAGAGAAGGCTGTTCCCAGAGAGGTGGTACCTATTTATCTACTTGTATTTCCATGTTTTCAAACTGTTAGGTTGGCAGGAGCTGCGCAGGGACAGGAGCTCACTCCATCTTGTAGCACCAGGTATTGAACCCCAGTCTCTTGGTTGACAGGCACAGCATCATAACCACTGAGCCACTGCATCCCTAAACATTATATTACTTATAAATTTGAAACTATTAAGTAGAATTTATTACATCTAATTTATTATTTACAAGAAGGCTCCATGCTGATTGCTCACAGGGAAAAGGAGGATTTTCCAGGATACAAGACTAAAAAGAGGACGTGTCCTGGAAAAAAGAGAATGTATGGTCACCCTGCACAATGGCATCAGTGCTGGCGTTTGCCCACACCTGCTGTATAGAAATATACAGCACAACACAGGAGTGGACTACAAGAAGATATTAATATGTAAAGAATTGTTTCTCTTCTGTTCAGGAGAGGAGTGACATGCCAGGAGAACCTTTAATAACATTTTATGAATTTTGGATATGCTGAGCCCAAAAGGTTCACCACCACTCCATGGAACATTATCCAACTGATTCAGGCCAGAGCCAGAAGAATTACAATACATGTTCATCCTTATAGTTTCTGTCAATAATTGTTGACCAAAAAACCCCCAACACATGTAATGTGTGTGTTTTAATTAAGCAGTAGTGAAAATATCATGTTTCTCAAGAGTAAAGAAAGAATATCTGCCAAATGCCATCTGAGAAATTTTCCTGAGAAATTCTCATTGCAGAATTCAAAAGGTTACTCTATAATCTGAAAAACTTACCAATATGTATCTAGCAAAAAAGAGGAAGAAAACCTATTACAGTTTGTCTTTCAATAAAACATGCACATATTTCTTGTAGATGGCTTTTATTGTTAATGAATTCCAAAAAAGAAACAAGATATAGAGTAGTATGAAGGGAAACTCACGGAGAGACAGAATATATTACATGACTGCACATATGCTCTTTGTAATATCCTCTTGGACATCTAACGTTTTAATTACGTGAAGCAGGGAAGTTTTTTCAAATGCATTTTGATATTCCTGTTCAGAGCAGGACTTAATAGGTTCGTTCTAATCTCGGATCATACACTGATCAGATGGCTTATTATCTTCAGACTGGAAATATCCAATTAAAATTTTTGCCTATTTTATGAAAACTAGTTCTAATTCTGCAAATTCATTGGTTTATGTCATGGATTTTAGTATGTCTGTCAAAGTAAAAATAATGCTCTGAGTACAATAGCAGACTTCTTTAGCTGTCCACAGGAAGGGTTAACTTAAATCCTTGTATAAAGTCTTCAATCAAGCAATACTCAAACTGTACAGAAATTCAGCTGTAATGTCATTTTCTGGTACTAGCCTGTCAGTCAGAAGGGCTAAGGAATGATAGAACTGCTTTCCCCACTAGCTTCTACATATCTTGCTTGATTAAATCTCTTTCTGGAAGACATCCATCTTTTGTTCAATCTTCAGTGAGCATTTGTGTATTGATTATATTCTGGATGAAAGAGCAAAACAAAAACTATTGGATAGTCACAAAAAATTAATGTAGAAGAATAAATGATAAATGGTTAAACAATGACAGGATTTTCCTAAATAGCTACTTCATATCTGCTCACCAACATCCTCAATAATTTTCCTTTTGAGTCAGAGGCATTACAGTCTATCAGCACAGAGCCCAGTGGCACCTATATGGAGGGATCCATTCCAAACTCTGTCTTCCTACAGATGGAGTTTGAAACAATGCACCCAAATGAGTATTAAAATGATGTCATCCTCTTAGCATCTGCCCCCTCTGGGAAGACAGAAGTGATGCAAAGGTGTGTGGTGAGATTGCTTGGGAGGAATATGAAAAATGCAACATCGAACCAATGGGCACCTATATGGGGGAGAGCCTGTATGTGAGCCGCCGTCCCAGGTACCCACCCTTGGACTTGGACCTTTTTCCGGACTCTGTGGAAGTATGGTCTGTGAAGGACTTGGTGGAACTGCGCAGTAGAGGACGGGGAGGTGGCAGGAGAGGGAGGGGGATCATGGTGGGCCCTACTCCCCATTGGTATGCAAAGGGAGAAGTCAAAATTCTCCCGCGCTCGATGCAAGGTTATTGGGGGAGGGCAGATGAGGCGGGAAATTTGAGCGAGGAAGAGACGCTAGAGGAGCAGTTAGAGACTCTGCCCTGGAAGGAGGTAGACGCAGGTCGGGGAGCTGCAGAGGAAGGTGAGGTCCCAAGGCTGGAGGGGCTGTTGCTGGCTGCAGTGGATCCTGGAACAGACAAAGAAGGCTGTTAGAGACCTGTTAATCCCTTCCCAGGGGAGAAAGGAAAGGGGAGAGAAAGAGATTTATGTTACCTGTTGGACTTACCTGTTGATATCCTGGTTATACTTGCTGATTGAAGGAGCCTGCGCGCTCTCGTTGGATTTAAGGTAAGTCATCAGGGCCAAACACTGTGCCCTCCTAACCATGACCCGTTCTTTGAACACACCACATTATTCAATTGGTGTCTATGTCTGCAGTCCTAAAGACACTATCCTGGGAGTAAGACCCATTGAACACAATTAGGCTAACTTTTGAGTAGATATGGTTAGGATTGTGCCCTATCTGAAGACAGAAGGTTAATACTACATTGATCACAGATCAGACACAGTGCTTGTCAGTAAGGAGTCTGAGCATTGGTTTTCTTCGGTTTAACTGCTTCTCTCTGTGAATGCCAATTCTGCCTACCCAGAGAAGAAGCTTTGTGAAACCTATGCTGTGTGGCGTCACTGAGGTGTAAGGCAGTAAGTACATAAAAATAGGATATTCTGGATATTGCCTGAAGGACCTTGACATAACCCTTGGCAAAACATGTCAAAGTTACTGAGAAAAACAGTCTTGCATTTTTCTCAAATGCTTTTCTTACAGTAATGTTTTGCTTAAAACAACTGGCTCCTATTTTAATTTGAAGATGTTCTTCAGCATCACAACATGTAGAGTTAAACCTTTCATTTTCAACTAATGCGCCATGACACACTGGAGTGCTGTGGTTGGTCTGCAGGTGTGCCACAGGATATTGGGGAAGGTCATTCGCAGGGCACTTGGGGGATTTGAGCCCCCTATTAGCAGCATGGTGGGCCTCGTCAATGGTCATACAACTGATGGTGCGCCTTGACAATTTGAGTGCCTTGACAGCATGTCATAAGAAGAAAAATATTGAATATCACAGAGTTAAACAATTATGAATTCAAGTCCAAACTATATGTGCTACGTTTTCATGATCTATAAGGTCCTTATATTCTGTATATGTCATTTAGCCAGGTGTAGAAACAAGCAAACAAGCAAGGGATAACAACCCTTTGTCAGGAAAAATAATCTCCCCTTTTGCAGGTCCCTACTTTACTGTTCTGCATTATTCTGGACAGATGAAACATGTAAGAGTTACACTAAATCAGCACTGAGCTGCAGCCATGATTCAATTAAACGAAGGGTGCAATCCAGAGTAACTATGGGGAGTCCTTGCTCCAGTGTAAGAACAATTCACTCTGGATTGCAATATGAATTTCCCATAGATTTTCACTAGGTGGTGCAGTAACTACGGGTACACATAATGTCTCTTTCGTGCTCCTGTAGTTACTCTGGATTGTAGGGTAAGATGCAGTGAGACCATTGGTAAGTATGAATGAATGAATGAATGAATAAGAGGAAACCAGGTAGCTGAACTGTCAAACACCTCCACCCAACCCTGAGCCATGAGACAGCTGAAGAGTACAATATTTTTTAAACAAAATGTCACTGCTACAAGACATGACAGCTAATAAGATTACTCTGGAAAAATCAAAGGCTAGTTGAAACTCAGGCTGGAATCCAAAAGACACTTTCCTAGGAGTAAGAACCATTGAACACAATGGAGCTTACTTTTGAGTAGACATGGTTAGGAATGTGCTCTCAATAAAGTTTCTAATTTGTGACCTTTAAATATTTATTGATGTTTAAAAAATAACTCACTTAGTATTTCACAAAACTAATCTACTGGTGCAATCCAGAATTACTAAGGGGAGTCCTTGCTCTGGCGTAAGAACAATTTGCTCTGGATTGCAATATGAATTTCCCGTAGGTTTTCACTAGGTGGTGTTTCTTACGTGCTCCCTTAATTACTCTGGATTGTAGGATACATTTGCCTCTCTTTTTCAGGCTGTGCATGTTTGGTCTTTGCGTGAGAGTCGGTCAAAATGGAAATAAGGTCTATTAGTAGCATGGACAGTTTTATGATGCTACCTGAAAATGTGCATTGTTCATCCTGATATTTCCATTACTAGACAAAGTGATGAACCACGAAGGGGGCACTCAATTAGCACTCATCACAGCCACCAGTTGGTTTAATTGGTTTCCCCTCTTTATTCTGCAGTGATGGCTCAGTGACTGAACACAGTGGAATAAGTTGGCAAGAGCCAAAGAATTAATATAAGTCATTCCAAAAGTTTTGACGTACGTAATGGAATTTTCAAGCTATTTTTTAAACCCTGTTCCTTTAAAACCATTTTCTCTCTCCTGACTTGAATGCACTTGCAGATATATCATCACAAGTCATAATTAGCAACTTCCCCTACAATCCAGAGTAACTACGGGAGCACGTAAGAGACTTTATGTGCACCCGTAGTTACTGCACCACCCAGTGAAAACCTATGGGAAATTCATATTGCAATCCAGAGCAAATTGTTCTTACACCGAAGCAAGGACTCCCCGTAGTTACTCAGGATTGCACCCTTAGGCTGCAATCCTATGCTCCAGTTAGGCCAACCTAAGCCCCAGCACAAGACCTCTGCTGACCTGAGGATGTCAGAAAAGTGCAGTAAGGCACTTCTGCCCCACTCCTAGGGGTGTGGTTAGGCCAGTGCATAAGCATACGAATACCTCCCCACACCACCATGGGAAGATATGCCAGGTGGGTTGTGCAGCCTAAATGGTTAGGATTGCGCCCTTATTCTATCACACATAACCACCTGCAAAAATACTTCTGTCATTTGCCCAGAAGCCATTCCCTCTACTAAGCCCAAAGAAAATTAATCAGAGCTTGCTGTTCTTTACAAACATTTACTGGTATCTCTTAAATGAAATCACCTAAGAAGAGGAAGAGAGACTTCAGAAAACTAAATCAACAAGTTCATAACCACAAGTGGCTCAAAATCCATCTACCTCTTCTAGTCACATCACCCACAAAATGCCTGTCCTACAAATGACTGCCCTCATTTCACATAATAGGTCTCTTTTTGCTACCTGCTGCTTAATGACCAACTTGTTCACTGGAAAAAAAAGAGTATTGCTAATGACTGAAACACACAAAAATGCAGTAATTGGACAATCAAGAATTTTATCTGTAAGATTAATATAGAAGAGCTCACATAAAAACTCCTCATTCAATAAAAGCAGAAAAATGCACCGCTATCTACTATCTCTTCCCCGCTTTCTGGATAAGTGCTCTACTTATCCATCCGAGAAGTAAACAGATGAAACGCTTTCTTGGATATTACAGATACATTTTAAGCGCAGTGAAAAAGTCTAGCTCAGGGGTGTCCAACCTTTTGGCTTCCCTGGGCCACACTGGAAGAAGAAGAGTTGGTTTGGGGCGCACATAAACACTAACAACCTTTTTTAAAAAATGTAGGACAAAATGTAGGATGTCCTATATTTTGTCCTACATTTTTTAAACCTTGGAGTAAGTCTCATTGATTTTAATGGGGTCTACTTCTGAGGAGGCATGAAGCATAGGATGGGCTGTGATCCTCTTCAAGCTTAACCTTGGAGATATGCTGCAATCCTGAACTTTCCTGGGAGAAGGACCCATTGGGTACAATGGGCCTTATTTCTGAGTAGACATGGTTAGGGTTGCAGCATATCTCCAAGGTTAAGCTTGGAGAGGATCACAGCCCATTCTATGCATCATTGGGCTCTCAGATTGCAACTTGGGAGTAAGCCTCATTTATTTTAACAGGGTTTACTTCTGAGTAGGTCTCAAGGGCAGCAGGCAGCGGCTGGGATAGAGGCTGCTTAGGGGGATGTGGGTAGGCGAGTGCTGCAAGGTCTGCAGGGGTCTGAAGCACTCTGAGTGCCAGAAGGCAGGTAGGGAGAGGGGCCAGGCAGCCCAGACCAGCTTTGTGGTGGCCGGCCAGGGCAGCACGCAGAGAAGCACGTGAAATTTGAAAATGGCTGCTGCCACAAAGCCAGTTTTTCCAATGGTGGTGGCCAGCCTTGCAGGAGGGCCGCATCTACCCTCGTCCTGGGCCGTATGTTGGACACCCCTGGTCTAGCTAGAGCTTTGGGAGAATGGAAGAACAATTGGAAGAACAATTTGGAAGAACAATTGGGACTTACTCTTGGAAATAAGTGAAAATTTTCTGGATCAGCCAATCACCAATTTTAGCAGATACATAATAAAAGTTAATTGCAATTAAAAGACTCTAAAAGACTGCTAAACTAACAGGCAAAATAAAGTGGATCCAAACCTGCCAGTATAGACACAAAGAAGTGACAATGTGATTTAATGGAAACAACTCTGTCCAGTCAATATGAGAATATTACAAGTAAACTTTACCTGCCATTGCGGGAGTAAACCCCCTTTCCCATGCATCTTCCCCTCCCCCTGCACTATCCCTCCTGCTGTGCACACTTCCAACCCTACTGCTCCTTTCTTCTCCTCCCAACCCGGTATACCAAATTGGTTCTTAGTTGGTCATAACACACAGAAGGAATATGTTCCCCAAATTTCATGCTTCCAGGTCCAGCAGTTGGGGCTAGATGTTGATCAGTCTTCAGTGTTAGGTATAGGGACAAAAATACCTTTTTCCAACCCCTTATGGGGTCAAATTTATACCAATTGGTCCTTCGTGGGTGCTCACATCATGGAAGAACAACCACCCCAAATTTCATGCTCTAGGTCCAGGGGTTGGGGCAAGTCATTGAGTAATCAGCAATTCTTCAATGTAAAATATGTTGCACCCCTTTTCACCCCCTTTCAGTTTGAATTTCCAAAGAACAGGTTCTTAGTGGGTGCTTATTTCTACATAGAAGACCCTCCCCAAATTTCACACTTCTAGGTCCAGTAGTTTTGGCTGGGCATTGATGAATGAGTCAATCAGTGAGTGAGCCAATCAGTCACTCAGTGACCTTTCAATTTTATATACCAGTATATAGAAGAATAGATTATTGTTTGTTGGATTTATATCCCACCTTTCTCCACAGTAGCACACTCAAGCTGGCTAACAATACAGGTAAAACACATCAATATATTTAAAAACACATTCCAAAACATCCCAACACCCTGAATTACAATAAAAACACAACAACCCACCAGTCTCCGCATTAGTTAAAAGCTCTAGCACATAAAAATGTCTTCAGCCTTCGCTGAAATTTCTGTAGAGAGGGAGCAATTCTTCAATTTCAGGTGGAGGGAGTTCCAGCAATCACATAAGCTGCTGCATTTTGTACTAGTTGTAGTTTCTGAAATGTCTTCCTAGGCAGCCCCACATAGAGCGCATTACAGTAGCTGTCTAGATGTCCAAGTGCATGAGTCACCATGGCCAGATCAGGGCAGTCCAGGTCTGGTTGCAGCCTGTGAATTAGGCTGAGCAAAGGCTCCCTTAGCCACAGATGATACCTGGGACTTCTGGAGCAACTGTGGATCCTGAAGAACTCCCGATACAATGTCCAATAGAAAGATCATGCATACCTTCACTGGTACAAGATCTTATTTAAGCCATAGAATGGAGGACGGAGTGCATAGAAGAGACAGTTTAGGCAGTTGCTGCTTTTTAAACCCTTCTATGATGGGCTAAACCGGCCTAACTTCCCTGAATAGGGAATGGGCTTATTAGGCTGTTACAGTGTTACAATGCTGTTACAGTGCTCTTACCTCTCAATTGTAGGGTTGAATTCCATACTGTTGCATGCCCTCCCAATCACAGTGTAAGCAGTTATGGGTTACATGACCAATACATTTTCATCCTTTGCAGTACGTGCAAAGCATTAGTAGGCTGACAATTGTCCTGTTTTGTTCCATTTCTCATTTCAAATACATGGTTTTAGAATATTGACTGAGTCTTAAAATGAATATATATATATATATAAACTTTGTTTTCTTGCATTCACTTCTTTAATAAATCTATTATCAGGACTTTGACTCTTGCATAAGTTGGAGGCACCTTTTCCTAGATGAATATAACCTGAATAAAATAGCACAGAAGTCTTTTTTCCTTGAAAATCCTTTTTCCCCAGCAACAAGCTGTCCTGTTAAATGAAGTCCTGAATAAATACTGTGCCCTAGATCAGAATTTCCTATTTAAATGGTAATTTTAAAGACACAGCTCAATATTTTAGCACAAGGGTCTCAGACTATTTGGGAAATATGTATCTATATTATGTAGGCTGTCTGCTGTTTTTGTTATTCTCTCCTTTGCTGGAGACAAAGGCTGCAATCCTCAAGACACTCTCCTGGGAGTAAGACCCATTGAACACAATGGGGCTTACTTTTGAGTAGATGTGGTTAGGATTGTGCTTAATATATAAAACCTGCCTCAGAGTGAAGTTGTTGACTTTCATTGTCATCAGGAGCATCACAGGAGCTTCTGTTTAGAAAATCTGGTTTCACTTATAATTGTGATGTTAGTAAAAGAACCATATGCTAGTCCTAGGGCTGTGTGTGGCACAAGCAGTTAAGAAAACAGTACCTGTTAACCAGCAGGCCAGGGTTCGAGACCCGGGTCAGCCCCACAATACAGGGTGAGCTCCTGTCCTTAGCCAAGCTCTGTGATGCCAGCTGAATCCAATCGTATTGGCTCTGCCTTTCCATTGGACTAATTCAGTGGCGTGGAAAGGGGGGATTTGCTGCTTGGGTAACAGCCTATCCTCCATAACAATCCAACCCAGGCTTTCGTGCTTCACATGCAGCGTATGCAGCACCGAGCACAATAACATAGTCTTTCAAGACTGACAGAGGCCTGCATGCTAGTCCAAACCATACACTTTTTGCATGTGTCTCATTTCTGGCCTCCTACAGGCTTATATCTTCCTCACCAATAATCCCTTGTTCCAATGATCTGCCTGTTCTTCCAAGTTCCCTGATACATTTAGGAAGCTTGGAGGGAAGGAAGGGCAGTGGCAACCACAAAGCCAGATAGATAAATCCCCAGTGGCTACACCAGAGTCCCTGGACACACTGAAATTAGGTCCTTGGATCTTAGCTATTAAGAATATGCAATATCTTTCCAAGAACAATAATCATACCTCACAAAGAATTAACTTACCTTGCAGAATGAGGTATTTTTATTCTTGCCAAATGCAGAACAGTACAAAGTCCTGAGTACCATTTGAATTCTGCTCAAGGCGTAATTTTCCAGAATAAACCATTGCTTTTTAATTCCTTTGCAGCTTTAGGAAGATCTAAACATTCCCATTAACCATAGTAGGTTCTTCACCTGCTAAATTGCTTTTCTCCTCTGATAGGGCAAATGTAATTTTGTTAGTTTGTAGAAAGTAAAAGAAAAATTTGTGCACATTTGCAGCCTACTGATCAGTTCCTAACAAAGATGAAGAGGCATAACTTTGAAACCACAGGTTGCAGTCAAGGTTTCTCTTGAAAATTACATCAAGGAAAGAAGTAGAGCTTTGTCACTTTTCAAAGGACCGAGCGAGACAAAGTTAAAATGGTAACTTTAAAGTCGGGAGTGTTATTAAGCCTGTCACTTGCTGTCACCACAGGAGCCATCTTCACTTGTGACAAATACTACGAAGGCCAAAGCTCCTTTGTCTGGGAAAAACGAACACACCTTTTTCAACACAAAGTAATATTTCTAAGACAAAACCAATTTTCCCCATAAAGTTATATTAGAAAGCTTTACCTGATAATAAACATGGCCTTCAAAGTTAAGGAGCAACGTGACAAACGTATCCAGGCTTCTTCAACCTCTCCATATACCGATTCAGTTACCAATTTAGGTACTGAGAGTTGACAAAGTGATGTATGAAAATCCCTAAGCTGATTGTTTTATCCAGCATTCTGTTGAAGTGAATATTTACAAGAAGTAATAATAAACCGAGAATTTGCAGACTAGAGAAGCATAAAAGATGAAAGGCTTTACTAGAAAAGTAATAGGATACCATCTAACTCTATTATGATTGCTATGGATGGCTGCATTCCTTTTGGAGGAAGAAAATATAATTCTTTTCTTTGTTCTCCTGCCAACATGAAATGCTAGCAATAGGACAATACAGCATTTAACATCTGTGATAAAAGCTATTAAGCTAAATTATCATTAAAACTGTTAGAAATCCAGGCTCAGCGGATTGCTTAGCATTAAAAACTATCTAACGCACAGTTAAGGAAATTTAACTCATAAGGTAGTATGCTAAGATATACCATAGTGGTATCAGTTGTGTCCTGCAGAACCTTCCACCCAAGCTATTGACAGAGCACAGTCTATGTGGTTGCAATAAATGAATGGCTCACAACGAGTGGCTCACTCCAGCAAATAACTCCATTACTAATTAGGGCTTCATTCACAGCCTGTCACGTACATACATTTTGTATGAACACACTTGATATAAGGAGAACTATGGTAAGCACCATATATGCTTATAGATGAGCAAAGGTCAGGAGGATGAGCGGGATTTTTCCAAGAAACCCCTTGCTTTTTTTAACTGTAAAAGCAAAGTTATGTGTTCTGAGTGATAAACAGCCTCTCTAAGGTGCCAGTGAAACCAGTTGTGTTTTTCTTTAAATCCCATGTCCCTTAAACTTTGTCTCCCCAAACAGGCTCACTTCATCAATAAAAGCTGAAGTTGTTCAGTTCCTGCTGAATCGGCACAATTAAAACATACCGACTCTGCTATTATTGCCTCGAGCTAGAGCCTGCGGCACAGCATTTTTACCTTTTTATGTTTGCAAAGGACCTGCAGCTGCTGGTGCGTTTTCCCCCCACAGAACCACTACTAGGACAGCCTCATAAGCAGAACAGAGAAGCATATTTGCTGGGTGCAAAATTGCTAGGAGATCATTGGGTATCCAGATGGAGTGTGTATTATATTATACATGCCTGTGCCTGTATGGATTCCCTAAATGCGTTCAAACTATGTAACGTCAGGAATTAAGCACAACAGAAGATGTAATGCCAGGAGGAATGCTAGCTATCCCGATGAAACAAGATTTAAAGGTGGTCTTACAAAGAAAGTAGTGGAGACTGCCTAATGGTAACCGTATTTTACACGAGTTTATAACACAGAAGGTCTGCATCAAGGGAAGATGATGATGCAATGGAATCTTAGAGACAATAAATTCTTATGGTAAATTGTAGCCTTTTGTAGGCTACACTCCAAGAGATTCCACTGAACCAAGTTAGACGTATGACTGTTCAGAATTAAAGAAAACTCCAACCTAGTTTTGTTGTTAGTCAAGCATGACCACACATACTAATCACTCAAAGTATTTTTGCCAAGGTTATTAAATTTTATTTATTAAAGTATTTTGCCTGGCCCTTTCATCCTCAAGATGTGCACCAAGCCACCTGCCTAAAAGCCTAATCCTATACAATTTTCCAGAGATGGTGCAATTGTCCCAGTTGGGTGTGCACTGTATTTGGTGGTGAAATGGAAGCCACAGGGATCTTCTCAAGATATGGGAATGTATGTTATGCCTCCCTGGAGTTGCGCTGTGGCTATACCAGAGCTGGAAAGTTGGCCAGGATTTGGTCCTAAAGGAGCAGGGATGTTCAAACAGGGTATATCGGTACAGGGCACAACTGCAATATGGCCAAGATTTTTACTTTACATTGTTCCTATGAGCTTTCCTTCTGGCATTTTCTGCCATTATATGAGTGGAGTCAATTATCAATTATCAGCAGAAAAAAAGAGAACTGTGGAAATTGCAAGTATTATATTTATTTTGACAACAAGAGAGACAACAGGATAGTTCTGCTAGCTGGAGAGCAAGCTCTCAAAGAAGTGTGCACCATGAAAGGGGTTAAGGGAGTCACTTCTGAAGGAATAAACTAGTTTTCCCCCCTTAAGAACACTGTCCGATACCCTGCTGATTTTTTTTAAAGCAAGCGGAATAGACAGCAGTATGAGCAACTGTGCCAGAAAAGGAGTCCTTGATAGTCTTTATGTTAAAAATGGTATCAGAGGCTGCTTGGAAGTGAGCCTTTGCCAGGAAATTCTGTCACACACAACTCCGTCTGCTGTACTGAAGGGAAGAGTACACTTGACAGTATATTCTCTTCTACTGTTCGCTTTTGGGGTAAGCTAGAACGGGTTTCTATTCAGAAGATCTTGTAGCAGGAGATTCTTGCCATTAGGAGTTTGATTTGGTTAATCAGTCCAATTCTACCTTTTTTTGGTGTCCATTTTTTTTGAAAGCTACTACTAGACTTTGAAAGAAAGGCTGTTCCTGAAATAATGTGGAAATGAGCTCTTAGGTGCTTTCAGAGTTGAAAGCTTCAAAACCTAAACTGAAGGAAGCCTTTGCTATCAGAAAAAACCTTCAGTAGGTGCTGGTGCTGACAAAATGGATCAGCTGAAAGAAAAAGCAAGGGTATGATATAGTGAGCAAGCACAAATTGTTATTTTTCCCCATCAGGAGTAACTTCTGGTTGTGAGGGATACAGATACCTATCTTTCAGATCACATTTCATTCCAATAATGTCCATCTAGAACCCAAACAAATTCAAAGGTGCTGCAAAAATCCAGATCTCCCATCACCCCTACTGTCCATTTACTCAATTTAATGTGTATAAGATTACAGTCAACATAGGCTGCAATCCTAAAGAGTAAGACCCATTGAACACAATGAGGCTTCCTTTTGAGTAGGCTTCCTCAAAATCCACAATTTTGAGGATTGTGCTCATATAGTTAGCATCAGTGCCCATCAGGGATGCCAGGTGCCCACCAGTGCCTGCTGGTGCCCACAACCTGATATCCACCAGTGCCTGCTAGGGCCCAGCCATGCCCGGAGCCCACAAAATTCTTGAAATTTTACTCCTACGTGTACAGGTAGATTAAGCTAGTGACTGATAAACATATCCTTCATTTCCCACTGGAATGGCAGCCAAGATAACTTTTTTGCTCACACTAAATAGCATATAGAAAAAACTCAGCTCAGTTTGTCAAATGCTTCTCAAGGTCTCACCATTCATGGAAACTTCTGGTGATCTCAAACATGATATTCAGACATTATATTCAGGTTGAGGCTATAACCTCTAGACTGGGATGTCATATCATACAGAGGGGTGAAGTTAGCATTAATAGTGTTTCCAGAGCAGTGGTCCTCAATGTGAAGACCATGGCCTGAGTCCTTGGGAAAAAAATTTCCATTAGCCCAGGGGGGTGCACATGCACAGTACCATCCGGAACTGCACATGCACATCAGTGCGGCAGGACCGCACCTGTGCAGTTTGCCTTGGAGATGGGACAAACTGTGCAGGTGTGGGCCACACCTGTGCAGTTCACCTCAGAATGTAGCCAGGGGTCCCTGTTTCCAGTCCAGGATTGTCCCGGTGCAGCCCAGTGGGCAAGGCATTGCAGACTGGCACTGGGCCACAGACCACGGGTTGAGGACCCTTGCTCTAGAGGGCCAGAATCCAATTTTCTGCATGTCTATTCAGAAGTAAGTCCCATTTTAGTCAATTGGACTTGCTGCCAGAACCGTGTAGCCTAAGAACCACTTGCAGGCCAGGAAAAATGGTAAGACAGGCCAGACTTGGCACCTGTGCTCTAGACAGACCCTCACTCAGTTTTCCCCCATTCTGCTATATCAACACTATCCTACCTGCCTTGGCAAGTCCAGCCATGTGCACAGAAGAGCTTGGCTCTTCCCACCAGCGCTCTGCCTGGATGCTGCTTAATACACTGATAGAAAACTTTTACAGCTGCTTCTCAGCAACATGCATGGCAGAACGCACGTCTCACCATCACTTTCAGTCCATAGAACTGGACTGTTATAATGTGTACTAATGGGATCAAACAAGCTAGAGGTGGTACCTTTTGAAAGCTACCAATTTAAATGATACTTTGTACATCTTATAAATCAAGCTGGAACATAAAAGGCAAATATTATTCACAGGACGAAACATTTAGTATTACTAAACCTACACAGTTCATTAATAATTCAGGGCTCAGGTAGCAATAATCTGCACTTAAAACCGGAAGTTTGAAGTTTCTTTTAAAAATGATCAACTTTAACAGCTAAAGGAAATAGAAATATAAGAATATCACAAGAAAAATTAAAAGTGTAGGCTTTCAAAATAACTTCAGTTCAATTGTTTCCATTAACAGACAAGCATTAATGAATATTCATTCCATAAATCATGAGAGTTTGGCTTATAGTTTGTCAGCTGTTTGCACATCCTACACAGTTACTTTAAGAGTCTGAAGGATCCAGTTCCATCTGGTGCAAAGAATTTCACAAGCGCTTTGCATTATGAATTCAGAAGAGTACATTGCGATCTGTTTCTGGGCATCCAACATTTTTGTTTTTAAAGCACATGGCTTATCTGCAATAAAATGTACAATGACAGCAACCATGTTTATATATATGACGGCAACTTTGACAGCATGACAACTATGACTAATGACAGCAGCTATGTTTATATAGCGGCACCTCACGTAAAGAATGCCTCACGTAAAGTATGTTTCACGTAACAAACAGAAATTTCTCTAGGATTCTGCTTCACGTAACAAACTGTGCTTCACTTAAAGAACACATTGTTAAAAAGCGTCAGGGCTGCCTAGCGCGCCTGCCCATAGCAAAGGCAAAATTTCTGCGCTGTTCCTCCTGTGGCCGGGCGTCCGCTGGGCAAAGGGACAGAACAGCAGCGGAGAAAAGGGAAGCAGCTCAGGGCTGGCCAGAAGGGAGCAGGGGAGAGAGAGGCTCAGGATGGAGAGAAGGAGAAAGTGGGGAGACACTTTGAAGGTGTCTTGGATTGCAGCCTCCTAACCATGTCTACCCAGAAGCCCCATTGTGTTAAATGGGGCTTACTCCCAGGAAAGTGTCTTTAGGACTGCAGCCTAAGTAGACTTCATAAGATCATGCACATTGAACGCATGTTTTGAATTCAATCCCAGTGTTCTGTCATCATTTTTACATCCAGTTTATATTTTTATATGAATATTTTTGGAGTTGTGGAACCAATCATCTCAATTACTATTATTTCCTATGGGAAAATCCATATAAAGAAAGTTTCACATAACAACGTGCCTCCAGAACGAATTCAATTTGTTATGTGAGGCATCAAATAAAAAATTGTTTTCTCACCCTCCATGGGTGGTGTATGTATGTTATCCTCAATCTCGGGTCCTCTACCAGAGGCCTGGGAGTTTGAGGGTTTTGCGCAGTATCTTAGCTGTTCCTAGCAATGCGCTTTTCTGGATCAAGTGTTCTGATGTACTGGCGATGGTACATCCCATGCAGGGTCTTCTCTTGCCAGGACGCTTCCTCAGTTTGATCTTCTTTCCATATCTGCTGTTGCTGGAGACATTCTTTCATCAGCTCATCTTTGGGTGCCATCTTACTAATGTATTCCTGGATATTCTGAGTTTCATTCAGGATAGTAGTTTTATATATAAACTAAAGCAGTTTTATATAGTTATATTTATGTAAAGTTATTAATATCTTCTTTGCTTAGAGATATATTTTAAGTTTCCCATTTTCTATCTTTTGAAAGTGCATGAAACTATTTGTTAACTTTAGCTATATTGTTTTTAATGTATTAGATATTAAGAGAAACCTCAGTAACCTTTGTGTGGCTAACAGTCTTGACTGTTCTTGTCCACCCAGAAGTCAAAGAGCCAAATTGCAGCAGAAGAGAATGGCAGGATTGGGTTGGGAAAGTGACTCTCAGGACAGGGTGAACCATCTCCAAGGCTGGCTGCTGCTGGAGGTGTGCAGTTGTGAATCAGACAGTTGAGCAGCAAAGGGCTGAAAAGAAGCAGATAATTGTATATACAAAAACTGAGAAATAAACATATAAAACATAGAGGTACAGCTTTCCAGAGTCAGCCCTAAGGGACAAATGTTCCTTTCCCTTGAGGTGACCTCCATGATCCTGTTGGCAAAGCTACGTCAGTGCTGGGAATTTGGATAGAACATAATACAGGAAGACCTTGGATTAAGAGTGTTTTGCAAGACAAGCAAACATTTCTAATAAACTTTGACTTGATATACAAGTGATGTCTTGCTAAGCAAGCTCCACCAGCACCTGCTTGGCCTCTCCTGAGACACCAGCCTATTGTAGGTCTACTCTGAAATAAGCCTATTAGAGTCACTCTAGGTAATGAGAAGGAGCCTGAGAGACCTAGCTTTGCATGTCTACTCTAAAGTAAGCCCTCTTATAATCAGTGAGGCTCACTCCTGTGTGTGGGAGGCAGATTGTCGCCTGAGAGACTTAGTGCAGGTAAATTTGTTTTATTTTTATTTATTATTTTGTATTATATTACAGTAATATAATCATTTTTATATGAATATTTTTTGGTTGTGGAACAAATCATCTGAGTTTTCATTATTTCTTATGGGAAATTTGCTTTGATATACAATCGTTTTGTATTACAAGCATGCTTCCTGAATGAATTATGCTCAGAACCCAAGATACCACTAAACATAGAAAGCAACTCTGGAAGAGTGCAACTCAAGTGTAGACACATTTGGAAACGAAGGGGCTGGTAGCACACCAAAGTAAATTAGCTTGAAAAGAAATTGTCCACATGTGAACACAAGCAGTGGAGAAAAATTAAAACTGAAGGAGGGGAAAAAGTCAAAGCAGCGCAAGGTTATAAGTAATTAACAAGAGCTGCTGCGCTTGAAATACACTCTTGGCAAAAGTCATCCCAGAAAAGCCAGGAAGGCTTTCAAAAGTGTAAAAGATAAAGAACTTGTGAAAGGCGGGGATCTCTATGCAAAAGAGCAGGTTTCTCCTCTGTCTCAGTGGGTGGCACAGATACAAACAAATAACCCCTTTACTTTTTGTATGTAACATTTAAGGTGTTTATCAGTGGGTAAGTTCCTGCGGTGGACACTGAAGTCAAGACTTCCACTTTCATTGTAGCTGGAACTTGTTTCCTACAACATGGAGCTCTGCCAGTGATTTGAAGGGCATCCCACACCCCCAAGCCCTGCCACAATCCCTGGGGAGTCTGGAAACAGCCCCCAGCCCCCACAGGAGGTATAGTCACTGCCAAATCGCCTCCCCACAAAGATTTAGGGAGAGAGTGGAGCTCTCTTAAAGTTTGAGATCCGCTGGACTATGCAGTCACTCAGCAGAGCTTGCCTTCGTAAGGCCAAGCTAGATGTGGCAGCACCCATATGCTGATCTTCCCAAATCACATACAGTGTAAGGTGAGAAAGGGGAGAATTGATCAGATATAAAGATATATGGCATGTGAAAGACACCAGATCTTCCCTTGAGTCTGCAACTTCCCCAGAGTTACTCTGAGTTCTTCTCTCAGTAGGGCTACAAATACTGGAAGGGGGATTTGTTGAAAGAAAAGTGCTGTTGGATTAAATACTGTGTGGGAATAAGCAGGAATGTTAGAGAAAAATAAAGCAAGATGCCCTATAAAATAAACCCAAGTAATCTGAAATAACTCCTATAATGTGTACAATATCTGAAGATGGGCACATCATCCTCTTACTGACTAGAATAGAGTTACCATCACAACTCTGGACTCACTTATGTTCATTTAACACATATGTCCATTTGTGCCCCATTATACTGTGCTTATCCATTTTCATATTTGAGAGCTAACTGTAACTGTCCTAAAAAGAGAATGAATGTTGGGCCTTCTTTATTTTACATGAACAAATAAAAGGCCTTCCTTGCCAAGCAAACCTTTTGAATGGAAAATTAGAAATTTGTTCCATCATAGGTTCCTAAAAGACTATTTTTTCTTAAATGAGGGATACACCAAATGTTTAATTGTACTATTTATGCACAGCTGAATAAAGTGCCAAATACTAGGAGCCCTGAATGACGGAACTGAACACACTACATTAGGTGCTTCATTACTACATGAAGTTAAGGTATACCGAGGATTTTTCAATTTGACAACTTATTAGAATGAAACAAAAATATGTATAATTTGTTAAGTAAAAAAGAAAAGTTCTTAACCTGATGGAAATAATGAGAGGAGTGTGAGCCTTAACCATGGTCAAAAAATCTGTAGTATTCCATTAGGCTAAAGTCAAATAAATCTGTATCTCAATAAGTCCAAACAAGCAGAATATTCATATTAGCCACCAAAATTATGAGAGATTCACTGAAAGATAATAGGAAGAATAGGGTTCACTTTCTATATTTTTCAGGATGGAAAAATCTTGTTCTGATCAATCCAAGTCGGTCACTACAACCATTCAACAAGAATCCATTTTCACAACTAGACTGGCTGAGTGAGAACAATCTGCCTTTAATTTTAAAGTTCTTATTTTGTGGCCTGTGCCAATTGCAAGTACATACAATTCACACCACTCGCAATTCATAGAAGAGAGTATTAGTTGGAAGTAAAGGATCACTTTTATTCTCTCTCTGTCAAGATAAAACACCATTACCAAAGATGCATAACCCTTATCAAGACTATATGCATTTCCTCCTTTTTCTTCTCTAAAGAGCATTGTTTGCTAACAGCCACATCCATTTCAGCCAAACAAAAAATGCTTTCTTTTAGATCAGGGGTTTCCAAACCCAGGTCCTGGAGCCCAATGCGGCCCTCGGCAAGCCTCAGTGTGGCCCTCAGCAAGACCCCTCTATCCGTCCCATGGACAAGCCTTGTACAGCGGTGCCTCATCTAACAAACTTAATTTGTTCTGGAGGCATGGTTGTTACATGAAACGTTCTTTATGTGAAGCAGATTTTCCCATAGGAAATAATAGAAACTCAGACGGTTGGTTCCACAACCCAAAGAATATTCATATAAAAATATTAACTGGATGTAAAAATGATGACAAAACACTGGAATTGAATTCAAAACATGCATTCAGTGTGCATGATCCTATGAGGTCTACTTAGGCTGCAATCCTAAAGACACTTTCCTGGGAATAAGCCCCATTTAACACAATGGAGCTTACTTCTGGGTAGACATGGTTAGGAGGCTGCAAAGACACTTTCTTCTGCAATCCAAGACACTTTCCAAGTGTCTCCTCACTTTCTCCTTCTATTCATCCTGAGTCTCTCTCCCCTGCTCCCTTCTGGCTAGCCCTGAGCTGCTTCCCTCCTCTCCACTGCTGTTCTCTCCCTTTGCCCAGTGGACGCCCGGCCACAGGAGGAACAGCGCAGAAATGTTGCCTTTGCTACGGGCAGGCGCGCTAGGCAGCCCTGACACTTTTTAAAAGGGCTGCCGGCCAGCATGTCTGCCCCAACTGCCAATGGGTGAGTTTGATTTACCAATGAAGTTCCATGTACCTTGTTTCCTAAACTCTTGGGGACCTTAGACTTTATTTTCTATAACAGCAGCACTGCATGTCACAATGAAAAAAGCAACATAGAAATTTAAAATGACAAATACCTGTAATTTCCAAATAGGAGTTTTATCACAACTTGCTCACAAGAGATATTTTTTATGCTGCAATCCTCAAGACACTTTCCTGTGAGGAAGTCCCATTGAACACAATGGGGTTTCCTTTTGAGTAGACATAGTTAGGATTGTGCTCTAAATGTGTTATATCCTGCTTATGTTTCACCAAAAGGACAATTAGCACAGCTAGCATATTTTATTTAAAAAAAAAAGCAGGCCCCCGTCAGTCTTGAAAGACTCTGGTATCGTGCTCAGTGCTGCATATGCTGCACGCAAAGCACGAAAGCCTGGGTTGGACTGTTATGGAGGATAGGCTGTTACACACGCAGCAAATCCCCCATCTCCACACCACTGAATTAGTCCAATGGAAAAGCAGAGCCGATACGATTGGATCCAGCTGGCGTCGCAGAGCTGGGCTAAGGACAGGAGCTCACCCTGTCTTGTGGGGCCGACCCGGGTCCCGAACCCTGGCCTGCTGATTAACAGGCACAGTGTCTTAACCGCTTGTGCCACCCACAGCCCACAGCATATTTTATAACCCACCAACAATCTAACTGAAACAGAGAAAAAATACAAAATCAGGAAACTTTGAATTTTAACCTAGAGACCCCCAGTTCCTTGGAGTAGCCTGGTGTTCAGGAAAGACAGTTCCACAATCTCAGTTGTGTCAACCAAAGTGGTCCCCTCTCCTAGACCCGCCATACCTGGCAGAGATACAGAAGTCACACCTACTCCAGGTCGCAGAGTAAGATCTCCAATGCCAAATGCAACACCTTTGTAGGTCTGTATAAGAGAAGGCAGTACTTCAAATACTCAAGCCTCAAGACTCATAGGTCTTTAAAGGCCAAAAGCAGCACCATGAATTGATTCCAGAAACACACCATCAGTGCAGTTTATAGAGCACTAGTGTATTGAATTCATACTGGCAGGCCCAGTTATAACCTGGCTTTGATTCCTGATAATTTTCAGTGGTAGCCCCTTGTAAACCATATTTCCCTATGGTTTTTTTCATATAACATATTTCCAGTGTCACCAAAACCAATTCTATCAACTCAAGAATTGGCAGACATGACAACACTAGCTATAGCTGGGGAAAGTGTTTGTGGTCACAGTTAGAACCTGATAATTTAAAAGACAGCCCAATCACACCATTAGGCTATAATGAGACATAAGGTCCAACGCCATCCAACTTTCCAGCAACAATACAGCTGTGCCAGTGTGCCAAGAGAATAGTCATAGCAGGTTTACATTAGGGCTCTCTTATGGTTGTTTTGGAAGATAGGCTGTTACTGGTTTCCAACTCCAGCTTCCCTTCTGAGGCAGACAGAAGCAGCAAGAGGACAAGAAGTCTGAATAAGTGGCAAAGCAATTCTCCCCAACGTTGCAGTCACAACGCTGCTATTAGTAAATAAAAAACAAGCAAATTAATATTAAGCACCTACTTAACATGGCACAGAGTTTGACACTAAGAGTATGGAATGTGACTTATATCTGCTTTATTTAAATGTTAAGCAAAGGAGGCTGAAAATCTTTCTCGCAAACATGAAAACAGCTCCATTTGCTATATGTCCTTTGGGTCTCACCCATTTGTCCAATAAAAGCTTCTGGCTATGCAAATTATTCAGATGTTACCGAATTTTAATGTGTTCTATGCATCAACAGTGCTCCTAAGTCATTAACCTTTTAGGTCCAGGATAATTTGTATAATTAGCCTCAGGGAAATCATTTTTCCTGGGCACACAGGTTAGTGAACATTTTGGGGAAATCAAATATTTCAAAGCTTCCTGGAACCAATAAGTATTTTCTTAAATGCAGGTCAAGTAAATTCTTTGTCTTAAATCTATTCAAATTACAGTAATATGGCTTTTAATTATTTGCTTTAAGATTTCTAATCAGACAAGAGAAATACAAACTTTCCTTCTGTGGAGCTATTTATAACAAATAAAAAGTTTGAAGTCAAATGAAGAAGTCTAATTACTGGGAATAAGGCTTTAACTGCATCTAATGCTTAGAACCAATATTTTCAATGCATCACTATGCTAAAATCTAGCCATATCCTCCTTACTAGTCTTTTCAAGTACTGTACATTCAATGCATCCTTACTACTGACAAATACCAGCTCTGCCCCGATGTTATTGTGAACCAGCTTAGATCAATACAGAGCACTTTTAAAATCCACACTGAATATTTACAAACTCAAAATGCCATGAAATATGCTGGAAAATAGTAAAATTTACTATGCATATATAATAACTTGACTGATAAAATTTCATTTGAATGTATATGGCCCCACTGCACATTTGTTTATGCAGCTCCTGCAGCTGTTACATAAATATTTGTAAGTATTTTAAGGTTTTGTTTGCTTACATGACAATGTGGAATTTTCCAACAACAATCCTTACTGTACAATTATACATTTTGACACACAAAGCAATTTATAAAGAAAACAGACAGGCAAGTTCTTCTTTCTTTCCTAAAAAGTGCATGTATACTCAAAGCTTCCAAAAAAGATTTGGATTAGCACCGATTACAAAATAGAAATTCAATTTATTCTAGATATAATGAGAAAAGAGATTTATGAAAACATTAGCAAAAACCTACTCACGTTTCAGGAAAAACGTACCCACGTTGTGGGAGTAAAATTCCCCTGTATGCCAACCCCCCACTGCACATCAGCCCCCGCATGCGCACCAGCCCCCTATGTGCATCAGACCCCCCTCCCCATGCACAGCATCCTTCTCAGTACAACCTCTCCCTCTGAACAGGCACCAGGCACCAAATTGGCTGGATGCTGATCAGTCTTCCATGATAAATTAAACCCTTTCATGTTAAGGGTTAGATTTCACCACACTGATTCTTGGTGGGAGTTGATGTGACAGAAGGATCACCCTCCCCAAATTTCACACTTCTAGGACCTGGGGTTGGGGCAGAGCATCCAGGAGTTCTTCAATATAAAGTATAGGGAGGAAAATGTGTTGCACCCCATTTCATCCCCTTCCAGTTGGAATTTCCAAAAACTGGTTCTCAGTGGATCCCTCCATCATGGAAGGAACATCCACTCAAATTTCCTCACTTCTAGGCCCAGCAGTTTTGGCTGGGCATTGATGAGTCAATGAGTGAGTGACTTTTCAGTTTTTTATATATAAACTAGCGAAAAGCATACCCGCATTGCAGGAGTAAAATTCCTCCATCAGCCATCCCCCCACTGTGCCTCAATCACCCACACACATCAACCTCCCATGCAAAATCCACCCCCATGTGCAACATCCCCATGTTCATCCACCCCATGCGCATAAACACCCCCATGAGCACCAGTCCCCCATGCACTCCATCTCCCCCAGTGTAACCCTTCCATTTGAACATCCCCCCACTGCACTTGACACCAATTGCACTGGACACTACACTTGACCCATATTGCACCCCTTTGCATCCACCCCCATGCACTTCATCTCACCATGCACAACCTCACCATGCACAACATCCTCCCCAGTGCAACCCATCCCTCCGAACAACATCCCCCCACTGCACTGGACACCGAGCATCAAATTGGCTGGAGGCTGGTCAGTCTTCCATGTTAACTATAGGACAAAACACGTTGTACCCATATTCAGCCCCTTAAGGGTTAAATTTCTCCACATCAGTTCTTGGTGGGTGTTCATGTGACAGAAGGAACTCCCTCCCTGAATTTCATGCTTCTAGGTCTGGGGGATGGAGCAGAGCATCCCTTAGTCACAGATTCTTTAATGCAAAGTATAGGGAGAAAAACGTGTTGCTCCCCTTTTCACTCCTTTCTGGTTGGAATTTCCAAAACCAGTTCTTAGTGCACGGAAGGCACACCCACCCCAAATTTCATGCTTGTGGCCCCAGCAGTTTTGGCAGGGTGATGACGAGTGAGCGAGTGAATCAGTCAGTCAGTCTTCTCTTTTATATGTTTATTTTTAATGGCTATGCATGTATGTTGTATATACTGACAGATGCATTTATGAATTGTACAAATCCACCATGAGATATCCTTACATGCATTTACGTAGAAAGGTGTTGGAAAAACTGTGACTAACATGACATAAAAAGATGTTATGTGCTTATTCATAAAGGAAACAACTTATAACTGTAAATAGTGGTATGTTCCATTTTAAATTTACAGTATATGATTAAAGAAGAGCTCATCAATTCAGACATATCTGAACCCAGCCAATGAACAAAGTGCAAAACCAAGGGTTGTATTAACTATAGTTCCCAACCCACAACCAGATGTAGTTTAAACTTCTAGGCAATGGCGTAGAGTTGTTCATCTCCTTTTCTTTCCAGTGTCAACAGAATTCAGTTCCATATCTAAAATGCCATCTCCATGATACAGCATTATGCGGAATAATGTCTCCACTTTTCTGCTATTGCATAATATCCTTCTCTAGATCTAGAAAACCAGAGAAGGAGGTTCTCTGTACCTTCTAAGAATATTCAGTTCTGAGCACAATCCTAACCATGTCTGCTCAAGAGTAACAGAGCAATCCTAATCATGTCTACTCAGAAATAAGTCCCATTGTGTTCAATAGCACTTACTCCCAGGGAAGTGTGGTTAGGATTGCAGCCTTAGTCCCATTCTGTTCAATGGGTCTTTCTCCCAGGAAAATGCCTTCAGGCAGTGGTGGGATTCAAATCAATTAAGAACAGGTTCTATGTCCTAATAACCTAAATTAACAACAGTTCTATGTCCCATGAGTAACCGTTCTCAGAACCAGGCGCTCATTAGCAAAGGGTTGTGTAGAACCTGTGAGAACCCCCTGAAGCCCTGAACCCCCTAAAGCCCTGCGAGGCTTTAGGGTTGCAGCCTTGATCTCACATAAACGACTGCCTTTTGTCTTAGGGACAGAAGTTTGAGCTAGATGGTCTCTGGGATCCTGTGCCTTTCTATGATTTGGGAATTTAAGGCTAGGGCTTGTTAATAAGAAAGCTGGCAAAGGGGTTCAAGGACAAATAGCAATATGCTGTTTATTGCAACCTATGAAAGGCAAGGGAAATAAATAGGCCAAGGAGAAAATAAATGGTAAACAGCCAGCATAAAAAGATCACCCAGTGTGGTCCTTCTTGGAGTTAATTGCACTTCTGGCATTAGCAAGTTTGGTTTGGTTATTTGCGTTGACATCGTCCTTCCTGAGAGCTGGCCTGATGCAGTAACAGTTGGAATATTTATTTTGCTGTTTATTAGTGTATCTGCTTTTCTGGGCCATTGGGCCTCATTTTATTTAATTGCTTTAAATTTGTACAGCTTTCAAATCACCTACCAACAGGGGCTGTGGAAAAATAATAGAAAAAGAGAACCTCCAAACGGCTTGAAGCATTGCCAGTTCCTTTTCATTTTATTCAGTTTTATTCAGTCCAAGTAGCTGCCTAATTCCCTCCTGGAATAGGTTAACAGAAGATGCTCATTTTCACTATCAATAAACTGTGAAATGTATTTTAACATGTTTTAATTATAAATGGCATTCAAAAGGCCTGTAATTTGTGGGCAAGCTCTTCCCCTAAAGATAATGTGATTTGCAATGCAAGGAGTGTGAAAAATCCATAGTGAAGTAGTTTCCAACTTGGTTCATAATGATAGTTTTAATAGTCAGAAGCAGGGGGACTAGATGCCAAACCCCAAAATTCCTGAACCCCAAGGCCAAAAGTTCCTAATCCCAGGCCAAAATTCCTACCTGCTGAAAACAATTGCCAAAAAATGTATTTTTTTTGTTTTGGTTTTTTGGTTTTTTAACCATAACATTTGATAGGAAGGAGATATTTCAAATCTGATTTTTGCATTGGATTCTGCTCTTCAATACGAATCCAACGACATATGGCATGATGGAATACTGTACACTATCACGAAGTTTCAAAATGAAGCCAAAATGTAGGACTATGATGCCAAAATGTAGGACACCTGGACAGGAGGCTAAAAATCCAGACAAATCCGGGTTTTTCCAGTCATCTGGTCACCCTGGTCAGAAGGAAAACTCATCAAGTTTGCAATCCTATCAAGTTTGTATACCTGAGAATAAGCATTGCTTATTTATTTCTGAATAAGCTAGCATAAGTTTATTGAAATTTACTCAATAAATTAAAATTTATTTCTGAATAAATTAGCATAAGATTGCTTCGCATGCATCTTATTCCAATATTTGGGGTTTTTGAAATATTTTTCTATTGGTTAAACTTTCAATTTTTTCATAAAAAGTTCAAATTTCAGCTGTCAAAGCATTTTTCCAAGAGACTGTGGACTACGTGTCTATGTGTGGGCTGTGGGTGGCGCAAACAGTTAAGACACTGTGCCTGTTAATGAGCAGGCCAGGGTTCGATTCCCAGGTCGGCCCCACAAGACAGGGTGAGCTCCTGTCCTTAGCCCAGCTCTGCGACGCCAGCTGGATCCAATCGTATTGGCTCTGCCTTTCCATTGGACTCATTCAGTGGCGTGGAGAGGGGGATTTGCTGCTTGGGGAACAGCCTATCTTCCATAACAATCTAACTCAGGCTTTCATGCTTTGCATGCAGTGTATGGAGCGCCGAGCACCATACCATAGTCTCTCAAGACTGACAGAGGCCTGCTAAAGTGGACTACCTATTGGCCAGAAAAGGCAGATCAAAACTACAGTACAGTGAACTTATTGGGCACTCCTGCCTGTGCCAGTAAGCTCTACTCACTCACTGCTGCAGCCAGAAAGGGAGGGATACTGGTGGGGAGCCTGTGTCAGTTGGTGTGGCCTTCCATACAAAGAGTGGACCCAGTGGCATAGATAAGAGGGGTGTGAGTGGTGCAGTTATTTTAGGGGGGCTAAAAGCTGAGCTTGAAACTAGTGGCAACAACTGTGAAAAATGGGGTATGAATGAACGATAATATCATGGAATGATAATACCATCATGCGGAAAGGTAATCTAATGATGATGATTTCTTTATTACAGTCTTAGACCAGTGCAAACTAGATTAAAATCAGTTCAGTTACATAAAGAATATAGAATATAAAAAGCATCAAATATAAAATGGATATAATAGGATTATGAAATCTAAAGTAATTTCAGCTAACATAGGAAACCATATCATATAAAATTAAAATACAATATATTACATAAATTCAGATCCTTAATCATGTTTTCATAATGGATTTTCGAATGTTTATGGTGGCAGCAAAAAATTTAGCAACATTACGTGAAAGAACCGGACTGACATCTACCAAAAGCAAATACGTAAGTTGTTGACCTGTTCGTCCCGGCCTTACAGTCTTAGACCAGTGCAAAGTAGAGTAATGCAGAATGCAAGGAAACAAACTGCATTGGAATTTCTATATTCTTTCCAAAGTTATGGCCAATTAACCAGAAAATGGAAACACAAAAGTCTAGGGAACAAAAAGGGGAATTTTTAAAACTGAAACTTTCCCATGATACTGATTGCTCTAAGAGCCAATGAGATGCAATTCTGATATTGTATGGGGCTAATAAGTTGTTAAATGAATCATCTCTCATGCGTGTGTGTGTGCATGTGTATATATATATACACACACACAAACACAGACAGACAGACAGATCATAATACAGTGGTGCCTGACATAAAGAGCTTAATTTGTTCCAGAGGCCGGCTCTTTAAGTGAAACGCTCTTTAAGTGAAGTGGATTTTCCCATAGTAAACAATGGAAACTCAGACGATTGGTTCCACAACCCCCAAAATATTCATATAAAAATATTAATTGGATGTAAAAATGATGACAAAACACTGGAATTGAATTCAAAACATGCATTCAGTGTGCATGATCCTATGAAGTTTACTTAGGCTGCAATCCTAAAGACACTTTCCTGGGAGAAAGCCCCATTTAACACAATTGGGCTTACTTCTGAGTAGACATGGTTAGGAGGCTGCAATCAAAGACACTTTCCTGGGAGGCTTACCTGGGCTGCTGCTGGAGGCTCAAGGTGGCCGGTGGGGGCAGTTTGGGGCAACTGCCCCCAATTTGGGGGGAGTTAGAGGCAGCAGTGGTGGCCGGCAGCCCTTTTAAAGAGCCTCCGAGTGGAGTGTCAGGGCTGCATAGCACTCGTGCCCAGTGCGCTTGCTTGTTAAGTGGAAATTGTTGTGCGAAGCAAGATTTCTTGGAAATTTATACTTGTTATGTGAAATGCTTGTTATGTGAGGCACTTGTTATGAGAGGTACCACTGTATAGTTAGCCCTGCTAACTAGGTAAAAAGGCACTACTAAGTGGTGTTTCAAACAATAACCATTCCTCTTTGCCCCAGTAGTTTCCCTAACCAATAAGGGACACAATTTTCATTTTTCTTACTTAATTACTCGTAAATTTGATTTTGTTGTCAGTGAACGATGACAAAATCTTCAACTCCATATAGCAAATAGGTGCTTTAGCTATATAGAAGATCAAATGGGTGGTGAACTACTGAGGAGTAGGAGACAGGTTTTCCCTCAGTTTTCTTTCTAAAAATACCCAGAGATGACATCAATTTCAGGGGAATTTTTTGAGCTTTGCACTGGGCTACACCATCATCAGCTCCACCACTGAGTGGACCAGGCAGGACCTCTGTTAGTGAGAGGGAAATAAAGCAGAAGGAGACTGCTATGGGAAGTCACTCAAGGTAGGGAGCCTCTCCATCTGGGTTATGGCATTTGTGCTCCACCACACGTAGTCATGTTATATGTGGGATGCGCCTATCTGTATATTTAAAGATAAACAAATTATTCAGATAGGGCTCGACTGTCACATTTTGGCTTTACCTGAATGAAGAAATGGATTTGTCTAAACTGGCAGAAGTGTCCTGTATCATTCTATATGCAGTAGAAACAGTTCTCCAAAAACAAAGCCTTTGTGGACTACAATGGAGTGTTGTCCATTGTCCGTGTGTGATTTTGTCAGGAAGAAATGATTAGGCACAGTCAACCACTTATTATTTTGAGAACTGGGTGTAATTGTAACAGTCCCTTAGTAGTTAACAATCAAAGGCTTTCATTTTCCTGAGCCTATAAATGCTTTAGTGACTTACTTTAAAAATGAAAGATTTAAGCATAAACCAGTTCCTTCCACTGCTCAAGGAAATCTTGCCACAAAGCCATGAACCACATCTATTAAGTATCTCCTGGAACGCGCATGATGTTGGGTTCGTTGCATACTAGACCCGAGGCAAAATCTCTGTTTTTCACACCTCATTACCTATACAGCACATGTTAATTCATCAGCTTTACTAAAGGGAGTAAATTGTCAAGTATTATTTTTTAGGGGGAATTTGCAGAGTCTGAAAAAGGTCTGCATTCATACATTTAAAAGATATTGAGAATTGTTTAAAGCTCGGTCTTTTGTAAGATAAAGTGGACAAACATCGTCCCATTTCTCTACATGTACAGTATCTGTTTTTTGTCTGAATAACTCATATTGTAGAGAAAGTTCTCTGCCCAGTTCTCTGGAATACAATCCTTATCAAAATTCTCATGTCAGACAATACAAAATTCCACATATACCAGGTACTGATTGCTTCTGTGACAAAATACCCACTTTGCAAGGGCAGTTTCTGTGCCTGAATTGGGGTACATCTGCTGCTTCTGTTGGATTTCACTCCTCATCCTTTAAAAAATTAAAAAAAACTTTTACAGACCACTGGAGAGCTGACTGAAGTAAGCTGCATACAGGCAACAGACAGGCCAGGACACATCATTCTCCACCCCCATCAATTTGTCACTCAAAGCAGCCGCTTCAGTCACTTTCAAAGCTGAATTAACCATCCCTCCAAGCAGGAACTTGGGAATTCTTTGTTTTAAAGAAAAATTACTGCAGACCACACACACATTGTGTGTGTGTGTGTATCTCTTTATATATATGTGTGTGTGTGTGTACTTATAAATATATTTATATTTATACACATACATTTTTACACACACACACACACACACACACACACACACACACACACACACACACACACACACCAAGAAAGGGTCAATTCCACTAGTTTTAGCTAAAACAATTGCAGACAGGAGTGTTGTTGGTCTACCATTTCAACTTCGGTGCAGGATTGGCATCCATTGTACTTTACTACAGCTAAGTTTAAATTAATCACTCTTAAGTTTTTGCTACTGTCCTTGAGAGACTATTTCATCACATGAAATACCTCACTATTGATTTCTCACATTTTATGTCCAATTTTCTTTGATTACACTCCCTTCCAAGCCAGAAGGCTCGGTCAGACATTTATTATTACTCTTTTCTTGTATAAAGTAAATAAATTATAAAGTATTGTACATGTTTATACGTCACTACATCCTTTATTTTATATATTATTCAGAACTGCTCCACATAATACATAAAAATGCTGTAACTTTAAAGCAAGCACTTCACTTTGTACTTTTTTCCCGCCGATACCTATTTCTCCCATTTCCAGTTCAGTCCTAAAGTGCTAAATGAGCCATGGGGAATGCTGCCATCTGGACAGTCTCTGAAACACATTAAGCTATATATAGAGTGTATGTGATTTTAGTCTAGCTAGTCAACTCAAAGAAATATCAACATGCTGATCCAAACATACTTTCTTGGAAATAGGGATATTTGAAATATATCATAGCTTTCTAAAAGAATGAGTCAAATTCATTTATTTATACTGCGATTTACACTGCCTTCTGTACAAATAAACATACAAGGTAGATTAATATAAAGATTAATAGCAAAATACTAATTAAAATATAAACCACCACCAGTCAGAACCAAGAAAGCATCCTCCAAAGGTCCTAAGCCAGAGAATGGCTACTAAAATAAGGATCTTGAGAAGTGGACTATAAAGTGGACAGACACATATCCCTTGGAAGGCTTTCCCATAGTTTGGGCAGGACAGACTGCCAATTCTGACCGAATCTACTTTTGGATTTTTCCTCCTTCCAACATGAAACAACACTGGCAAATCCTGGAGACCTTCTGTTAAAGTTTCTAGGAGTGTTTTCATTGGACATCTAAGGATCACCACCAATTCCTGGAGAGTCCAGAACAACCCTGGAAAGTTGGCAGTTCTAAGCACCTGAGCATGACTGAACAAAGAAGGAGAGACATGACTACGAGTGGAACTTCCATTCCCATTAGCAGGATTATTCCAGTTACTGGATATGGACACAAGCCGCACAACAGAACTACCATTATCACTATGGCCTCCTGGGATCATACACTGGCCACTGAAAGAGGAAGAATGCCAGGCTACATGAACATCTGGTCTGATCAGGAGTTCTTAAAGTTTTAATTTTATGTTTTGAATTGGGCCATTGGTCCTTGCAGTGTGCTATTTATTCTGCAACATTTTGAAAGTTTTTTAAAAGTACATTTAAGGGTACATTCAACCATCAGCTAAAATTGATAAGACGCCAACTCTCAGGTGATCAGCCATGTACAAGTAGGTTTTAAAGAAATCTACCCTGAGTGAAACCAACTGACATGGTCTGACAGACTTTTAGTCCTGTAGTACTGATTTCTGTTCCATCAGTGAGCTACAAGTAACTCTGCATAATTGGTTCCTTTGTGTACTAGAATGCCCACATCTGTTATACATGAAGTTAAGTCTAACAAGCTATCGTACCACAATACTCCATATAACATGACAGCCTTTGCCCAGAAATAAGTAATATAAAACACATCTGCCCTTAAGAGGACTCCCAACAATTGCAAAGACCTTTGCAATAGGTCTTTGTAGCTGTGTGGAGATAGTGGAACTTGGTGGGGGAAGATTTTAATCTTGGAGAGCCAATTCTCAGTTGTTGCACATGACAACATACAGACTAACTACATATGTTTACAGTGGTACCCTGATTTAAGGGCAACTTGAATTAAGAGCGTTTTGTATTAAGAGCAAAATTAGACTGATTTAAGAGCACAGTCTTGAAGGAAGAACACTTCTGGGGAAGTTTGGAACAGCCTTCCATGGCCAGGAAAGTCACAGGGGGACTGGGGGAGTAGATTAAGCCAGGTGTGTGTGTGTGTGTGTGTGTGTGTGTGTGTGTGTGGGATCTGCGTGCAGCAGCGTGAGAGGTGTGCCTTATCAGTGTGACAATGCTGCACCCCATCAGCAGGATGGTAAGTTAAGCTGCATAAAAAGACAAAGATTCAATTGAGCCGATAGATAGCAGTGACTGTTAGTGATAGTAAAAGTCACTCTACAAAATCCCTCCTCTCTCGTCTCCCTCATACCATTCATGAAGGTTTTCAAAGGTGCAGTACAGTTCAGTATTTTCTTTATTACATTGGTTTGTATTAGTTTTGTATTACAGTGTTTTGTATTAGATTACAGTGTTCTGTCATCATTTTTATATAGTTAATATATTTCTATAAATATTTTTGGTTGTGGAGCCAATCATCAGAGTTCCCATTATTTCCTATGGGAAAATCCACTTTATGACAAGCGTTTTGAATTAGAAGCATGCTTCCAGAATGAATCATATGCATAAATCAAGGCAACTCTCTGCTTGGACATAAGTAACTATAGGTGGTGGTTTGTTCAGAAGCAATATCAGTCATGTAGCTTTAAATAAAATGTGTACTTTAAATGGAAGAAGGAAAAATGTGGATATTCTGTAAACACCGACTGCCGCAGGTTTCTCGAATTATATTAAGGCACTCAAGTTATGTCTGATTGCTTAGATTTATTTACAGTATCTCACCAACCATCAGCACTTAATGTAACAATATGGGCTAAAATTCTGAAAGCTTTATAGAGAATGAATTAAGGGGGTTATTGTGATAAAAACAGCTGAAATGTCATTAAAGGCTGTTTTGTGAGTTTTCTTGCATGCCTAGAAGTACATAAATAAAGAGGAAGAATTTGATTATTTTGTATAAAACAGAAAGATTAACATTAGGCTTCATTAATCACCGCCTGCTGCTCCCTGCCCAACAGAAGCAGTTGTGGGTGGCTTTTGAGGCTTCCACATTGAATTCAGACTCCCTCTACTGGACACCAACAGAACACATTCTCTGTACATTTATTCTACCTGTCACGGGAAAAAATTCTTTTATCTCCCCTGATCACTTCTCTTCTGACTACCTCCTGTACATCACGTCCAGAAGTTACATACATACACGTCTCTAAGTCAGACATGTAGAGCGAGTTGAAATCATCTGATCCTGATGTCCGCATAGCCAGACCCAACAGAGCACGTCCAGTCCAGCTGCACAACTGGTACACCAGCCAAAGCTGGGCAAAGGAACTCCTAGCAACAGCCAACACCTGAGCATCAATTCCTTGCTATAAAAGCAGAAAATGCAGCTAAGGTTGGTAAAGTCAGTTCCTTCCATAATTCTGAAAGGCAAACGCTACCCCTCTTGTTGCAAATGCCTGGGTTTGATTCATTGCAAATGTCTGTCTGCTACTAGCTTTTGTGATAAAAATTAGTAATCCATCTAAAACTTAAACAACACTTATCCAGTTCTCAACTGTGCCTGTAATCCTTTCAAAGTGAGCCTACATGGGCTGGAAAGCAACAAACTCCTTTGGAATCAAAGGGGAAAAATATGAAGTTTAAAAAACCAAAGGTGAGTCATGGCAATTAAACACCACAGAGCGAAGGCTGAAGAAACTCACAGACAAAACTTTCCCCTATTATGTCATGAAAATGCCTATAATTGAGCATTTATCAACTGCACTGAAACTTCACTGAAAATAATGAAAATTGTTTCATTATATTGCTTTAAGCAACAACATATTGCAATATCTTGGTTCTACATCAATATTAAAAGTTGCTTGCAATCCCATGACAGTATAAATATCTATCTATATATATAAAAGAGAAAAGTCACTGACTGACTGACTGACTCATCACCGCCCTGCCAAAACCACTGGGCCTAGAAGCGTGAAATTTGGGGTGGGTGTTCCTTCCGTGACTGAGGGGTGCACTAAGAACCGGTTTTTGGAAATTCCAACCGGAAGGGGGTGAAAAGGGGCGCAAAGCGTTTTCCTCCCTATACTTTGCATTGAGAATTGCTGACTCAGCAACATTCCTCCCCAACTGCTGGGCCTGAAGCATGGAATTCTGGGAGGAATCCTTCTGTCTCCTGAACACCCACCAAGAACCCATGTGGAGAAATTTAACCCTTAAGGGGCTGAAAAGGGGTCAACTTGTTTCTGTCCTATACTTAACATGGGAGACTGACCAACATCCAGCCAATTTGGTACTTGGTGCCTGGTGCAGTGGGGGGGGGGGGGATGTTGTTCGGAGGAAGAGGTTGCACTGGCAAGGATGCTGTGCATGGGGGAAAGTTGCGCCGTGGGGGGACACATTGCGCGTGGGGGATTGTGTATGGGGAAATGTTACTCCTACAACGCAGGTACGCTTTTTTCTAGTGTGTAATATACTGGATTGAATTTCTGGCAGCCAACTTACTGCATAAAAATTTACCACATTACCTGTGACATGTTTTTAAACAGCAGGTTCATGGTCAAAAATGTTGTGATAAAGAGGATATACAGTACTGTAAGTCAAGGTAGTATGAAACAAAACTACAAAACTTCAGGCACCCATATATACAGCTGTGACTGTACCTGCATTAATTGGATCTGGCCACTGTGGTCCATTCCTTGGTAACATCTAGATCAGTGGTGGCAAGCCTATGACACGAATGCCAGGAGGGGACTCAGAGCCTTCCCTGCGGGCATGTGGCCATAGCGCTGCCACAAGCTCCCAGCCCTGTGCTCCTGCTGAGAGCACAACAGTGCCCAGCGTGCACGCCTAGAACTCTAGTGCATGCCCAGTGTGCTCAGTTTGGCTCTGCTCTGAAGAGGGGAAAAGTGCCCATTGCACATATCCTGAGCGTTGGGTATGCACAATGGGCCCCGGGTGCTCCTTGCCCACTGTGCATGCGCAGAGTTCCGGGCACACGTGCTGGGCTCCTATGTCATCAGTTGGCACTCAATGCCTAAAAGGTTTGCCACCACTGATCTACATTGTTCAAACTCACTCTTCATTTTAATGTTACTTTTAGAACATAATAAATGCCTGCTGATGTCAGTCATCACATTGCTTTCTTTGATCACAATATTGGGAGTGCATTTGGCTTGTGGGTGGCGCAAGCGGTTAAGACACTGTGCCTGTTAACCAGCAGGCCAGGGTTCGATTCCCGGGTTGGCCCCACAAGACAGGGTGAGCTCCTGTCCTTAGCCCAGCTCTGCGATGCCAGCTGGATCCAATCGTATTGGCTCTGCCTTTCCATTGGACTAATTCAATGGTGTAGAGAGGGGGGATTTGCTGCTTGGGTAACAGCCTGTCCTCCATAACAATCTAACCCAGGCTTTTGTGCTTCACCTGCAGTGTATGCAGCGCCAAGCACAATACCATAGTCTTTCAAGACTGACAGAGGCCTGCTTTTAAAAAAAATTGGCTGCAATCCACCAGGGCATTGCAACTCATCTGTTTCCCTATTCCTGCAGTGACTTGGAGAGGCTGGCTCATATCCATGCACCACCCTAACCCCATAGGAGTGAGGCACTGAAGTACCTTATGTCACTTTTGCAACAATGTCACACCAGTGTAAGGGACTTGCTCCACTTTAACTGGGGGTTAGGATTGCACCATGGATATCAGAAGGAGCATCAATAGCAGAAGTAAAAACTGGTTTCCTTTAGTGTTTGTGTGAAGGCTGTCAGAATTTGAATTACAGATTTGAAATTTGTCTCTGAAACCATCTAAATTAAACTATCTAAGTAAGTTACATTTATTGAAAAGAGGGTCCAGTTATGGAAGTGGAATTTAATTACAGAGGGGAATTCTGTTCTTGTTTTAATGATTTGCTTATAAGCTGACAAAAGAGAAATTCTGAGCTAAAAAACAAATTGTTATTCCCAGTTTTAAGTATTCAACACTTGGGGAAAGTGGCAGATGCAACTCAGGGCATCTGCTTTTAGAATTACTTGAGTTGCTGTCTGTTTTTTACTACTTTCACCCAGCTAAATTTTATCATGCTGAACTGAATTGGATTTGTGTGTATTTGTGTGTATTGATCCTTGAGGCTACAAGATGTCACTAACGATTATTTTTCAAGAAGAATTCTTCATTACTACTCATACAAAAAAACAAACAGTTAAAGCCAAGACTTCTTAGAAATAAATATGTTCAAATCCCCTTGTGCTTACCTAGAAGAAACTAGTTCATATCCCTAAAAATGTTGTTTTCATTTAAAATGGAAAATATAAGACAAATCACTTACGGAGTGGGATAAAGCAATAATCTTTGAACATATGTTAGCTGTTTAGTTTTTCCAGTGATTCCAGATCACTGGCGCTAGAATATTGGGCTAAAGGCTACCTAATGTTAGAGATACTGAGCAGAAAATTGTTTTAGTAAAAGGACTGAGATTTAGAACAGTAATTGCAGGCGACAAACAATAAATGGTACTATTGAAGAGATAGTAGATAAAAAGAACTCCTCATTTTAATGCACACAGAAGAAGTCGATTGAATCTCTAGTAAGGAGTCACAGGCAGTAGTTTTTAAAGTGCCCTAATATTTATCTTGATGAATAGGGACCAAGCCTAGATTTTTGAAGCACAAAAATTGCTATGAATCGTTATAGCTAACAATATGATTTGTTACAGTGTTAATATAGAAACTGACAACTCTTATAATGGACCACTGCAACATGTTTGTATCATGAGGAATTGAGAGCGCACTCCATTAAGTTGCAAAAGTTAAATTTTAGATATTTTGTAGATAGTGTAGACAGATAAATATAATAGCCTATTAAGTTTGTTCTTCATTGGCCAAAGTGCCTCCATTGCTCAGAGATCAGGTTGTTATGGAGCCAACGTCAGTTACATTGCTCTCTGTTGCTATGGCCTGGATGGTCTTTCATACTTTTCAGTTCAGCAACCTTTATTGGCATAGGCTTTCATGCTTTCTTGGAAAAATATATGGCAGGCCCCACAGTTGAGTTCAAAGCTGGAAAGAATGTTCCTGCTTGTTCTGGGGGTCTTTCACTTCCTTCTTGGTTCACTCCAATGGTACTTCTAGGGAGGCTATGGTGACCACCTCTTTGAAACCAAACCAGTTTTTTGGCAAATCCCAAGCCAACTGTTGGGCTTCCCCCTTATGTTTGGTGGGCTTGTCAAGGTCTCCCATGATGCTGGTCAAGTTAATGGAAAAACTGTGCCAGCATGGAGTTGTGGATGAACTTCTTTCTCTCTCCCTTTCATGCTGAACAGGCTTAGGATATAATGCACAAGTTAGCACTGGATTACACCAAATGTAACAAAAATAAGACAATCCACCCAGTGATAGATATTATGAAATAGACAGTCCCTACAATCCAGAGTAATTACGGGAGCACATAAGAGACATTTTACCCGTAGTTACCGCACCACCTACTGAAAACCTATGGGAAATTCATATTGCAATCCAGAGCAAATTGTTCTTCCACCAGAGCAAGGACTCCCCATAGTTACTCTGGATTGCACGCTTAATATTGGATTAATACTTATAACTTCAGGAATATTTACTAGTAGGACTTGATCTACATATTAAATTATCCACACAGTAACCAGGTACTGTACCTTGATGTAACAGCCAAAAACATGCTCTCAGTGCATGCAATTAAAACAATCTTCATTATATTGAAATATTAATAGTATAATATAACAGGAATTCAGTGAATTTTAAATAAGCCATAAAATAGTAAGGTAAAGATTGAATACAAATTAGATTTTTCTAGCAGATGGATTAACACTATTTAAATAGTAGGTAACTTTAGTGCTAATGTTATTTTAAAAAGAAAGCGTCTTTCCAGAATACTACAATTTTTATAAAGATCTTGTCACATTAAACAGAGGTTACAATTAAATTACTCTTAAGTCATAATTCTTCCATTAGTTCACATACAGAGATCACATTAACATAAGTTAATTCTCAATTGAATTGACCTCTCTAGCAATAAAGAGGTATGTGACTTGGGGTTATTTTCAAAGATGTTAAGAACCAGGCATACATTTCACTGTCACCTGTGAATATCCATATATCACAAATTCCAAATTTCATGGATTAGCAACAGTATTAGCAAATACCTGTGTTTACTCAAATGTAATGCACCATTAAATCTAATGCGCATCCCAATTTTTAAAGAAATGAGATTAAAAACGTTTACCGACAACTGTAATGAGCAGCCACAAAATAGATGCAAAATTTAATTTAATTGTGCGCAAGTTGTATGACAACAACAATATAATGGGTCTATGTTAATGATTTTTATCCCACTGACCTATTTTATAAAACTGGGTTTCTATTACATTTCTTTATTTCAACAGAATAAACCAGTGGTACTCAAGCATTTAAACCCAGGACCCCCTTGAGAATGACAATCTGTCTGGGTCCCCCAGATACCATGGCTGGAAGTGACATTAAAGATGCCCAGTGCCAGATTCCAAGATCGCTGAACTCTGCTTTTCATGACCCCCCCCCCCCCACAAATGAAGTTGCAACTCCCCACAAGGGGGGGTCCAAACCCCCACTTTGAAGATCAATGGATTAAACAGTTAAATACCTAACCTATACTTATAATCAAAATACTGTATTTACTCAAATCTAATGCACCATCAATGAGCACCCCAATTTTGGAGACTAAATTCAGCTGAAAAAGGTGAGCTTTAGATTCATGTAAATATGGTATTTCAGGCGGTGCATGGAACATACATCAGAGCCTATTGGTTCTACCCTGCTTGATGGGGAAGCTCTATCAGTTTATGCATATCTGCACAGGTTACCACATAGTTGACACAACTGCACACAAAAGAGGGTGGCAAAGAGCCCCACTGAAGTCTTCTGCCTACTACACCAGAAGTATACAAGTGCTATTGTGCCAAGTAGCTGGGCTTGCTTGACAGGAGCTGAAGGAAGGGGCGAGGCTAGAGTCCCACTGCCAGCTGAAAATGTTTCTTAAGATAGGCAGTAAAGTGTTTCTAGTGGGCCTTTGTGAGCTACTACCTCAAACACAGTGGTTCATACAATCCACCCTTCACCCCCAATTGCTCTGCACAAGTTATCCTTCAAATGCTAACAATATTATGACAGAGGCTGTAACTTCCAAAACCGTCACTCGCTTCGTCTTGATTCAGGAGTGATTCTTGAAGCAAGGAACAAAATGGATGGAGAAAAGCAAACCATGAAAAATGCAGAAGGATGTCATCAAAGTTAATACTATGAAAACTGACATCTTTGCTAGAAAGCCTTTGTTAACAACACATGCGGTGCACACTTAAGGTACGTTGCAACTGCCATTTTCAGCATCTTTACTGAGAATTTCTGTCTTCCTTTCTCCAAGCTGATTCAGGGTGCAGTTCAAACACCTGTGGTGTTGCAGATTTACCACAAAGCACTTTCACTCCCTGCACTGACATGCACCAGCCTCCCCCCCGCCCCACCACAAACACAGTGAAGGAGAAGGTTTGTTTCTGCTGAGCTTGGCCATAGCAAGTATCTGAGGACATGGGAAGGTATACTGGAGGGCAGGAAGGGATCTGGCACTTATGCTGGATTCTAACTCCACTCCCAGGCAGCTGGGGCCAGCTCCAAGATGCTCATATTTGTGCCACTTACTTTGGTGGTGCAGATCCAAGTAACCCCACTGGGGCTGCAGTGGCTCTCCACTCCGCACACACAACTGGATGCTTTGGAGAACTCTTTCCACAGTTTTGATATACAGGTGCAGTATTGTATTTGGAGATTTTACAGCTCTCCAAGCTTTCAGACAGGAATTTTCCTCTGCCTTACCTGAAGACCCAGGGGCTGAACCCTGAGACCTTCTCCATTCAAACAAAAGCAATTTTCCACTGGGTATTTTTGTAAATAAGACGTGTCTCTTTCAGCATTTCTAAGGCTTATCTTAGCCTTTTTCTGACCTTGACTGGTGTTGCCCTCCTTTATTTCTGCTGCAAGGAGCGAGTTCTCCTGCTTCTCCAGGGTCAGTCCTTTCAGAACTTGAGTCTAATCTTTACTTCCCACAAAATCCACCTATAGACTTGCTTCGCTCCATGCTGCAGCTCGTTGGCTGTTCCATAATATTTAACATGTCCTTTAGACGCTAATGCAGCTCCTCTATATGCTGCCCAGAATCAATTAACCAGACCACCATAAAACAGCTTTGAACCAACCCAGTAAGTAAGTGACTGGGTTCAACCACCAACAGCCTGAGATAGAGACAACCTTTGAAAGGCTGCCAAAAAGGCAAAACCTATTCTTAAGTGAACCCACATGTAGAAGAAAAATGAAGAGAACAGACAGAGCTAATTCCATCTCCAGCCTGACTACCTGCGTTGCTGGAAACTAAAATAGACAGGAAAGATCTCACCAAGATACTACAACATGTGGACAACCACTGTTGGGCAAGAGGAAAGCACTGGAATTGCAACAGTTGAATTAAATTTATTATGTCACCACAAAGCAGAATAATTATACATGGTTTTAAAACCAGTAGATGGAGATAAAGAAACACGTTGTTCTTTCCTTACACTCAACTGTCAGCACTTTAATGTTTAAGCCTCAGGGCCATTCATTCTAGGCAACATCTGGAGTGGCTCATCTCTAGGGTCATTCCATTAGAAGCATTCTTCATAGGACTTAAAAAGATGCGGAGGACACAATGCTATAGTATATCCATATACTAGGATGAGTGCTAATTAGATCTCTTCCTGTAGCAGGGAGATTGGCAGCACTTATATGGTGTTTTAAAGGAGTTATTAAAGTCACAATATTCTGAAACAGCAGTTAGAAATTGTCTTAAATTCTAAACAGTCTCACAGGGAAGATTAAACCTTTTGAACATTACAAATCTACACTCAGTTGTCCTTCTAAAAATCCATGATGCTCCTGAATTATCTTCTGCTCCTTTAAGGTCCAGTATCAACATTCTCCTTTTTGTGGCACCAGGTACGGTTTTTGCCTTATAGGAGAATTGCATCAGGCCTGAGACTACACGCAACTGTTCAGAAACAATGAATAGTCTTAAGTAGTGTGCTTGTGAATACTTTGGAAACTTAACAGCAAGGTCGCCTAGTTCACTTATTTATTCCTAACCATCTCCCAGAACAGCACAGGGCCTCCGGCCAACTAAATTTTCATCTGCAGTGTTACATTTCCATTATGTAGAAACTTCAAAAGGTGACTACATTATTGATGCAGAAAATTGTATCAGACTCTCTCATCTTTTTATACAGTGATCAGGAAGGGTTGACCTGTATCTGTTCGTCTAGTTCATATCATGTGAATTTCAGAGTCACCTTTTATTACTTGTATACAAACTGAGATTACGATCTGGGCACTGCTGAATAGACATGATGGAACTTGAACAGACAGTAGTAGTATTTCTTTCTAGAAATGGGTGAAAAACAAAGGATAACTAAGAGCTCTTGTGATAGGACACACTGACAATACCGGTAACATGAAAACACAACCACCCAAGATACTTTAACTTTTCAACCAGTGTGCCACAGATAGTCCACAGGTGTGCCACGGGAACTGGGGGAGAGTCATTAATTAATAAGAAAATTGGGGATTTGAACAGCCTTGTCAATGGTAAAAACAACTGATGGTCTGCCTTGACAATTTCAGTCCCTTGTTGGTGTGCCATAAGATGAAAAAGACTGAAAATCACTGTCCTAGAATGTTGCACTACAATACAATAGTGTAGTTTCTTGGAAATGAAAATTATCAACCACCAAGAGGTGATCTTAAATGTTTTAAACCAGAAGACAGTATACAAATACTGTTCCTTATACTGTATTAATTTTACAGTATGTGCAAGCTATTGAGTTATGGATAAGGAGAAGAGACATTGTAAACTGACAGGTGTAGATCAAGTAGTAAAAATAGAGGTGTTCCCATTAAAATCCATTTCACTACCAACTAATGGAGTGCCAAAGTAAGGAGACGGATAAAAAAAATCAAAGCCTCCTCAGGTCCAGAGCAAAAGCACAACAGCAAAACTAGAGCAGCTCCACATGGCACAATATCAGAAAAGGGAGGTAGGCGAGGGCAGGAGCAGGGCTGCAGGACCTCTGCTAGAACAGTGACATCATCAGCAGGCTACCCATATGCTTCCTTTTAAATGTTTAACATTGCAGAGTTAAGTGAGAAAAATCAGGGTTTGCAAGAAGCACATTCCAAAACATGTTTTGGGAATACCATACAGGCCATTTGTCTATTTACACACCCTTTGTTACTAATAAAAACAAAGTAACAATCTTGAGTTCATTTGAAATTTATTATCTCCATCTTATGTCTATTGGCTTCTCAGTCATCAGTATCCAGACCAAAGGAACCCCAAGTTTTGGGTACACCCTAGTCAGGAAGTGGAGTGAGAATCTTTAACACTGATTCAGCAAGCTGTCTGTACGGGGGAATTTTACTTCCTCAAAGTGGGTACGTTTTTGCTAGTTTCTGTATGTAGGGTGCCTAGCATCTTTTATACTCACTAAGAGCACAATCCTAACCATGTCTACTCAAAAGAAAGCCCCATTGTGTTTAATGGGTCTTACTCCCAGGAAAGTGTCTTTAGGATTGCAGCCTAAGTGTAACAGAGTACAAAGGTCTGCTGTCCCAATGAACAGTGTAGACTACTATGGTGATATCGATGTTATATAAACGTATTAACTACAATTTCATTGTACAGATTACAACACTTAGGGCACAATCCAGAGTAACTACGGGGAGGCCTTGCACCAGTGTAAGAACAAGTTGCTCTGGATTGCAATATAAGTTTCCCATAGGTTTTCACTAGGTGGTGCAGTAACTACGGGTACACGTAATGTCTCTTATGTGCTCCCATAGTTACTCTGGATTGTAGGGCCAATTTCATATTAATAAAGCTATTTATAATTATTAGTTGTTTGCATCATATATTTACACCTATTATTATTTCATATTATAGCAAGTTTCTAGAGACTAGATTATGAGTCTTTGGAAAAAATTTAAGGGAACTTTTGCTTTTGCCAAATGCCAATGTGTTTGCATTATTAAGTTTGTTATGAATAAAAATCATTTTAAGTTAGAGCTTAATAATTATTTCACCATTAATATACTTCTTAATTATATTTCAGTTCAACAATTACTTTGATAAAATACATATTTTGTTATGTGCAAATGGCTTTAGATACCTATTAGGTCCACAAATTATCATATAGCATCTATGTAACACAAAAAACAGTGACAATTTGTTGTTGACAAAGAACAGCTGGACATATAAAGCACCCCACTACCTTCAAAAACGTAAGGCCTCATCAAACCTAAATCCAGCCCTGGCACTACACTTCCTGCCCCCTCCACCAATTTCCACATAGTGTGCCACATCAGTCACACCAGATCACAACAGACCCATACAAATGTGTTGTATCATTCCATTCTCTAGTTTTAGCAAACCATAATGGACACTAATGCCACTTTAAATAACTATTCAGCTCCATATACAATTTTAAATTATAGATTTGATCAAGAGGCATAAAAAATTACACTATAATTTCTTTTAACCTAAGAATATCAGACAATTCCCTTTTCCTTAAATATTAAGGTACTCTTTCTCATTAAAGACTGCTTAAAGCTATGCTCTGGTTTTTATCTGCTGAACATACCTACTTTAGCTAGTGCTAATGCTAGGAGTGCAAAATAAAAGAATATTTCTAGGTTATCTTTTACTATTATCTAAAAAACAAAAAGGTTCTGAATATTTAAAGTAGTTCTTTGCCTCCAACACTATTCACTACATCACATACCAACACATGTAGCTGTAGTTTTAAAAGAGTGTGTCTTACTTCTGTTCTGCCAATTAGTAAAGCATTTCCTACACAAAGGTATTGTTAAATTCAGCTCAAACTCCAAGATATTTTGTTTCCTACATTGCGCCAGAGGTCTTCACTCAAGTGCGTTTTGCCATAGAATTGGGACCTATGCTGTCGTGCTCAAATCAAACAGACCATTCAAATCCCTAACTTCCATGCATCACAGCCTACAGAAAGCTGAGTTTGCAGTTTCACACCAATGCAGCCCATCTTTCCTTGTCCACCGAGCCAATAAGAAGGCCACACTGGCACTTTCAAGCATGCGCAGTCTAGTGTTGTGCAACATCACTGATCTCACTTCCAAACATAATCTGGAACAAACAGGACACAAGTCAGAGACTACCTGTAGGGAGCAACTGGTGGATAACATCTATCTACTAAGTAAAGCTAACCATATAAATATGAGACGGTTCCTCTAGTGACATTACTTCATTTCCATATTACTCCATTACCACATAATCACCTTATCAGTTGAATCTCAAGAGGATATACCACCCAAAATGTATATGCTTATCATAGCATACCTGAAATTACATGTGCTGGAATTACAACATTTGGAACTAGTGTTTCTATTTAAGAAATATGCTCAGCAACTTCAAGTCTCCCTTTGTTTCGTAAGCCCACAAATGTAAATAAAAGTGAATTAATTTTAACTCAGTTATTGTTAATTCCTGCCTTTTGAACTATCATGTTCTTCAGTTCATGCACAGGTTAGGACGTATCTCCCTGAAATATATTAGCCATTTGAGTCCACCAGAAAAATGCACACCACCTGAATTAATCTTTTCTTTAAGTCTGCTTCACAAGGGCAACAGAGATGTACTCCAATTACTGCTGAATACAGAAACTAATCACTGCTGGCTTTTATGTTTTCAATGGAAGAGCATCCATATTCTGTGTTCCTGAAGGCTTTGATGCAACTCAAGAGCCTTTTTCACCACACACACACCCCATAACCTAAGCCCAAGCTTACATTTTTATTTCATGTCAAGACTACAGGGCAGGACCCCCATTATAAACCTTTCTATTAAATGCTTCCACACATTTAAGTCCTTTTTAGAAAGAAAAAACATGTGAAAAGAACCAAGAACCAAATATCTACAAGATGGTCCTTCTATGAGAAGAACGCTTGGAAAAAAGACCCTGGGTCTTCTTTATGAAATAGGAGGAGTTTTGTAGTGGCTGAGTCCCACTGTGTCAAATGATACAATGCCACCAAAAAATCAGACCATAACCACTACACACATCCTCTTCAGGTTCTTCTCTCTGGCATTTTTCCTATAGGAACAGAAAGTGGTCATGAAGGTAAATGAAGAAGCCATTCTCAGGCTTACAGCAATACAAACTGGGCAGACAGGCTAGAAGCGGCTACTGCAGGAGCCAAGACTGCACATTGGGGCCTACACATTGCCTTCTGCACATCTGCTGCCTGTGGCCATCACCACCAACTACTTTGGCCATCACTGCCAAATCATTATATTTACTTTCCTTGACAGTATAGATGATCCCCCTTTACCTTTGGATTTGGTAACCATGGTTTCATTTACCTATGGATGTGGGCTGCTTCCTCGTAACGTTTCATCATCTTTTCAAGCACTGTCTGGAGCTCAAAGCATTACAAATTTGCTCCAGAAACCCAAGAGGAATGAGTGTTTCCAAACACCAGCTGCTCTGTTAATTGGAAACTATAGGCCCAATCCTTTCCAACTTTCCAGTGCTGATTCAGCTGTGCCAATGGGATGTATACTGATGTATACTTCCCCTTTGATGGGGGAAGTCACAGAATCATAGAATCATAGAGTTGGAAGGGACCTAGTAGGCATTTAATCCAACCCCCTGCCTGTAACAGGAAATCTTCCTAGACCATCTCCAACAGGTGCTCATAGAGCCTCTGCTGGAAGATCCCAAGTGAGGGAGAGTCCACCACCTCCCTTGGCAATCTGTTCCACTGCCAAACCACCCTCACCATCAGGAATTTTTTCCAGATATCCAACCGGAATCTCCTTTCTTGCAGTTTGTCCCCATTGGTTCTAGTTCTGCTTTCAGAAGCAGCTATGAACAAATGAGCCCCTTCCTCCCTATGGCAGCCATTCAGGTATCTGAAGGGCAATCAGGTCTCCTCTCAGCCTCCTCCAGGTTGAACATCCCAAGTTCCCTCAACCTTTCCTGGTAGGGCTTCCCTTCCACCCCACTGATCATTCTTTTTGCTCTCCTCTGGACATGCTCCAGTTCGGCTGCAACTTTCTTAAAGTGAGGTGCCCAAAACTGAACACAGGACTCAAGGTGAGGTCTAACGAATGCAGAAACCTCCTTAAGGTAAGTAGGCACTTGGTCCCTCACCTCAGGGCTGCATTTGTGCTGGACTATTGGATAGAACTGGACCCTGAGTTTGTGAGAGAAGAATTTTAAGAAAATAAGATCAGACCAAAGGCCCATCTAGTCCAGCTTGCTGTATCTCACAGAGCCCACCAGATGCCTCAGGGAGCACATAAGATGCCTGCATCCAGGTGCTCTCCCCTAGATCTGGCATTTGGAGGTTGCCCAGATCTACACCTACACACACACCCATCACAACTTGTAACTCATGATGGTCCTCTAGGAATTTGTCCATCCTTTTATATAGTCACTGAGGCTGGATACCATCACCACATCCCAAGGCAGGGAGTTCCACAGATCAACTACACACTGAGTAAATAAAAGCACATTATGAGATAAGATAGTTGTAAAAAAAAAACCAAAAAAACCAATCAAATGTGTGTGCCAGAACTGGATTATACCCTCTCTACATACCAGCAACATATCAATGAGAACAAGTAGATCTGCAAGGAAAATATAAACACCCTTAATGGGTATAATTATCAGTCCACTCCCAAAAGTTGCTCTGAGAACCAAAATGAAAAATACTGGATCAGTTTATGTAAAATTTGTACAGCAGTATACTGGGCTAGAGGCCCTCTTTCGAGTAGGTGTTCCTCCTTTATTTAGCAGGGGGAGAATAACTGGCTCTACACAACCCAGCAATGCATGTTCTAATGGCTTCTGCTGGTGTTCTTTTGCATTTTGGGACATTTATTGGGACCAATTAGCTGTTAATTAGCTATAGGGACCAATTAGCTGTTAATTAGCTATTAACTTTTTCATTTCCTTTGTAAACTGCTTTGAGAATTTTCTAGTTGAAAAGCGGTATATAAATACTGTAGATAGATAGTACCTTGGTTTAGGAGCATAATTCATTCTGGAAGCCTGCTTGTAATCCAAAGTGCTGATATATCAAAGCATATTTTTCCATAGGAAATCATGGAAACTCAATGTGTTCCACAAACCAAAAATATTCATATAAAATGATGACAATATTTAATATAATATAAAATTATAAATAAATACAATATATAAAGAAAAATAAAACAAATTAACCTGCATTTACACTCTCATGTCTCTCAGGCTGCGATCTGCCCCCCTACACAGGAGTGATCTGCCCCCACCCATTAGAGTAGACATGCAAGGCTGGTCTCTCAGCTCCTTTCCATTGCTACCCTTACACAGGAGTGAGCCCCACTGATAAGAGGGCTTACTTTGGAGTAGACATGCAAGGCTAGGTCTCTCAGGAAAGGTTGAGCAGGTGCAGGCAGAGTGCTGAAAGTAGAAGCGTATCCTGGCTGGGAAAATTTTTTTCATTTATCAAGGCATTGCTTGCATATCAAGTCAAAATTTATTAGAACTGTTTGCTTGTCTTGCAAAACACTCTCAATCCAAGGTTTTACTGTACTGATTTAACAGTATTTCAAAATCACTTACCCACTAACATAATAACAAAAAGCAATACCAGAATAGCAAGCTCATTGAAAAACTATCAGTTATTACCATCAGTAGTTAACAATGACTTATAAACAAGAATTTCTTACCCAAAGAAATTGGCATAAACACACTAAATTATTGTCACATTTCCATTATGTTCCACTTCAGATTGCAATCTGTATAGTGTCTGACCATTAATAATATATGGTTTAAATAGCAGAACAGGTTTCACAGTCTTTATGTTATGAAATATTCTGTCTCAACAACAATTTTCATTTGGTTGATTGCAAACCAAGTTAATAGTATCTCTCATGTATGTTTTGTCTACTTCAAGTAGTAATTTATGAGAACTTCTAGTGTTATATCATGTTTATTAATGTATTCAAAGTGCCAGTGGCTCCACATTTTAAGGAGTCATCTTATTTTGGCCCAACTGAAGAGTCATAATATTCCTGTGTTCACAACCAACTCATCAACCTATTTCAAAAATGAATTGATGCCCCAGACTTTTCATGATTTTAATGAATGTCCACCAGAATGTGGCATCTCTATGCAAAGGAATGGTCAAGATCAACTTACATGGAAATACAGCCTGTTGCAATGGAAAACCCAGGTCAAGTTCATTGCACTACAGTAAGCATTTTTCCAGAAATAATATACTTTTCAAAGGTTCTCAAAAGGAATAGTTTATAACAAGCACAGTTTCTTCTTATTTCCTGCAGTGTTCATACTTCGGAGCCCGGTCACAATGCAATATAGTTGGACTTCTGGTCCTTAGGAACATACAGGTATATAACAGTTGAGTTGTATTCCTGCTTGAGAATTATGGGCTTAACTTTGCCACATGAGCTAATTTATCTTTCCAGGGCATTACACTATTACATGGATATTTTAAAAGATCTTTATTCTTCTCTTAAAGCTATACAACACCTTAAAAGCTGGAATCCTAAAACTTTCATAAAATCTATAGTTAGGCACCTCTAATTACCTCTTCAGTTCAGAAGGACTTCTCAAATTCGCATGCATCAGATTCAGTCCTATACATGTCTAATCAGGAGTGTCCCATTTCTTTCAATGAGACATACCACCAGGTATTTATATAGGACTGCAGCCCTATTCCCATTTATTTCAGTGGGACTTACTGCCAGGTACGTAAGCACAGGACTGCAGCCCGAGTTTTTGTGCTGAACATAAAAAATAAACCATTACTGTAATAACCGATAATTTGTCTATATACTTTCCAAACCAAGAAGAAGGTTACTTTCACCATTCATCCATAGAAAAAAATATATTTTTAAAAGGTCACTTTAATTGATTCAGGCATATGCATATAAAACTAGGTTCTCTGCAGACTTTAGGAAATCCAATTTAAATAGCTGCTCAAATATTTGTCTTGCAAAAGGTCACAATGATATTTAGCAAAATTAAAAAGTATACACAATGGAAAAAATGTGCATTTTAACTTGTAAGAAGATTACAAGAGAGTTTGGTATAAAAATAACATTCACAAAAGGTTTGCAAGCCTCCATTCTCAATATTCCAGGAGAAAGGGAAACTTTCTCATTAGTATGATAGAGGCAGATTTAGGAGGACTGAGGCAATTAGCATTTTAGAACCATTTAAATCTGAAATCTTCAGAGTGAAATAATGAGTACCTACTAGGCTAACTTGTAGCACCACCCTATAGTAATGTACTCATAAGACCTACTATGTTCATTGGGGCTTACTCCAAGATAAGCATGCCTATGATTGCATCCTTAGTTACCTAGTCCCCCCTCTTACAAACCATTCAGTTATTCCTGCAGTGGCTGTTCCCTGTGAACTTCTATCATGAAAATGAAGGGAATCCTGGATATTTTATTTACTTCAGTTAAGGTCAGGATCCAGAAAACTCACTAAAGAAGAGGTTTACACTATACCAACACATTCACACTGCAAAGGCTGGCACATCAACCTTCACAATGCTAGCAAACCAACTTCAAAATTGAAAAATAATCTCCAATTATTATACTGTACAATCAGACCAAAAAGCCAAAACAAAGAACATGAAGCTCCACTAGGAAAGCGCTTTGTTTATGCCATGGAAATGCCTAGTCAGAACACACGCCCTCTTTTCCAAGGCATGAGTAAGTTCTACACACTTCTCACCCACCCGCTCTAAAACCAGCAGGGTGCCCAACAACCCAGCCTGATTATAGGATAATAAAACAGCAAGTCATTCTTCAGAAAGAAAGGTGAAAGCTGTGTTTGGTGCTGCAGCACCCTCAGACCAGCTGGAATATCAGGAGATCAAGCTTTAAAGTATTTTCACTTCTGGCAAAGAAGCACTGTTCAGTATTACACATATATTTGCCCATTTAAAATATATACACACAGAGAGAGGGGGAGAAATAGATCCGAATGCCCGACACTTAATATCTGAAGTCTATTGTTCCTTCCTCTGCTGTAACCCATCACTTGACTATAAAGGTCCTTGATGTGGAAATGCTGAGACACGAATCAATTGCACCGTTTATCTGTGTTAAATCCTTGTTGTTGGCAACCAACGTGAACACAGCTCCAATCACAGCTCACATATACAATGGTATTCATTCTCTCTCTCTTTTTAACATGCCTGATTTAGCCTTAGCCTGCAGATTTACGAGTCCATTTCTCTTGACAGCTAAGCTCAATGTATTGTATGCATGTGTGTGTGTCTGTCTCTCTTACACACAAACAGAGAGAAGTTAACCCTTCCACTGCCTGGATATACTTGAAATGCAGATTCATTCCTAAGCAGCTGAAGATGAAAACCCAGACCATAGCTAGAGAAGGGCCAGGTTGGCATTGCCCACCTTGAGTCAGCAGTATGCCCCCTTCCATTAACTGATCTCCAGTTATCCTTTCATTTTACACACCAGTATATACCTAATTGCCCACCCACTCCTAAAACCCTGACTATGGCTGCAATCCTAAGCCCCAATTAGGCCAGCCTAAGCCCCAGCACAAGATCTGTTCTGGCCTAGGGGTCTCAGAAAAATACTATAAGACACTTCTGTGCTACACCTGGCAAATGGTTAGGCCAATACATCAGTGTGGGAAGAGAAGACCAATGAGTTGTGACAGCCTAAGTTAGGATTGCAGCCTGTGGGCCTGAAAAAGATTAGTAGTGAGACTCGGGCTGCAATCCTAAACTCCACTTAGGCCGGCCTAAGCCCTGGTATAAGCCCTGTGCTGACCTGGGGGGTATCACAAAAGTGAAGACAGACACTTCTGCCCCACTCCTGGGGTGTGAGACCAATGCGATCCCCACAGGGTCATGGAAAGATAGGCCAAGTGAGTTAGTTACAGATAGTAACAAAGGTGGAGTGGAGTGAAAAGGGGAATGAGGCCAAGATCCATTCCCAAGTTTTTAAAAAAATACAGCGCCTATTGTGTAAGGGTGCAGCGAGCATTTGGTCTGCTCAGTGTGGAACCAAAGCAAGGACTGCCACTCTCGATGTCCCCCCAGTCACAGCACAGCTGACATCCTGTGCAGGGCAGGGAGAGGAGACCCACCTGCACCTCCAGCAGCCTTACCTTGTGCCTCTGCTTGCAACATGTGGAGCTGGAGCAGCAGAAACGCCCACCATCCCCGGCAGAAGAAGACGGCGAAGTTTAACTTTGCGGTGGCTCCATCTCGCCAGCAATTCCTCCGTGGAGCCCCCTCGCCCCTCACCGGTTTCCGAAGCCCCCAGCAGGGCTGGAGCACCGGGCCGGTGCAGGGTCGGGGGGAAGCCTGCTGAAGTTCGGGGGGCGCAGGGGGTCCCCCTCCGGAGGCTGAGAGGTCTCCCTGGCGGCAGCATTCCTGGGGCATGACTGTGCCGCCCTCTGGGGGGCTCCGACTGCACCGGCACAGGGGGGCGGGAGGCGAGAGAGGCACCTCCGCTGCACCGAGGGCGAGAGAGCGAGAGCAGCTGCTCAGCAGACCGTCGGAGGAAGAGAGCGATCCATCTCCGCAAGACACCCGCAGTCAGAGAAGCCGGAGAGCCCCTTCCAGTGCCAGACGACGCAGGCAGGTCCCCCTGGGGAGGAAGCAGGGTTAGGTCTCCTTCCTCGTCCCCCTCCCAGTAATCCTTCTCCTCTCTACTCCAGAGCAGTCGGAGGGACACAGAGCACAACCCCAGCCACGGCCACTCCGAAGTCAGCCCCGCTGTGCCCGGGGGTCTCACTCCCAGGACTGCAGCCTTGGTGTGGAGAGGGCTGCGAGAGGGCTGCAAGGGGGCTGAGGATCCCCAGCCCAGCCACCCGGCAGGTGAAGCTCCTTCCTTCCCCTCCAGAGGTGAATAATCCCCGCAGCTGCTGCCCGGTCCTCCTGCCCAGATGCAGAGCGCGGCTGGAAGCCTCCAAAGCCCGCCACCTCCAGGTAAGCCAGACCCTCGTCTGGCTGCTGTTGCTCCTCCAGCCAGATTTTGCAAGCACTTCCCCGCCAATGGGAGGGAGTCTCTCCAAGGAGGGGGACCTGAGCGGCTCTGGAGGAAGGGCTGGCACCGGAGAGACCAGGCTCACCTCTCGGGCAGCAGCCGCCAGCCAGGCAGGGCAGGCGTTTCCAGCGGGAGGAGCCACCAAGTGCAAGCTGAACCCCGACGGGGATGCTGGAGCTGCAAGCAGAGGAAGGAAGGAAGGAAGGCTGTGAGGAGGACGCTCAGCCCGGCTAAGGACCTGCTCCCCCCACCCTTCAGGTCTGCAACCCCAGAGGCCGGCCATGGGCTGCACAAACAGTAGGAAAGGGGAGGGTTCAGGGCTCTGGGTCTCTCACTTCAGCAGGTGGAAGCTCAAGGCTGCGGGTCTAAACACCCACACCTGCCAGAGAGGCCAAGGCTGCAGCCCCTCCACACTCACCTGGGAGGCAGCCCTCCTGACTTCGGAATAAACAGGACTGGAATCAAGAATCTCTCTGCCAGGGTGAACATTTCTCATAACCAAAAAAAGGAAAAGGACCCCCAAAATAAAATCCAAAAACACTCATATATATGTGCTTTCATGTGCTTCATTTAAACACTGTCTTAAGGTGTGTCCCCCTAGTTGTGACCAACTGCAGGGTGCGGTGCCCATCCCCAATTCTAAGATGAAGACCCAGTGTTGTCCAAAGACACTTATGGGGTCATGGCCAGCAGGACTATATACAGAGGCATATGGAACACTGCTGACCTTCCCACCCAGGTGGTACCTACTTATTTGCATTTACATACTTTTGAACTGCTAGGTTGGCAGGAGCTGGGCTAAGGATGGGAGCGCACCCATCTTACTAGGGTCTCAAGCCCTGGCCTGCTGGTTTTCAGATGGGCAGGCACAGCCACTTTTAACCACTAAGTCAACTGCAACCCCCAAACACTTATTATTAAACTTAAAACTATCCCATATAATATATTACATGTATTTTATTAATTATAAGAAGGCTACATGCTCCCTGCTCATAAGGAAAAGGAGGACAATGAAGATTTTTTTCTAGAACACCAGACTAAAAAAGAGGACATGTCGTGAAAAAAGAGGACATATGGTTACCCTGGCCGCTACACCTGAGAGTAAATTGAACAGTGGGACTGATTTCTGCAAAATAGACACAAAATGGTCAACAATATATTTAGACCAGGGTTGGGCAAGCTTGGCCACTTTCAGTGTCTTGAACCCATACAATGTGTTAGACCTCAAAATCTGTGCAATGAGAAGCAGCCCCTGCTGTAATTCCCTCCTCTATACAATGGTTAAAGGACCACGACCTCTAAAGAGGCCCAACCCTGGACTAAAATGTATTCAGTTCACATGTCTACCTTTTTCCTCCACTCCAATGTCCAGTTCATTTTGGCTTATCTACAAATAAATAAACTTATTTACTTTTTACATTTCTGTAGTTCCCGACTTCCAAACATCTTCCAAACAGGAAAGTGTAGATCAGCAGTACTTAAGCATTTCAGCCCAGAACCCCCTTTTCAAACTTAAAAATCTGTCTGGGACCCCCTTGTCAGACATCACTGTAATGTCTGAACTCTTCCACATCTCCTTGAAAGTAAGACCCATTGTGTTCAATGAGATTTACTTCCAGAAAAGCCTAGTACCAGTTCCAAGATGCCAGATCCCACCCACTCACGACCCTGACCTGTCCCAGACCCTTCCTTCTCACGACCCTTGGCCAAGGGGGTCCCAACCCCACTCTGAATACCACTGGTGTATTTTGTTCTTTCCCTACTTTTGTCCTCACGACAACCCTGTTGGGTAGGTGAGGCTTGGAGATGGTGACTAGCTCCATGTCATCCAGGCAGCTTCAATGCTGAGCAGGGATTTGAGGTTTTGAAGGATTTGAGGTAGCAGAAATGGGTTAAGACTGCAATTGTAAAGACACTTTCCAGGAAGTAAGACCCATTAAACACAATGGGGCTCATGTTTGAGTAGACATGGTTAGGATTGTGCTGTAAGTCAAACACCTGAGTAAGTCAGAAAATGGGCAGAAATTGGTTAAGTCAAACCACACAACATCCTGGCTCTCACCAGGGTCAATGGGACTCACCAAGACAGTGGATTGCACTCCTCCTTCAGGTTTTTCAATCACTTCTGTCTCTCAAGTCCAGTGATTCTCAACCTTTTTCATCTGGTGGCACTGAAATTGTCAAGGCACACCATCAATTGTTTTGCAATTGAAAAGGCAGATCGTTCTTTTGGTAGGGTGCTCAAATCCCCCAATTGTCCCCAATTGGCTCTTCCTAAATTCCTGTGGCACACCTGAGGACCAACCATGACACACCAGTTGAAAATCTTGTTAAAAATCACTACTTTAGCCATTTAGAGCAAGGGTATCAAACATTTATTTATTTATGAGAATTTTTATCTCCCATTTCCCATTCTGAAACAAATGTCCAAGGCAGGTCACAGATGCCAAAATCTCACAGATGACAATTCTCTTCTGAAATTCTCTTTGCTGTACAATTATTAAAAGTCCAGGATCCCTAAAGTGGCCCAAACTGCCCTCCCCTATTTTGACAGACAGGCCACCAGGGCACTAAAAGTCTGTTTAAAATGCAACTTAAGTAAACAAAAAAAAATGTATTTTTAAAAGTTTAAAAACAGGTTCTCTGGTGGAACTCCACGTTTGCCTATTTGAAAGTACAATTCTTTGCATGTCAACACATAAGCAGTCTCCACTGAGTTCAACTATGACCCAAGTGACTGTATAGGCTGCAACCAAAATCCCAAAAAGTTCAATAAGTTTTATGTAAGTAGCTCCAGGCCCAAACTGTTCTTCCTGCCTGAACAGATATCGGTCCCTACAGCTAAAGCCCAACATTGTGAAACCCCCTGCTTCCAGTGGCCCACCTGGTCACTTCCTTGATGTGCGCTGGGCGTCTGGCCAAGAATGTTCATTTCACCACATGTGTTGGTTGGCTTGATGTTTCCTGCTGAGTCTGTTGATTACTTTATGGTGTTAATGCTGCTTGTTGATGTTAAAATTTTATCGCTATGAGCCCAACTGGGAGGCCTTTCCACAGTCTAAAAAATTATAACCTGGATAGAAAAATACAAAACATGGATAAATACTCATGCACACACCCAAATTTTTGTCCTTCTACCTCTTCTCGCTTCAGTCATGACATATTCTTGACCCTTCTGACTCTCTTGGAAGATGTTATCCTTCTCTTATCTTCCTCAGTTCTCTATTCCAACACTCTTAAATTGGTCTCCTGTCTCCAGCAAATACTCAAGCCCTGGAGACAAGCAGGGCTTGCAGAAATTTCCAGCATCATATCATGTTGAGATACAAATCTCCAGAAATATCTTCAGACAGAGTTGAAAACCCAGATTTCATGGGAGATTCCCATCTCCCATGTTTCTGTTATGTTTCTTGGTACTCATGAAGTTCCCAGCAACTGTCCCTGTCTCTCAGCCCAATTTACCCTACATGACTGTTGTTCCAATTTGTATGTCTCACTAGAAAAATTAAGAGCTTGTATGACCCATTATCATGATTTATTGTCTGGGGTGTTTATATTTTAGGGGCTGTGTGTTATATTATATTATAAATATTATATTTATATTATAGGGCTGTGGGTGGCACAAGTGATTAAGAGACTGTGCCTGTTAACCAGCAGGCCAGGGTTCGAGACCCGGGTTGGCCCCACAAGACAGGGTGAGCTCCTGTCCTTAGCCCAGCTCTGCGACACCAGCTGGATCCAATCATATCGGCTCTGCCTTTCCATTGGACTAATTCAGTGGCGCGGAGAGGGGGATTTGCTGCTTGGATAACAGCCTGGCTTCCGTAACAATCTAACTCAGGCTTTTGTGCTTCGCATGCAGCGTATGCAGCGCAGAGCACGATACCATCGTCTTCCAAGACTGACGGAGGCCTGCTTTTTTATTTATATTTTTAACATATCACCTCATCTTTGTTAAGTGACACAGTGCAATCTTATGCACTTTCACCTGGGAGTGAAACATAGTAGAGGTTACTTCTGAACATGGCCCTTGCTAAGCCTGGTGTTGAACCCTAACATGGAATATAACTTCTAAATAAAAGTTTGCAACTAAGTAACACCACGAATAGTGCATGTGAGCTGTTCATGTATACTCAGAAGGGCCCAAATCTATCCAGCTTTCAAGTGCCAATGCAGCTTTGCCATGCAATGGGGCAAGCACTTCATTCTGCAATGGAGAGGCAGTAAAAGAGACCTATTCAAGATATGGGAACATTTATTCCCTTATCTTGGGAATGAATTGCAGTTGAATTGGTGCTGGAAAATTAGAGAGAATTGGCCCCCAAATTTCACCTGAATTTGCTCTCAAGTACAGTAGAGGTGTATTGGATTGTAATCTACATCACACTTTCTTGAGAGTCATCTCCACCACAGTCAAGGAGACTTCAAGCAGATAAGGATTGTGCTCTTTATTCAGAAGTGTCCCAAGGAAATGAATACTATTCTCTCCCTAGTAAGCAGCCTAGGACTTCCACCTTAAAACAAACCCTATTAACCTATTAATGTTGTGTTACATTTTTATTAGACTATCTACCCATTTTCATCTAATAGATTGTTTTCATTGTCTTTCACGAGTTTATAATTTTGTGTGTGTGTGTGTGTGGAAGAGTGTCTTGTAAATGTTATTTATAATTATAATAATTGTTGCCTAAAGTGGTGGAAGGATGGAAAGTGGGAGTATGCATCTGTTAAACAAATAATCATGAGCAGTGGTATATTTGTTGATGTTACTGTTGTAGTTAAAAACCTATGAAAACACAAAATACTTCCATTTATAATATCAGAGTGTAAAAACAAAATAACTGAATAAACATACAAAAAATTATTATTATTTATTAATATGTGCCCTTGGGATAAAAACCACTATTTACTATTTTAATGGCTATCATCCCCCAAACCACTTCTAATCATGAGGTATCTTTTCAGACAATAATTGGTTTGCTCCTCTATCTCTCCATACAGAAGTGGTGTGGGGAGTATCATGAGAGCCTGGTTTATTTTCAAAATAAATACTTTTTAAAAAGTACACTAGAGTCTTCAGACAGTGTTCAGATTTTTAAAAAAAATAAATTCAGGCTGCAATCCTATTCACACTTTCATTGACGTAAACTCCATTGACTATTGTAGAATTTTCTTCTGAGTAGTCAGATATAAGATTGGGCTCTTAGGGTGCAATCCTAAACAATTTAGGCCAGCCTAACGCACTTGGAGTATCTTCCCATAGTGTGTCGTATGCCTGGCCTAACCTTCTCCAGACCCCCCACCCCCACCCCAAAGCTGATATGGCACTTTTGTGACACCCCCAGATTAGCACAGGACTTGTGCTAGGATTTATGAGAGTTTAACCCTACCATCCAGAGTAACTTTGGGAGCACATATGAGACATTATGTGTACCTGTAGTTACTTCACCACCTAGTGAAAACCTATAGGAAATTCATATTGCAATCCAGAGCAAATTGTTCTTACACCGGAGCAAAGACTCCCTGTAGTTACTCTGGATTGCGCCCTAAGTTAGGGTTGCCTTATGTCCCCCAAAACAGTGATAGTCCCAATTTTTGGGAATTGTGTTCACATATTGGCAAATGGGACAGAGGGTCCAGTCCCAGTTTTGTGGGAAAGAGTTATGGCAAGCCTAGCCTAAGTGGAGGTGAGGATTGCAACCTAACAGTGCAATCCTATTTGTCTCTACTCAGAAGTAAGTTACACTGATTTCATGGGGCTTACTCCCAAGAAGTCTTTAAGGTGCCAGAGCCTTTGATTCTGCCTAAGTCTTTGAAGTGCCACAAAAGACCTTTCCCCCTTTAAACATTATATAAACCTTTAATAGGTTTAAGTCAACCCAATTTGAAGCTGAAATGACACCTCAGATGTGTGTTTTTTTGTGTCTGCGTCTAAAGCTCTTATGAGGCAAAAGAATTTATGAGATTAAATTAGGTAAAAAATAAATCATAAAATTAAAATTCTATGAGATTGGGAGCACAATCCTAACCACGTCTACTCATAAGTAAGCCTCATTGTGTTCAATGGGTCTTACTCCCAGGAACATGTCTTTAGGATTGCAGCCTAAATCTATTACGAAGTTAAAAAAGAAAGTGAGGTAAAATGAGATAAAAAAAATTAGATCTTGTGAAGTAAAAGTAAAAGTTCTTGCAAATAGACACCTGAGGGTTGTGTGTGTGTGTGTGTGTGTGTGTGTGTGTGTCTAACAGCACAATTTATTGCTTGCAATGGGACTTGCTCCCATAGGGTTGCAGACAAAATTATGAAGTAAAAAAACAAAACAACTATGAGGTAAAATGAGGTTAAACATAAATCTTACAAAGTAAAAAATTAAAATTTCCTGCAAATAGGTACCTCAAGTGTGTTCCTGAGCGTGTGTGTGTGTGTGTGTCTAACAGCACAACTTACTGAAATAGGACTTGCTCCCAAGGTAGGTGTGCACAGGATTGTAGACTAAATTATGAAGAAAAAAAATTATGAGGTAAAGGCTGCAACCCTAAGAACACCTTCCTGGGAGAAAGCCCTTTTGAACTCAGTGGGGCTTACTTCAGAGCAGACATCATAATGAGGTTAAAATTAAATCTTATGAGGTAAAAAATTTAAAGTTCATGCAAATAGACACCTCAGAGTTGTGTGTGAGTGTGTGTGTGTATGAGAGAGAGAGAGAGAGAGAGAGAGAGAGAGAGAGAGAGAGAGAGAGAGACGCAACACAATTATATGCAAGTCTGCTTAGAGATACTGTATATTCCATTCATTGCAATGGGACTTTCTTTCAAGGTTGCAATCCTAAGAGGCTCAGGCTTCAATCCTAAAGCCACTTTCCTGGGAGTAAGACCCATTGAACACAATGGAGCTTACTTTTGAGTAGACATGGTTAGGCTTGCACCCTAAGGCTGCAATCCTAAAGACACTTTCTTGGAAGTAAGACCCATCTCAGACAATAGAGTTTTCTTTTGAGTAGACATGATTGTGTTCTTAGTCCCAATGACTACAGTGAGAATTACTTCTGAGTAGACATGCATAGGATTGGGATGTCAATCTCTTCTGAGGTAAAAGAAACACAACAAAACTATGAGGTAAAAATTTTATTTTGTGAGGTAAAAAATAAAAATTAAAAGTTCCTGAAACTGGAAAGTGTGTGTGAGAGTGTCTGAGAGAGAGTGTGTGTGTGTGTGAGAGAGAAAGAGTGTGTGTGAGTGTGTCTGAGAGAGTGTGTGTGTCAGAGTGTGTGTGTGTGTGAGAGAGAGTGTGTGTGTCTGAGAGATAGCGTGTGAGAGAGTGTGGGTGAGTGTGGGTGTGTGTCAGAGAGAGGGTGTGTGAGTGTCTGAGAGAAAGAGAGTGTGTGTGTGTGTGTGTGTGTGAGGGAGTGTGTACTGCTTTACTAGGGTGGTGTGAAAAGTGTGCACATGTTCCACACATACACAGTCCCTGTGTTGTGCAAACACAGGCAGGAGCCTCCCTCCTCCTCAGCCCAGCTGGCTTGACTTTGATCACCCAACACCCCCAGCCCTGTCAGGTCCAGGCCACGCCTCCTGCTCGCCTATTGGTTCAGAAGGCGCCTGGGCGGGGAAGGGGAGGCGCGCGCCAGGAATGAGCGGGAGAAGAAGACAAGGGCGCGCGCTTCCGCCTGGCCACGCCTCCCTCCCCTTCGCCTTGCCTGATTGGTTCGACGGAACTTGCTCCTTTTCCCTCCCCCTCCCGGCTCTTCTATGTGAGCCGCGCCCCCTAGAGGTGGACAGACTGGCATTGCAGCCTCATTGACATCAGGCTGCAGGGGAAGCAACTCTCAGGCACACCCTGCAAGTGGGAGGGGCTGCAGGGGGCAGGAGAGCAGAGCCCATGAAAAAGCCCCCCATGCAAGTCTTTGCAAAAGCCCCCCCAAGACTGAGTCTTTGCAAAAGCCCCACAAGAATAGGAGTCTTTGCAAAAGCCCCCCAAGACTGAGTCTTTGCAAAAGCCCCACAAGAATAGGAGTCTTTGCAAAAGCCCCCCAAGACTGAGTCTTTGCAAAAGCCCCACAAGAATAGGAGTCTTTGCAAAAGCCCCCCAAGACTGAGTCTTTGCAAAAGCCCCCCAAGACTGAGTCTTTGCAAAAGCCCCACAAGAATAGGAGTCTTTGCAAAAGCCCCCCAAGACTGAGTCTTTGCAAAAGCCCCCCAAGACTGAGTATTTGCAAAAGCCCCACAAGAATAGGAGTCTTTGCAAAAGCCCCCCAAGACTGAGAGTCTTTGCAAAAGCCCCCCCCCCCCCCAAGAATAGGAGTCTGCAAATGCCCAGCCAAAGCTTTGCAACTCCCCCCTTTGCAAGCCCCACTGGTACATTGCCACTGGGTCTGGCACAACATAGAGGATTTCCAGCTTTTCTTTCTATTGCATCTGCCAGCAAATGTTTTTCAGCTCAACATATGGTTGAAATTACACTGACCCAAATTCATCTCTTCCATACAATGATTCGAGGTATGGCTTCTCTGTGTCCTTTTGCATCCTCCTTAGGATCACCCTCTTTATGACCGGATCTGTTGTGGAATAGCCTGAGTGCAGCCTGCAAAAGTCCCTTCCCCTTTACAGCCGTTCAGGGATGCCATTATTTTGCTCCTGGGCCCTTTGCACTCTATGATGAGGCTCCCTACAAAACTCAGTGCTTTGCACCCTCTCTGGCTGTGTTAGTGAATCCCCCACTACAGATGCCATCCCATAATTTCCTATCATGGCTCCAAAGAGGAGAGGGAAGCTCCCCTTGCAGGCTGTATGAGGGTCCTTGCAAAACCTAGAGTGCAGTCCTGATCAACTCTCCGGCACTGGTATAGCTGTGCCAGTGGGAAACGTGCTGCATCCTGCAGTTGGGGGACAACCAAAGAGGCCCGTTGCTGTTGCCCTTACACCAGAGCTGGGAAATTGGTTAAAGATGGCATGTAAGAACACAAGAAGAGCCTCCTTTGCTGGATCAGGCCAAAGGGCCATCTAGTCCAGCTTCCTGTATCTCACAGAGCCCACCAGATGCCTCGAGGCACATATATGACACCTGCATCCAGGTCCCCCCCGCCCCCCAGTGCATCTGACACTTGGAGGTTGTCCACCTCTATACACATCCCTTATGGATTGTAACCTGTGACGGTCCTTTCCTCTTTGTCCAATCCCTTCTCAAAGGCATTGAGGCTAATAACCATCACCAAATCCTGTGGCCGGGAATTCCACAGACCAACTACATGCTGGGTAAAGAAATTTTTTTTTTGCACCCTTCGTGCTTTGCACCTCCTCTAGCTACACCATTGAATGGATTCATTCAGCTGGTTGAGCTGAAATATCACCTCTCTCTCTCTCTCTCTCTCTCTCTCTCTCTCTCTCTCTCTCTCTCAATCTGAGATTCCCTTCCCTTTTTTGCATTATTAATGGATGGCATTAAGAGGATTTGGCAGAGTGTTTTGGAGAGGCGTTTAAATCAAAGCAGCCATCCCTCTCTCGCAGGCAGCTCCCTGTGAAATGTATGGAATAAATGGTGCCAGGCTACCCCTCAGGATGGTGCCAGGCTATCACCTGCTTTGCCATCCAGCGTGTGTGCCAAACAGATGCTGTTTTGCTCGCAACCTGTGCTATTCCCTTTGCAGTCTCTTGGACCTGTAGTCCCAAGAAAACTCCACGGCAGGCTTGAGGGCAACAACCAGGAAGCTAACGCTATCCTATAAAAGGTGAAAACACATGGTCAGCCTCCCTACTCATCAGATGTCATCCCATCATGAATAAAAATAATAATAAAGCATGATGCTGATGGGGAGAGAACTAGTTTGGGAATGGACAAAACATTTGGCAAAATTTGGGAAAACATTTGGGAATTTGGCAAAACATGTTTTCCCTTGATTTGTTTTTGATTATGCATTTCTATCATAACATGCTATGAAAACTGATATCTGGCATTTGATATCCTTCTGATATCCTTCAAGCAGAGGCTTGACTAGCACCTGTCGGAGATGCTCTAGGAGGATTTCCTACTAGGGGGTTGGACTAGGTGACCGACTGCATCCCTTCCAATTCTAGGACTCTATGATCTCTAGGAACTATGGGCAAAATCCCTAGCAGTTATGGGTCCATGCAGTTACGTCACCCTCTAGTGTTATCTTATGGACAGTCACCTTAATTGCTCTGGAGCAAAGGGCTTAATTTCACTTTAGGATATGGGCCCTTGTCTATGATCTATGTTATTATTGAAAGGCAAAGGTGTCCCTTGCAGGTTCTACTGCTAGTCATGACTGACTGTGTGGTGCGGTGCTCATCCCCATTTCTAAACTGAAGAGCCAGGATTGTCCAAAGATGCTTCCATGGCCATGTGGTCGGCATGAATATACAACAATGCGTATTATTGTTATTGTTATTATTACCCTACAGTCCAGAGTAACTACGGGAGCACGTAAGAGACATTTATGTCAACGTAGTTCCGGCACCACCTGGTGAAAACCTATGGGAAATTCATATTGTAATCTAGAGTAAATTGTTCTTATGTTGGAGCAAGGACTCCCCGGAGTTACTCAGGACTGCGCCCTTAGTTGCACATAGATGAAAAGTACACAGCCATACATAGTATTTCCATCCTGCACTGTTAACACTCTTCCCTAGCTATCTGTGTTTGCTGGAACAAAACCAGTCAAGTGGTGTTAGAGTACTGATCCCCTGGGAAAAAGCAGTATTTACAGCTTTGGCTGCACAATTACCAACAGTTAATTCACAGCATCAGGAAAGAGCTTCCTTTATCATAGGGGTTTTGAGGTGCAGGCGAGATGTAATTTACCTTGGCTAGAAATGCAAAGCACCGTAATTGGGTTTTTAATTACTACTAACAGAATGCAGCAGGAGAAAAAAAAATCTTCTGGAAAACTAGTTTAAAAGTTTTCAAGGTCAATTAAGACTATGGTGAAGATGGACTGGGTGCCCAGGACACCGTTAAGGAGAGGCAAACTTAAAAGGCACCTTTAAAGTTGTGTAAAGTCATAAGCAAAAGTTGTGCAAGAGGGAAATGAAGTTCACAAACCTCAGTGCTTAGTCTATTTTTGTTTATTTGCACTTTGTGTATCTCCTTCACCTCCTTCAGAAGTACAGTGGTGAACATAATTCATTCTGGAAGCATGTTTGTCTTACAAAGTGTTCTTTATACAAAGAGGATTTTCCCATAGGAAATCATGGAAGCTCAGACGCTTGGTTCCACAACCCAAAAATATTCATATATAAAATATTAACTGTATGCAAAAATGATGACAAAACACTGTGATTGAATTCAAAACACAGAACACAATTATTCAGTACAGAACACAATTATGGTAATATTAATAAAAAAAAACACTTTGGCAAGGCCAAATCTCTAAGTTGAGGCTGAGGAAATGCTGGGCGGAGCACTAAAACCGGCGGAGCACTAAAACCGGCCGGGGTATTTATTTGCTTGTTGATCAAGACATTGCTTATATGTCAAGTTAAAATTTTTTGAATGTTTGCTTGTCTTGCAAAACACTCTCAATCCAAGCTTGTACTGTACTAGAGAGCGAATAAGAGAGAGAACACTCATATTCAGGTAAACTAATGACGGCATTTACCTGGGGAATATATTTCATCCTAAGAGGTGTGAACCGATAGGAAAAGAGAGGTGGAGGGCCTCATTAATTATTTTTGGTTTTCACCCGTCTGAAAGCCTCAATTGCCTCAGTCATCTAAATCATTCACAGGCCTTGGCTGGATTTCATTATAGCCATTTTAATTTTTTTAAATAAATAGAATTATGCGTTGTCATAAATGACTAATTGGTCCTGACTCATGCAATTATTCTGAATAATGCCACCCCAGTTGTAACTTTTCCCTCCAATCAGACTCCCCGTGAAGAGGCTATTGTGAAATGCCCTGATTGGAACCATTACTTGCATTCAAACACATGTAGCCCTCCTTATTGTTGCCAATCTCTCCTACTCACTATGATGAATTGCAGAATCGTACACTGTACCCGGAACTAGTTTTCCAACCAGGAAATCACTTTGGCTGCCTATTTTAGCCACATAATTAAATCTGAGTCACTTCGGTTCTGTTCGTTCTTTGCTTAATTTCACCCCAGCAGGTGGTCTGTTCCCCCTACACCATCACAACCAATATACTTTTAAAAAAGATGTTTCAAAACATTTGGAAAAGCAGAGTTCTGAACAATTTCTAGTTGCAAAGATGCTGAGTATTCAAAATCAGAGAATAAAGATCAGTGGCACAGCTAAAGGAGGTGCAAAGCACTAATTAGCGCAAAATCCAGAGTAACTACGAGGAGTCCTTGCTCCAGTGTCGGAAAAACTTACTCTGGATTGCAATATGAATTTCCCATAGGTTTTCACTAGGTGGTGCAGTAACTACAGGTGCGCATAAAGTCTCTTAGGTGCTCCTGTAGTTAATCTGGATTTGGGGGTATGTTTTGCAGGTAGCCTTACTATAGCGTGCAAGTGAAGCCATGCCAGGCAGGGGAGCAAAGCAGAGGAAAATGCCATGCACAGACTGGGGGAACAGGAGGTGGGGACAGGACCTGGTAGATCCTAACTCACCCCAGTCTCTGGCAGCCCAGAACGTCCGCCTAGCCCCATTGGAATTCCTTTACCCAAGTGGAGCCTCAACACTGCATTGGATGCAGTTCAGTTATGTTAGGAATTGACTGTCATGTATGTTGGACATCCAGCGTGGGCAGAAATCTCACCTGGGTCTGGTGAGAACTTATTTAAGAATGCTGTTAAGTTTCCTAAGGTGTGAATGGTTGTTTTTTAATTATTGTTACCAGTTGCCTCATAGACAGTCTTAATTATCATAGTTAACGTATTCATGGGTTCTGGAGGAATTCTTTAAATGCTTAGTGTTTCGAATTGAGTCCTACAGTTCATTCCTAAACTTCAGAATTTGGTTTCATATAAACAGTTGGAATATACTGTCTGTGTGTGTAGAAGGAGAAACAACTGCATTACCTTCAACCACACAGTTGTCCCAAGAGACTTGGTTACTGCTTTTAACACACACACTGTCTTCTCTCCAAGGAGACCAAGATTCAGAAAACAAGAAGCAAATGGAAGTATGAAGTTGGATTTCAAAGACTGTTCCACAATCAATCGAGCGCTTATAAGTATTGAGAAGGTGCCGGTCATTTCCTAAACAAGGGGATATTCTCAGGGGTCAAAAGCCAGCTGTTCAGCTTTTATGCTGCAAATCTGTTGCTACCCCGTCATATAAACTGGAAAAGAATGGGGTGGGGAAAAATATCCCATTACATAGCCTGGAATCCCTTGGGGAACATCACAGCAATGACCTCACCATGCTTCTGGAAGGCTCTTCAGCACATCTGTTGGGAACACATCCACAAAAAAGAAATATAAGACTCCAAACAGAAATCTACTGGGTTTTAAAAAAACTCCCAATATGGTACCAATTAAGTAAGATATTGATGGATTTGGATTCTCTTCTCTTTCATAAAGGCAGCAAATTAAAGAGAGAAAATAAGCTCCAATGGAGGGAGGGAGGGAAGTATTGCACTCTTAATTTACAGGCCTTTCACACAGTTACAAGGTTGTGTTGAAGGCAACAAAGGTCTCCACTACTAAGGCAAAATAGTATCAATCATACAAGCTACCATAAATCACTAAATGACAACTCACAAGCCAGCTGCACAGCGGCATTCAAACCCTGGGCCGCTGGTCCAGGCAGGTAAGGCACCAAGCCGAGGAGTGTTGGTGGCAGGTTTTTCCAGGGTGTGTTTCGGGGAAGGGTGTGTCAGGCCCAGAAAGCATCCTCCACCGTCTCCTAATCAACAGCCAAGCCTCTGGTGGTACACTGTGTTTCCCAGATTTGCACCAGCTATTTAGCACAGATCCCACTAACCCCATTTGGCGGCTGGGCATTACTCAGGGCAAAGGGGAAAATATCTCCTTATCCCAAGATGATCTCCAACCACCTCCTAACCCGAGCTGGATACAGTGCAAGCCATCCAGCCTGGCAGGTCCAAGCTCTGGAGCAAGTCCAGAGGAGAGCGACAAGAATGATCAGTGGGACAGAAGGGAAGCCCTACCGGGAAAGGTTGGGGGAACTTGGGATGTTCAGCCTGGAGAAGAGGAGGCTGAGGGGAGACCTGATTGCCCTCTTCAGATACCTGAAGGGCTGCCATAGGGAGGAAGGGGCTCATTTGTTCTGAGCTGCCTCTGAAAGCAGAACTAGAACCAATGGGGACAAACTGCAAGAAAGGAGATTCTGGTTGGATATCCGGAAAAAATTCCTGAGGGTGAGGGCGGTTTGGCAGTGGAAGAGATTGCCAAGGGAGGTGGTGGACTCTCCCTCACTGGGGATCTTCGAGCAGAGCCTCCACCAGCACCTGTTGGGGATGCTCTCGGAGGATTTCCTGCTACAGGCAGGGGGTTGGACTAGATGACCTACTAGGTCTATGAGTCTATGATTCTAGGTCTGGATGGGGCTGTTAGTCAAAGAGAAAAAGAGAAGATGGACCTTTGACTTGTTGACTTTTTGACAAAGCCTGAAGTCAGCCAGGAGGGCAGAATGAATAGCCCTCCTAAGGTCCAGCAAGGGAAGTCTCCATCTTCTGTGTTATCCCAGCAATAACACAAGCCCATCTCATTTCACTGTGGAGGATAAATTTGCAGTGACCTGGCCAACGTTGCCCTGCTTGCTGTGTTTGATGGAGTAAAGTGTATGAGGAAGTCACATAAAGGATCAAGGCAACAGGCGCCTTCGTTTTGTAACGTTTTGCCCGTTTGAAAACAACTTTGAGCCCCAGGTGGAAAATTCCACACCAGACAAATTTAGATAGAAAGAAGTGAGTAACCAGAGAGAAAGACCTTCAAAGACCGGTCGGCCCTGACATCCAACAACGGGTTCAAATCGTTCGCTTTTCATGGTTCAGAGATGCCCCGGGAACGGGTGACCTGAGCCTGCTTCAAGGCTGGCTGATGCCATTCCCTAAATGAGAAGGCAGGGACTGCAGAGTTGGGCTAGACCTACAGGCTATTTCTGACATCCTTGTCCTGTTTCTTCCATCATGGGACCCATTTTCTTGTGCTCTCTGATTTGCACTGAGTCCCTTCTATTGGTCCGACTCCTCTCTTCAAAGAAACGTGGATATACCTTAACTAAGCCCAAGTATTACCGTAATACATCAGAGAACTGCACATTCTCTCCACGGCCCCCGTTTCCACACTCTCCTTGTTGCCTCCCTTGTGCCTCCCTTTTTAGACTGCGAGCCCCTTTGGGAAAGAGTTGACTGTCTTCTCCTCTGAAAGTGCCATCTGGACAGATGGTGCTGCAAATAATAATAGCTGATGAAGATTAAGTAAAATAAGTTACATCTTTTATTTTTCCATTAAAAAGGATAAACATTAGGTTAAAAAATCTGTCTGTCTGTCCATGGTACTTTTATACCTTTTTTAGCTAAAAAGGTTTACAAGAAAATTTAAAAACAAAACCTCTAGGACACAGTTGTAGCCCCATCTGGCATTTTAAAAACCCAGATTTATATGTATAGGAAAAACACATTCAATTCACCCTCTGAAATTGAAGAGACCAAAGCCCAATCAGGTCCAGTTTTCCAGTGCCAATGAGGTGTGCTCTGTGTCCTGTGGTGGGGAAGCAGCATAGAGGTATCCCTTACCTCAGGGTTGCATTGTGGTTGTTGCACCAATGATGGAAACTTAGGGCACAATTCAGAGTAACTACGGGGAGTCCTTGCTCCAGTGTAAGAACAGTTTGCTCTGGACTGCAATATGAATTTCCCATAGGTTTTCACTAGGTGGTGCAGTAACTACAGGTGCACGTAATGTCTCTTATGGGCTCCCGTAGCTACTCTGGATTGTAGGGTTAGATAGGATTTGGCCTTCAGAGTGCTCAGTATTGCTTCCAGTCCATGAAATAAGTTCCTGCCCCTTTACTTCTCCCCCTGCTGTAACTATATGAGGACTCTCTGTGGTTGGAGAGGATCTCCTACCTACAGAATATGCTATGGGTGATGTTGTAGGCCATGCTTTTAACTTTAAGTGAAAAGGACTGGTGTGTGAGGCTGTAGGAGGGTCTGGGAACATTTATTCTCCTGGCTCCTTGTTCCTGGGTCCACTCTCTCCATTGCCCCCAGCTCAGCCCTGAGACCAACTCAGATCTCCCAGCACTCAAACGACTTGTGATCCTTGCCTTCCCATGCAACAGCTATGCAGGACCGAACCACTGCGGAAGCATCATGTTCTTGTACACCACCAAACTCTTTTCCTCTGCCTGCCCAACCACTTTGTGAGAGGCTACCTCTCACAATGGATAGGGTGCAGGGTGACCATATAAACTGGGGGACGGAGTGCCTCTACCTTTAACGGTAGCATAGAAGAGAGTTGAGGCAGGTTTGGCTCATCAAAGAAGGGTTTAAAAACTGCACCTGCCTCAATTCCCTCTTCTATACCTGCTTGAAGGTGGAGGCACTCTGTCCTCCATTCTGTATGGTCACCCTGATAGGGTGACGATAATCCCCAACAACGTTAGCATCCTCCAAGAACATCAGAGCCTTGCTGGGTCAGGCCAATCTAATCCAGCTCCCTGTATCTCATAGTGGTCCAACCAGATGCCCCAGCAACACTCAAGACAACAAGATCCCTAAAACCTGTGGTCCCTCCCTTGAATCTGGTATATCAGAGATAGAAAAGTACAGGAAAGATTATAATTTTTTTGTTTTGGAGTTTGCATTCCCCCCTTTTGTCTTTCTGAAGGAAAATAATTAAATGTAGACCAAGATAACGTATTTCCAGAAGTCATCGTGAATCCATTTGAGTTACTGTAATTAATTTAGTTGACAAATGCCCTGGAAAAAACAACGCATTGATTCCATTACGCCTCGTCTGCCTTTCTCTCAATTTCTTGACGTGTTTATAATAGAATAACCTTTTCTTAACAAACAAACAAAAATCATGTTTACCGCAAAGGTGATAAAGAGATAACCAGAGAGACGGATGAAAACAATTACTGCGAAGGGTTGAACAACCACACTTTACGGAGGGAAGATAAAAATCAAGCACCTCACCCAGCCATATTATTACTGTAATTGTCTGCAGTTTGCCCATTGTAGTAAAACAAACAGATCATGAAATGAGAGAGTAACATTCAAAACACAGATAGGAGGTGGGTTAAAGTGATTAAAGCGTCGGCCGCCTGACTTAACTGTAAATTATTTTTCATTCAAGAGGATGCAAAAAGGTATTAATTAGTCGTGATTTAGACTGAGGTTCAAATCCAAGGGAATTTGCTGTAAGGCTGATTTTGGCAGGCAGCTTTATCTCCTATAAAGTGCTTTCTTGTATTTTAATGAAAGATACTGCTTTGGTAATCTTTTGTGCCTGCATCTACTTGCCTTTCAAATACTTTGTCAGGTTTACTGACAGCTCAGGATTAGGCACCAGGTTGAAATCTCCTAAATCCAGGTGGCAACACTGAAGACTCCCCACTCTTATCCCCAAACATGGATGGGATCACGTGAGTCACGGAAATGAAGTCAGAACTGATGAAGTGTCAGCCGTTTTGAATGTCGTTGATCTCCTGGATGAAGAGGGAAGCCGGTTTTAAATGCCAAAATCCTTTACACACTCTGGGGTCCGGGCATGAAGGAAAAGTTTGTTTCTGTGTGTTTCTGTTGGTGGTGTTGCTGGTGGAGTGCAGGCCTGAAAGCCCCACAGGTAATGAACATTGCCAAAATGCACCCCTCCCATGAACTTGGCATCCATCAGTCTTGAAAGACTATGGCATCATGCTTGACGCTGCATGTGAAGCATGAAGGCCTGGGTAGATTGATATGGAGTATAGGCTGTTACCCAAGCAGCAAATCCCCCTCTCCACAACACTGGAATGTATGGTTTGGACTAGCATGCAGGCCTCCGTCAGTCTTGGAAGACTATGGTATCGTGCTCAGCGCTGCATACGCTGCATGCGAAGCACAAAAGCCTGGGTTGGATTGTTATGGAGGACAGGCTGTTACCCAAGCAGCAAATCCCCCCTCTCTACACCATTGAATTAGTCCAATGGAAAGGCAGAGCTGATACGATTGGATCCAGCTGGCATCGCAGAGCTGGGCTTAGGACAGGAGCTCACCCTGTCTTGTGGGGCCGACCCAGGTCTCGAACCCTGGACTGCTGGTTAACAGGCACAGTGTCTTGGCCACTTGCACCACCCACACACCCCCATGACTATTTTGTCATCAGATATGGGGTGAAAATGGGGAGGGAGGAATTTTGGCTCAGCAATCTAAAGAAAGACACATGGCACAATCACATTGTTTCCTTGCACTTCTCTTTTGTTATTTGTGGCATTAAAAAAGCAATACAACAAAATAATTATTCTGCGGACTTCTTCTGTAGAAGGGGTAAAAACATTGGACCGTAATGTATGCATCAGGAAGCCATGAGGCGCCGCGTGGGTGTTACAGAAAACTGGGCATTGTTCTGAGCCATTGCTGGAATTCCAGGGGGGAAGACGCCCACCATGGCCTTCCTGAAGCTCTCCAGCCATTGTGCTTCATGAATGGGCTTGCACTTGGCTTCTCCAGTGGAGACAAATGTTTCCTGTCTCATAAAGCTTTGCAGGAGGGAGCAGAGGTGGGAAACGAGTGGCTAACTTGTGCCCACCTAGTAGTCCCATTGCCTTTAGAGGCCAGGAATAGAGAGGGCCTGGTTAGAGAGATGGGGGGCCACCAGAGTTATCTTGCCACAAACCTGGAGCTGGTCTTTGTGATCAGATTCAGGGGGAGGACAAAGCGTGCTCATCATTCATGACTTGGTGGACCTGCAACATAAAAGCCATGCTTGCTGAAGTTCTCTCTCCACAGCTGTTAAAAGTGCAGAGGACCTCATCATCTGCTATATCTGGTCACCCTCTCTCTCTCTCTCTTTCTCTCTCTAAAAGCAGAACAGCAAGTCCATTAAAAATATTCCACACTTTGAAGGCCTGTAATAGCACCCCAATGGTCTATTGAGCCATTAGCAGAGGTTCACTGAGCTCAACACTTACCATTAGTATGACAAAGGGAAAAAAGGAAGACTCGGAGGTCAAGTCTCTTAATAGCATAATCTGCTTCATTCCAGCGTCGGTGGTTAATATGTAAAGACTTGGGTTTACCAATTATATTTTTCCTCCTTGTAATAAAACCTTTATTAAAACAAAAAAGCTCTGCCAACTCCTCTCTCTGTTCGCAGTCACCAGGGTCCCAAAAGTTATGAAATATCCAAGACCTGTAAATGCCTGCACGTTGGTTCATTTTTTATATTGCCTACAGCAAGTCAAGGTCCTCACTCTCGTCCGCCTAGAGAAGGCTCATTAAGGTGCATGGGGCTTCTGCCAAAACTAATACTGTGACTATGGCCATGGCTCCCAAACTGTGGCTCTGGGACCCACCAGTGGATTGTGACACCCAATTTTGGGTGGTTTGTGAACTATCAGAGCAGATTTGGCAATGTGCATGAGGGTCTGAACAAGTTGATACTTGTCCCCAAAGACCATTATGGCCCCATCCCTTGGCTTTTATAAATCGGGTAGCAGCCTCTAGGTTCTCTAAAATGTGGGGAAACCACTTGGAAGCCAAGGAGTGAGCATCTGGCTGGGTTCTTCCATAGACTGATTGCTGAACTGATTGATTGCTGGTGGGTACCTACCAACAAGAGGTGGCTCCCCTGTGGGGCACACGCACCAGGCACTTGCGTGGGAGCAGTTGACTATCTCCCTCCCCCTTGAGTGCCATTTGCCCACTCTTGCTCTTTTCCCCATTACTGTGTTATCGGAGAAATACAGTGCCAGCAAAAGATTCGTCAGGCAGTTCAAATGCTTGTGATATCTCTTTTCAATCAAATGTTACAGCCCCCAAACTAGTAGGGGTAGGTGATGATGCACTGCCATGTTCACTGCCCGAGAGGAGGTCCATCATGGGGACGATGTGCTGGCAACCCACACCAGGTGGTACAAACCCTAGTGACACCACTGATCCTGACTTCTGACTCCATCCTGGTTTCTTTTCGAGGCTTCTTGTCTAGGCTTGTCCTTGCTTCCTTGGCTGGACTTCTGACCTTCCACAGCTGCTTGCCCGCAGCTCACCCCTGACAGCCTTGCCCTGCCTTCCCATCTGATTGCTGTGGAGCTGCCCGTCATCTGTCCCTCACCAGGCCTTCTGCTTCTGGCCCTGTTCATGTTGTAACCAAGTGGCTGCATCATGTGCTGCCTTGCCAGGCTGTCGGCATTGAACATTTCAGGCTGCTTATCCTATTTATACACTACTGTATCTGGCAGTTATATTTTAAGCCAAGTGCTGATTCCAGACTCTTCTCAAAGCAGCCACAAGTAGAAGGTGTAGAATAATCTCTAAGGAAGATGTTTGCCTGCTCGTGCCTTCCTTCTTTCCTGTTTATAAGTGTGCAAATATTGCCACCAAAACATTGCTAAGCATCTAGTCCTCAGTGGAAATTTGGCCCTATAAAAAGGTTCTGCCTTGAAACCATACCCGTTTGAAATGTTGGAAGCATGAAGCTTTAAGAACGAGCACCAAATCTGGGTCTTAACATGTCTGCACATTAATACACTCAATACAATTAATACACACATTAATACAATTCAATCAAATAAATACATTTTATTTAGGAGCTCCACAACACTGCATGGTATCTTGGTGGTAATTGAAAAATCCATAGGCAGAAGGTTTGCAAACATAATGTGTCCATTTGTGAGAGTGAATTTATTTTTCCTCTGGATTTTCCCGGTTAAAACAGTTTCTCTGTGGGTCTTATGAGAATAATTACTTATCCTTGTGATTTTGTAATGTGCCCTATATATCCACTATTTCTTCCTGAAGTTACCCAGAAGAGAAATTTCCTGGCTGAAAGCTGCCTTCCCCGAATCCAAGGAATTAAACAGTAAACAAAGGAAGACACGTTAATTCCAAGTGCCCTATAGCAAACTGGAGAAGCAAGCAATACATATGGATGTATGCATATAGGATTCTGTGTACAAACATATACATCTGTTCAAAGAGATTCAAGGAAATCTCGGACAGGGAAATTGAAATTGAAATGTTATAAGATAAGCTGCATGTAGAACAAACTTTGTGCAAGGAGATATTGCAGAAACAAAAAGGCACTGCCCAGTCCCAGGGCATCGGAAACAGCGGTGGCATTAACAGCCTTTGAAGGTCACTGACACAAAGCTGCATATTTTATGCATGCATTTCAAAGGCTCCTCTTATTTCATTTCTCCAAAGGAAAAGGATCTATGAATGCCTTGGACATCTTACAAGTATATAGCAATAAAAAAATAAATTGCACCTGAGTGCTGGCAAAGCCTAAAACCATATGCTCAGAGGCTTGTTCCATTCAGCCATAATTAAATTTGTACAAATGGATTTTTGTCGTTGTGGTCCTCTGTTTGTTTGTGGTGTCTCTATTCCAAACAGCTTCAAGCACAGTGGCATCTCGGTGGCATTTGATTCACGCAAGGGAACAACGAGGGGGCGCTTTTCCGTATCACCCTGTCACATCTGAATTGGTCCACCTGAATACCAGTACACTGGTGCCCCACATAATGAGCTTAATTCATTCCAGAGCCCTGCTCTTTAAGTGAAACGCTCTTTATGTGAAGTGGAGTTTCCCTTAGGAAATAATGGAAACTCAGACAATTGTTTCCACAACCCCCCAAATATTAATATAAAAATATTAGCAGGCCTTCGTCAGTCTTGAGAGACTCTGGTATCGTGCTCAGCACTGCATACGCTGCATGCAAAGCACGAAAGCCTGGGTTAGATTGTTATGGAGGAGAGGCTGTTCCCCAAGCAGCAAATCCCCCTCTCCACGCCACTGAATTAGTCCAATGGAGAGGCAGAGCCGATACGATTGGATCCAGCTGGCATCGCAGAGCTGGGCTGAGGACAGGAGCTCACCGTGTCTTGTGGGGTCGACCCAGGTCTCGAACCCTGGCCTGCTGGTTAACAGGCACAGCAACTTAACTGCTTGTGCCACCCACAGCCCTACTATAAAAATATTAACTGGATGTAAAAATGGTGACAAAACACTGTAACTGAATTCAAAACATGCATTCAATGTGCAGGATCCTATGAAGTCTACATAGGCTGCAATCCTAAAGACACTTTCCTGGGAGTATGATGCATTGAACACAATGGGGCTTACTTTTGAGTAGCCATAGTTAGGATTGCACCATTAGGCTAAAGTCTACAATCCTAAAGACACTTTCCTGGGAGTGACATGGGTAGACATGGTTCTGGGTAGACATGGTTAGGAGGCTGCTATCAAAGACACTTTCCTGGGAGGCTTACCTGGGCTGCTGCTGGAGGTTCAAGGTGGCCGGTGGGGGCACTTGGGGGCAGTTAGGGGCAGCTGCCTCTGGTACCCCCAGGCAACTGCCCCCAAGCTGGGACAGTTAGAGGCAGCAGTGCTGGCCGGCAGCCCTTTTAAAAAGCCTCCACGTGGAGCATCAGGGCTGCATAGCACGCTTGCCCATAGCGCGCTTGCTTGTTGAGTGAAGCGGAACTTGTTATGTGAAGCAAGATTTCTTGGAATGTTTGCTTGATATGTGAAACACTTGTTAAGCGAAGCACTTGTTAAGCGAGGTACCACTGTATATGTATGTGTTTGTGTGGGTAAGCAGAAGGCAAATAAATGAATTTATGTATAACGACAGCCAAGGTGAGCCAAAAGTACGCAGTTTTTTCTGAACTCCACTGGCAGCGTAGAAAATATTTCCCACAACTCTCTTGCTCTACTTTGCCCTCAATGACAATTTCATATAATAACACAGTTGTTGCAATTGTGATTTGATGAGAAGATGGATAATTCTGGGTGGTCGAAGGTCAGAAATGTTTTCTGAGAGTTGCTCACACGGAGAAGCGCTTGCAAAGAACAGCAAAAGTCCCCTTACCAACTTGCTACTTCTCTGCACAGTTAAGTATGGTTAATGTATTCATGCTCAAGTGTTTGTAAAAGTGAAGGCTAATATACAAATAACATTTATTCTTGGAAGATTACTCGCAGACATAAACTCTCCAGATGGAATGCAAAGGTGAGTTTACAGCTCTTGCTGACAATTTTGGAGATACTGACACAAACCATTGAATTAAAGTGGAGATATTGCCAAAGAAGCAGGAAGGGCTGAAGTTTTGGAGTAACATTTTATGGCCAGTAATATTTGCCATTAGTACTGCCAACAGAGATGCTCCAGTGGCTTACGATTCAGCGTAGAACTAATCGCTGCAGCAACCCTCATGAATAAAAAGCAGGCCTCCGTCAGTCTTGGAAGACGATGGTATCGTGCTTGGTGCTGCATACGCTGCATGTGAAGCACGAAAGCCTGGGTTGGATTGTTATGGAGGATAGGCTGTTACCCACACAGCAAATCCCCCCTCTCCACGCCACTGAATTAGTCCAATGGAAAGGCAGAGCCGATACGATTGGATCCAGCTGGTGTCGCAGAACTGGGCTAAGGACAGGAGCTCACCCTGTCTTGTGGGGCCAACCCGGGTCTCGAACCCTGGCCTGCTGGTTAACAGGCACAGCGTCTTAACCAAATATTCCAGTGCATAAAACACATTTAAGGTGAAGGTATCCCTTGCAGGTTGCTCTGCTGGTCGTGACTGGCCATAGGGAGTGGCGCACATCTCCGTTTCAGGGCCAAAGAGCCAGCGTTGTCTGAAGACACCTGCATGGTCACGTGGCTGGCATGTTGCACAAAAACACATATATGAAGATCATTGTTCCCTCCATAACAACAACGATAGCTGAACATTTGTTCCCTGACCTTGGGATTGCATCAGCACTGGAAAGTTGGTTATGAAGAGACTTTAGTGAAGCCCGACATCTGTCACCTGAGTCAGCTTTGACTGGCTGGTTCTGGGGAAGGTTGGGCAAGATTGGGCAAGTTGGCCAGAGCCACTGAAACATAAGTTCAAGTCAATCTCAAGCTACTGGAGTAGGGCCTTGGCATCCATCAGTCTTGAAAGACTATGGTAATGTGCTTGACGCTGCACGCAAAGCACGAAGGCCTGAGTAGACTGATATGGAGGATAGGCTGTTACCAAGCAGCAGATCCCCCCTCTCCACGCCACTGAATGAGTCCAATGGAAAGGCAGAGCCAATACAATTGGATCCAGCTGGCGTCGCAGAGCTGGGCTAAGGACAGGAGCTCACCCTGTCTTGTGGGGACCGACCCAGGTCTCAAACCCTGGCCTGCTGGCTAACAGGCACAGCGTCTTAGCCACTTGTGCCACCCACAGCCCACTGGAGAAGGTCCAAAGCTGTAGTAAATCTTTCACCCCTTGTACAAAGTGCTCTCACACAGGATGCCATGTCCTTGCCCTGACCATCTTTCTTCATTTGGGAACATGGCAACCCAAGACCATTTTGGAAACTTTATAACAGTTTGGTGTTGTCAACGGTATAGGAAATAGGATGTCAGAATCAGTGTGAACGTAGGAAGAGCTGTGATGGATCAGGCCAAGGGCTTGTCCAGTCCACCCTCCTAAACTCTCAGCAGCCCACCAGATGTCTCAGGGAGCACACAAAACCATGAGGGACCTGAATGCTGTCCCTCCTTTACATCTGGCTTGATACCAGGAGGTTGGCATAGGTTGCAGGTGCGGTGTGTGTGCGTGTACTCGCATGCCTTTTGCTACTCAGTAGCACAGGACAGAATGGCTTTCTTACATCATCAGGTTCGGTACCGCAACATGTCCAGGCCAGAAACTGAGGGAGTTTGCGCCATGTCACCGCATAATTCCACCATTACCTTTCATGAAGATCAGGGATAATAATAAGGTGTTGTTAGTAGTTTTCAAGGTCGAACCTCAGTTCTTGCTGTGAAAATATATGAGTGGGAAGCACATTACCTTGTCAAGTTAATACAGTGTGATAGACTTTCTCAGGCAGCACATCTAGAAAGACTGTAAACGTCTGATAGATTTAGGAAAACGGTACCTCAGGGAACATATTAGAGCGAAGCCATCAATGGATCAAATTGTTCACTGAGTATTACTTATTGGGGACCTGTGTGGTTCTAAATGACTGCTCTTATCAAAGCCTGGAGACGGATTGCGTTCCATAGATCAACCTTACAAGAAGAGGCCGCTAACTTCTGTCGGAGAATGTGTGCGGGGTTTCCATAGGGTTGGGTTCCCCTCCAGACCTGAATCACCAGCACAAGCTAGTCATGTAATTTCACAGGCAATAATGATGTTTTGGGGAGCATTTTGCACTAAATGATTTTTGAATTACTTAATACTCTGTTTAGACACTTGTCGTTCTTGAGAGAAGAAATTGGTCATATTTGCAAAATCTCATTGCCGCTAATGACAAAACAGCTTTAATTATAAAACATGTTTATGGGATGTTTGCATTAATCAAACAAAAGCAACAGGGTGTCGATCTCGTACACATGTTTGCAGGCCTGCAAAACGCAAGCAAGCTTTTCTTCCACAGGGATACTGATTGTGAACTCACCATCATCATCATTAATATATACAGTGGTGCCTCACAGAAAGAGCTTAATTCGTTCCGGAGGCCTGCTCTTTAAGTGAAACACTCTTTAAGTGAAGCAGATTTTCCCATAGGAAATAATGGAAACTCAGACAATTGTTTCCCCAAAATATTCATATAAAAATGTATGATCCTATGAAGTCTACTTAGGCTGCAATCCTAAATACACTTTCCTGGGAGTAAGCCCCATTTAACACAATGGGGCTTACTTCTAGGTAGACATGGTTAAGAGGCGGCAATCAAAGACACTTTCCTGAGAGTAAGCCCCATTTAACACAATCCTGGGAGTATGTGCCTAGTTATTAAGAACCATTTAACACAATGGGGCTTAATTCTGGGTAGACATGGAAGCTGCAATCAAAGACACTTTCCTGGCAGGCTTACCTGGGCTGCTGCTGGAGGTTCAAGGTGGTCAGTGGGGGGACTTGGGGGCAGTTAGGGGCAGCTGCCTCTGGCACCCCAGGCAACTGCCCCCAAGTTTGGGGCAGTCAAAGGCAGCAGCGCTGGTCGACAGCCCTTTCAAAGAGCCTCCATGCAGAGCGTCAGGGCTGCATAGCACTCGTTTCCATAGTGCGCTTGCTTGTTAAGTGAAGCGGAACTTATTATGTGAAGCAAGATTTCTTGGAAATTTTGCTTGTTATGTGAAACGCTTGTTAAGGGAGGTACCACTGTACTTATAGTGAGGGCAGGTGTTTGAGTGGCTCCCAGGTTGGAAGCAAAAGATAGTGTAAAGAAAAAGAAAAAAGGAAAAGATAGTGTTTTCTACTTACCCAGAACCCTCTTGGTCTGCAGAAGTCACTACAGCAGCATCTTGCCTTTCATTGCTTTTCTCACTCAGGCATTTTCAATCATAACCCCATTTCAAATGTTGTCCACGTGCTTTGCTCTTTCTTCTGATTTCATCCAACCCACCATGACATTCATCAACATTCTTAGGCTTATTTCTCTCTTTATTAGGTTTATTTCTCTTTATTTAGATTGGGAACGCATTCCCATGTGCTATATGTAGTTATTTATTGGTGTTTTTGCCAGCCAAAATAAAATTGCAAGCTGAATCTAACATCCTCCGTGGTCACGTGCTCTAACATCCATCCACTTCTGACTTTCATCCAATGGTTCATCCAATCCATCCTTCCTTTCATCCAATCCAAGGGGAGGGCAACTGGCATGTCACAGTGAGGCTCCCTGCAAAACATAAAGCTTTGCCCCCTCTCTAGCTACGTCACTGAATACTTTTCATGTATAGTAAAACCTTTGACACTCCAGGTAAGTCGGCAGGCACCCCTCGGACAGCTAAATGAGAAACTTGTGCACTCTTCCTTCCTTCCTTCCTTCCTTCCTTCCTTCCTTCCTTCCTTCCTTCCTTCCTTCCTTCCCTCCCCTATTTGCATGTTTCCAGGGTGTAATTTGGATGGGAGTTTCCAGTCCATGAATGTTCCTTCACTGCTGCTGCAGTTGGGTTCCCTCCTCCCTCCGTGCTGTTGTTATTGGATTGCATTTTTCCTCCATTATGCCTGTTTCAGTTAAGAGGTTATTATCCATTGGCACTCAGCGGTGTTAACCCCATTATGTTCAAGCCATTTAAAATCACAAATGTCTATAATGCGCAACTTCAGAAAGCGGGGGGAGGGGGAGACCCTTTATGACGAGGAGCAGATGAACACATCAGATAAAGTGGTAGACGGTTCCAGAGCAATTACTACATACAAAGTGTGAGACACAAGCTTTGGAGTTCATTTCCTAGAAAACTGGTCTTGTAAGAGCTACTTCTGATTTCTTTGGTTGCAGATCCATTTGCAGGTTGTATTGGTGGTGGGTGGGACGGAAGGGATGGTGGCACTTTGGACAGCAGATTTCTGGGTGTCAAACTAGTTTTGGGTATTGGGCAGCAAGGGTACCAGGCAGAGTTGGGCCCGGCCTGGCCCAACAACCAGTTCCCGGAAGTGGGCGGGCCAGGCAGGGGTCAGGAGGCAGGGCTGGGGTCAGGGGGCGGGGCCAGGGCCAGGGAGGGTCAGGGGTGGGGTGAGGGGCGGGCCCCAACCCTGGCATACTGTGCATGCACCAAGGTTGGCGCAGGCGCAGTCATGTCCTAAAGAGGACGCGACTGCACTTGCGTCAATCTTGATGCAAGCGCAGTCGCATCCTCTTCAGAATGCAACTGCGCTTGCATCAACCTTGATGCAAGCGCAGTCGTGTCCTGTTCAGGACTGGATCGCTAGCGGCGGGCCAAAATTAGGTACAGGTTCGGGCGATCCGGCCCAAACTGGCCTGGGCCCATCTATGGTACCAGGGAAGGACATCAGAACGCAGGCCTCTTGTACTTCGAGTGGGTGTTGACAGATGAGAGCGAGTGCTAATCGATCCTTTTAATTTTTAGTTTAATTTCTTGTATCAGAGTAGCAATTAAGTGACTAAATTTTTAGGCTTATTGCAATACCAAAGTGATTTTATGTACTTATGTTCTTGATATTTACTTGTTTTTTGCTGGTCTCTGACTGTTAATAAAGAATTATCTTATCTTATCAGGTCTCTTTGATATGCAAGGGTTTTGCATTACAAGCAGGCTTTGGGAACAGATTATGCTCATAAACCAAGTGCCCACCAGATGCCCACCGAGGCATCTGGTGGGTCAGTGTGAGATGTGGGAAGCTGGACTAGATGGTCCTTGGGTCTGATCCAGCAAAGGGAGCTCCTCTGATGTTAGAGAGCTGAACACATTCATGGTTCCCACCAAAGGGCAGGAGTGACATCATTAAGGAGGAAGTGATGTCATTAAAATGCCAGAAATACGCACTTTCTTCTCTCATAGAATTTCATTAGCTGCAAATGTCAGGGGAGAAAATATGCAGATCTTGATCGTATTGGGAGAGCCCAACTATTACGTGGGCCGCCCTCTCAACAGCTCCGCTTCAACAGCACCGGCCTTATGTTTGACAGCCTTGCAGTGGGCAGCTGTTAGGTGGGACTGAAGCAAAACAGTGGCCAAGCGAGGGAAGGATCCCCTCACTTGGGCCAAGTTCAACCCTGAGCAGGAATCATTAACAGCACCTCCTTCTGAACATAGCAAGTGGCCAAACTGGGTGGGCAAAGCCACTCCAGTCCTTGGAAACCTTCTCCTGCCCAGGAAGACAAAGCCCTTGGTACAACCCATACACATGGCACTGAGCTGTGGATTCCTTCCCAGCAAGATCTGGCCCTGGCCTGGTTCTGGAGACATTACTTGGACAAACTAGATGTGTCAACCAGTTCTGGCACTCAGGATGTAATGGGAAGATTTCACTGGCAAGGGGAACCATTGCTCTCAATTTTTCACACCACACATAATTGAGTAAAGGAACTGTCATCCCACGGTGTGCAGCGATAGCCCCTGGATGGCTTAAGAAAGGGATTAAGCACACGCATGGAGAAAGATGGGTCTATCAGTGGCTCTTAGTCCTGATGGCTGGACGGAACCCTCTCTATTCAGTCATCCAGATGACTGGATACCAGTTGCTGGAGAGCAACAGCGAGAGACTCTTGGTATCAAGGCATTTCCCTGGAAGATGTTCTGCAAGGATCGGATGTGCCAAATTGGTCCACCCCACCTGTGATCCACACGACACTGCATGGTATTAGTCAGCTACACAGTCCAAATCGGTGATTGCGGCAGTCATCCCTCTGCAAGCAGGCAACACCGCCTAGAGGGGCTGTCCCCGCACTTCCTGTTCAGCGCTAGAGCGTGTGGGAGATACTGACATTGCCTGTTACATCCAAATTATCCTGTGCTGCAGGAAAAGAACAGTAGGAGGAGAAGAGATAAGCTTCGCTAAATAAACCTTCATGGATTGCAGCGACTTCACTGTCTGCAAAGGGAAGCAGAGGAAAAAACCCTGAAGAATCAGCAGTCAGTTGGATCAGATGAATGTGAGCCACTTCGGCGTGAATGTGAGCCTCCTCGGCACACAAGGCGCTGTGTTGGAAGACTGCTGACACCTCCCATCCACTGTCAGGATGAATCCCTCCGCAGTGGCTCATGTGTGAAGCCAGCTGAGGCAGCTGTCCCAGGTGGTAGGTAGGGGGGACACTCAGTTTCACCCACCCACCCCCTCAACCAGTGGTGGGATTCAAATAAATTAACAACAGGTTCTATGGTTCTCAGAACCAGTTCTCCGGCACTCATTAGCAAAGGGTTCTATAGAACCCCCTGAAGCCCACCATCGACCTCAACTGCATGGCTGCTGGTCTCCATCACTCACTCCTTGAATTGAAAAGAGGAAGAGGGGTGTTGAGAGGAAGCTTCTTATCTTCCTCTTTATCTTGGCCCCCCTTTTCCAACCCAAGGACCAGGAGAACAGGAGGATGGCAACTCAACAAGCAAGGCTAGGAAGCGCTTGCCACACTGCCCCAGGCACCAGGAAGTCTTGGGCTGTGTGCATCCTGCAGCCGCAGCCCTAAGCACTACACCGCATGCCTACTCAGGCGTAAGTCCCATTGTGGTCAATTGTGCTTACCCCCAGGTAAGAGTGGATAGGACTGCAGCCTTAACTTGCACCAAATAGTTCCTGTGGCAGCTGGAGTGATTCCAGTCATTAAAATGCCACATGTGAATCTGGATTTTGGGCTCCTTCCCTGAATCAGTAAATCATGCAATTCTGACGCAGCCGACACAAGCTGATTAATGAGCAGAAGGAAAAACTGAATATCTGAACTGAGCTGAATGGAGAATTCCAATATTTCTCCTGGATTCCTCACATCAAAAGTGCATAAAATGTCACAGAATTTTCTTTCTTTGAAGCGTCTTCTGTACTTTTTACAAAGCCTGACTGTGGGCTGTGAAAGTGGTTCCTGCCACCTGTTGATTCTTTTTTTTATTGTTGCGGATTAAGGATGATCAACTCCAATGAGTCTGGAGGGGAGAACTGGTCCGTCCGAATATCTTCGACCCTAATTTTGCGGTTCCCACAACAACATCCAAATGACATAAAGCTCCGTCAAAGGACCGTCTTCTCGAGCTGTTCCAAAGTCTAACAGGACAGCGGTGCGGAGACGAGAGCGCTGTGTCTTGCTTGTTGTCTCGGAGAAGACAGATGCTCCGAGGTGATTCCTTGCACAATGAAACATGCGCCTAATTGCTGTCACCGGCTTCTCCTGCGACAGTCACACCAGCAACCCACTGCTCCATCTTTTCAACATCAGCCAGAGACTCTGCCGTGTTGCCAGTCATCTGGATTGGCATCCATCAGTCTCAAAAGACTATGGCTTCATGCTTGATGCTGCATGTGAAGCACAAAGGCCTGGGTAGATTAATATGGGGGATAGGCTGGTCCCCAAGCAGCAAATCCCCCTCTCCATGCCACTGAAATAGTCCAGTGGAACGGCGGAGCTGATATGATTGGTTCCAGCTGCGTTGCAGAGCTGGGCTAAGGACAGGAGCTCACCTTGTCCTGTGGAGACCCGGGTCTCGAACCCTGGCCTGCTGGTTTACAGGCACAGTCTCTTAACCACTTGCTTAGCAATATGCAGACACCTTTGAGCACAACCCTGAAGCTGGTTTAGGCCAACAAGAAAACTTGGCAATTGACGCCTACAGGCTGGATTTCTATAATCCAGACTGAAACCACAGCAGGGGTGATGGTGCTTTAACCCTTTTCTCCTGCAGAGTCCCAAGTGGCCTTGGCATTCCCAACCTCGCCAAGGAGGACTTTCTTCTTGGGGTGCAAACTGGAGTGGACGAGGACCAGCCAAGAAGGCAGACTCATTTTAAAACATTTTAAGTTTTAAAACAACTCAGCACCCTCAAATTATCATTAAAGATGGCTACAAGTACTGCTTTTTAAAATAACAAATTAATAACTGCTTCTTCCCCCAAATGTCCACAGCACATCTGCAGACCATTTGTGGTACACCAGTGTGCCAGGGCACACCAGTTCAAAATCACAGAGTCTAAATGGAATTGCCTAGTTCATCTCCACCAGGTCATGAGGTCAGGAGACAAGAAGGCACAGACAAAGATCTTCTGTGGCACAAGGGAGAATCTCCAAGGGGGGAGGAAAAAATGGACAGCGGTTCTGTAACCCTCAGCAGCAATGCTGACCTGACAGTCCAGATTCAACCCCTTCCTTTGCTGGCACATCAGGCAGTTGAGGAATGAAAAGGTTGGGGAGCCGGGGTTTGTTGATGCTCCTGGTAATATACATCATCTTCCAAATACCTTAGAGCAAATTGGAATGCCAATGATCTTAAAAATACTCACACACAAAAACCACCTTCTGAAAAATAGTAGACACCCTGTTCTTTTTTTAAGTAACCCTAATCCTTCATTTGTTTATTACAGATTTTTTTTTTCTGTAGCATATATATGAGACTTGACAGGGAGATTGCAACAGGGTCATGCCCTAGGGCTACTGTTTGCATGCTTCGTCTAAGGAAACACATGCACGCACACACAGACATACGTATTCGGGGGGGGGGATGGTAGTTGCCAGAATAAAAACAGACTGTTTATCATGCTGTCTGTGTTTACCACCTCGAGTGCACAATTCAACAGTTTTGCAAAATTGAATAGTATATGCTCCAATTCTCCCTTGGAATGTTGTGATTGGAATGGGTGGCGGGGGGCGGGGGGGGCATCGCAGTGCCGAACAGAAGGAAATGAATCTTTGTTCAGGAGGGGGCAGAAAACATCTCGCCGTGAGCGTGAGCATCTTTTCAGCTACTCATCTGTTTAAATGCAAGGGCCCTTTTACAGCAGATGCCCCAAGCAAATTCCCTAAGCACTACAGCGTAGGTGTCACCTTTACATCTACCTTTACATTAAGACAGGCAAACTCCAGTTATTGTTCCCATTTAGCACTGCAAATGTCTCTCTCCCCCCCCCCCCAACTGCATGTGTGTGTAATAAGAAAAAGCAACAACTGTTCCTTGTTTTGGAAGACAGATAGTTTTAACCTCGTAAAAAGAGCAAATATGAAATGAGATATTCTGGACATAGGAAACTGTAGGACAAATCTTGGCTAGCAGGGGAAGAAAAAAATGCCTCACGAGGAGATGGATTGGAATGGGTTTGAGAACACGGATGCCCGACTTCAGGGACAGGTTATATATGTCTCTCTCTTTTTAAAACTATAACCTCTTCTAGACCCTCTGACTGGAGCCAGGTTGGCAGGGATAAATGACAAGCCAATGGCAGACTGGAGCCAGGAGGAGATCCAGCAGCCAGGAGGAAGAGCACATCAGACCCAGACCAACTCCAAGCCTAGCTAGACGTGAAGGAGACATGGGATCCCCAGGACATGGACACCACGAAAAGAGTGGAGTGGTTCTTTCAGCTGATCCCTAATCTGCACCCTGTTACCCACCTCTGTTTATCACCCTTTGCAATACATTTAACATGTCCAAATATAGTTTAGCATATTGCTCATAAATCTATCTATCTATCTATCTATCTATCTATCTATCTATCTATCTATCTATCTATCTATCTATCTATCTATCTATCTATCTATCTATCTATCATGTTCAGAGCTTTTCTGGTGATGGAAGGATTTAGCCACTGGTACAGTTTCCAGTGTTGCTTATAATTTATGTTAATATATTGTTTATGAGCCATGTTGTGCATTTTTAGAAGTCTAAACTTTTAAACGACTTTTATAAGTCTGGAAAACATGATGTGCATTTCTTTTAAAAAACTAGCATCTGTGGAGATGAATCTTTGATGGTTCATTCACACAAGACCTAAGCAGGCGTGCGCCCTTCCTGGAGAGGAAAGCAGGATGGGGACGTCAGTGTTGCAGTGGCTAGCCCTGTCTAGGCCACTGAGTCTGGGCCACTGAGAGCTGGCACTGGACCTGGGATAAGATGCCTGACTATACCTCTCCTTCCTAAATGCATTGGAGGTAATAGAAGTGTTTGAACGGGTTTGTGTCACCCAGTATAGGAAGCCACCCCATAATGGACTTCCTTCCATGTGGAGCAACATCTCGGGTAGCGGGTTACGTACCCAAACTCCATCCTCACTGGTTTCTCTTCTTTTGGCTCTAACTTTTGATAGAATAATTTCAATGAAAGATATGGCAGCAAGTGTGGTTTGGTAGAATGCAGGGCTGCTGAAGATAGCTAGGCAGGGAAGAACCTGGACAGCTCCTGGATGGGAGACTGCAAGCAGATAAAGCTGTCCTGAGTCATCAGAGCCAGAAGGTGTTTCCATTTACAGCTTGGCTGACCTGAAAACTCCTGCTGGAAGCTTGGAAGACGTTTCCTGGTACCAGATGTGATGACCAGGCCCTGAAGGATTCCAGCTGGGAAAGAAGAGTTCTACGAGCTGCCCGTAGAACAATTACCTGCCTCACAGGGTTGTTGTGGGGACAAAAAAATGTGGGGTACCTGGAAGGAGCCTCAAAGAGTATTTTGGAAATGGCATTCCCAGCTGTCAGGCGTATCCTGAGCAATCCTGGAAACTCCACCAGTGGCTACGTCCTTCCACCACCAGAAAAAACTCTGGACTCAGTAAATAAATAAATGAAAGATGGTTTCTTTCACTGCATTCTGCATGAACTCACATGTCAGATGACATGATGGTATTATTTGAAAGTACAAGTATACCTGAATGGGGCTCTTCACACAACTCAGGACTGTGCTGCGCAGCAGCAAACAGGCCATGTGTGAGCCAAGCCTTCACACAAATTTCCTGGAAGGAGAAGACCTGCCGAGAGCGTCGGAAGCTCAAACCTGCCCTGCTCTCTCCTCTTCTGAACTGGGTGTTGATCAGTGGGGGAGAGCATGAAATAATGCTCTTTGCATGGAGGTCTTTGGGAAGCGATCCGGCAGAGACAAGGATGACAGTGGAACTGACGACCTGGACGTCCAGGGAAGTGAAGGGAAAGGGTTTGTCTCTCGGCCTGTTTGTTGCGGATGTTAATAACAACATCTGGTCAGCAAACGCTTTGGTCCTTCACGTCCGCTGGACGGGGTTTAATTAAGAAGCGGATGACTTCATAGCCCGTGCGCGGGGAGGAGGGCGGCCGAGGCAGGAACCGCGGAGCACGTCTTAAGTGCTGCCAACTTGAGAAGTTCATCAAAGAGTCCGGGCAGGGAACGGTGACAGTGCACCTGTCTCTTTTAGCTGACACGGGAATAATTAATTTCACGAAAATGACTCCTATTGCAGGTTAATTTATTTTGGCTGACAGTCACATACATTAGCAGACATGCTAATGCTGCAGTCGAGCCGAGATTTATTTGGATGGGTTTATTTATATCGCTGGGTGACTTCATTGCAAGGAGATGGATGGATGTGTGCCAGAGCATCAAGGGTGAGTTCTCTGCCCACTCTCTATTTATTTAGGATTGTTAACCCCATTTTCTTCACTAAAGTGTCACTGGTTTTCAATAAATAATGTGGCAAAACATCCTCCTGCATTTTCCAAATGGGCTTCCAAGTAGCTCTGGGGTTTCTTGCAGGGTTTTTTCTCCAGGGTTTCTTGCAGGGTTCAGTGTGAGGCTGGCCTGAGATCTCTCAGCATCTGGGGTGCTGTGCCAAAATGATGCTCCTCCTTACCCAAGGGAGTGCCATCCTTTGCCTCTCCTGTTTCTTGAACTGGAAGCAGAAGAGGGGCATGAGGGAGAGAAGTGAGTGAGGGAGGAGTGACATGAATTAAAGTGGTGCTTCTCCAATCTTGGTTTGGATCCCCTCACCTGGAATGGCTCCCAAGAGGACCCCCTTGCAATGCACGCCTCTCTCCAGGACTGACTGCTCCACCCCCTCTAGCTATGCCACTGCACACCACTAATGATGTTTCCCGGGGCAATTGCTGAGTGCGTTTGGGGCGCACTCATGAATCCAGAGAAATGCAAAAGCCAAGAGGTCCCATGCAAGCTAACAGCACATTCTGATGCACATCTACAGAATGATACATCCCATTCACTTCACTGAGATTTCCTATGTTTACAGTAGGTTTACAGTAGGATTTCAATACAATGGGATTTCAGCCCAAGCGTCTGCAAAGGACACGGCCCCAAATCCATGACAAAGTGCAGGACTTTTCAGTGGGCAGGTTGGCCAGGAAAGCAGTTCCCGAAAGGGAAAGGTTTGAAAACAAGGCATGGGTAGGGGGTGGTGACGCTGCCGATGGATCATTGAAACTCTCTGTAGCCCTTTTTGAGCATTAATCCCTGCCGGCTTTGTTTTCCTTTCGCTTGAGTCCCTCCTGAGATTTAGATTTAGTGCACATGAATTATGAAGCCAACGCAAACAAAGAAAGACAGGAAGGAGAAAAGGTTTGTGAGGAGTGATAACATGAGCTCTTTTCAGCTATTCAAAGGAAACTAAATTGAATGGATGTTCAGCACAGGTGGGCACTAGGGGGGATGCACCTACTCTCTAGAGTAGGTTCTTCTCTTCTGGCAGCCAATGGGGAGCCGGTAGGACCAAGGAGGAGCAGAACACTAGGGACCGGTACGCAGCACAGCTGCTGCTTCCCTTCCTCCTCCCTCCTCCCCCTTCCTCCCAGCTGGCCAGGGGTGCCACCACAGTCTCCCTTCCTCTGCTGCTGGTGGGGAGGCACAGAAGGGGGGGCAGCGCCACCATCGCGCTCTCCCTGCCTCTCCTGCAGTGTAGTCAATGGGACTTACTCCCAGGCAGGTGTGGAGAGGACTGCAGTCTCAGAGCCCCAGCCTAAGCAGTCTACTATGAAGTAAGTCCCAGTGTAGTCAATGGGACTTACTCCCAGGCAGGTGTGGGGAGGACTGCAGTCTGAGCCCCAGCCTAAGCAGGTCTACTCTGAAGTCAGTCCCAGTATAGTCAATGGGACTTACTCCCAGGCCAGTGTGAAGAGAGCCTCAGAGCAGCCTCAGAGCCCCATCCTAAGCAGGTCTACTCTGAAGTCAGTCCCAGTATAGTCAATGGGACTTACTCCCAGGCCAGTGTGAAGAGAGCCTCAGAGCAGCCTGAGCCCCATCCTATGCAGGTCTACTCAGAAGTAAGTTCCAGTATAGTCAATGGGGCTTACTCCCAGGAAAGTGTGGAGAGGATTGCAGCCTCAGAGCCCCATCCTATGCAGGTCTACTCAGTCCAGTGTAGTCAGTGGGGCTTACTCCCAGGAAACTATGGAGAGGATTGCAGCCTCGGAGCACCATCCTATGCAGGTCTACTCTAAGTAATTTTTTTAAAAAAATTTTAATTCTTAAATTAAAAACCACCCTGGCCCCGCCCCTTGACCCTGGCCACGCCCACTTCCGGAGAACCGGTTCTTGGGCCAGGCTGTGCCCACCACTGATGTTCAGGCATTCACAACACCCGACTCAGCCTTGATCTGGGCACGTCACTTTGGAAAAGTATGGAGAGGTCTCTTCATAGGGTCTTGTCAGCTAGAGGGGGTGCAAAGTGCTGTGCTTTGCAAGGAGCTTCACTGCAGCGTGCAAGCGGCCCCCTCACAGCCAGGAAAACACCTCCGTTTTCCTCCCCCCACCTGGAATGTCTCCAAAGGGAAGGGACACTCCAGGGAAGTTCCTTGCAAAGTTTAGTGCTTTGCATCCCCCGAGTTATGCCACTGAGTTGTACCCCCAGAGAGCTGTGTTGGGAACCCTGCCTCTGCTCACGTTCACATGAATGCAAAGAAGTGTTGGAGGCTAGAAAGGCTTACTCCAAAGAAAGTCCTGTCATGTTCAGTAGGACTTCCTTCCTTCGAGACCCAAGTACTGCAAGGTGGGGTGAGCTCCTGTCCTTAGCCCAGCTCCTGCCAACCTAGCAGTTCAAAAGCATGCAAGTGTGAATAGATAAATGGGCACCACTTTGGTGGGAAGGTAACAATGTTCCACACATATGCGGGCCACGGGTCCACGGAGGCATCTTCAGACCACGCCGGCTCAACGGCTGTAGAAATGGGGATGAGCACCACTCCCTGGAGTCGGTCAGGACGAACATGGCAACCTGTGGGGGAGGCCTTTACCTTTACTTTAGGACTTGCTTCCAGCCACTCAGCACATGATTGAACTACATACCCTGCTTCCTGCAGGCCTTGCAGAAAAGAGTGGCCTAAATATTAACATATCCAGAATGACCCTACGCACATTTCTGTCTACCCCCTGCTGAGCCTGATGGTTCTCACTCTCCTTTGGAAAGACAGTCTGAGCTCTCCTAATACAGGCAGCCCCTCTCTTGCTCAGTCACACTCCTAGCCACGTTTTTCCAAGCTGTCCATTGTGCAGCTGTCCAGGGTTCTTGCCTCGCCCGCCAACCACTTTTGAATCTTGGGAGATTTCTAGACAGCCGTCCGCAGAATGAGAAGGAGCAATGCGGGAGATGTGCTGTTCCGAGGAAGTCCCACTGAGCATTCACAAGTCATGGGACGCCCCTAAATACAGCTCTTTGGGTCCACGGCTCTGAGAAGAGCTCAGGTTCTCAGAGGAAAGCTGGTGGGTGCCATTGACCTCCTCCTGTTTGCTCCTACACCAAAGGAGGCTCTCACTGGCCTGGCACTGGAAGAACTGGAAGCCTCAGGCTATCTAATTAGGCAGGGATACATCACAGAGGGGGAAACAATGATTCTTCCTCTTGCCGGCATGGAAGTGGTCTGGATGGCAGATCCTTCTTCACTTTCACTTGCCTGTCGCTGGAACCAGCTGTGCCCCGGAATGCAGAATGATCCAGTCCTGGAAAGCCTGGGCTGACGCATCCACCAGCAACGCTTGCTCCAGGTCAACATTGGCCCTCTCAGTTCTGGATTTTCCAAAGGCTGGTTTGGGCAGTGATGAAAATTCCAGGCATGCTTTGCCTTCGGACTTAAAAAAAACATATATATTTTCTCAATCAGAAAAGAGGCCTCTTTGCAAATGCAGCCAACCCAGCTGATCCCACCTCCCTGCATCAGTCTGGATTTGGGGAGGGGAGGGAGGGACCACTCACCTGGGTATTACGCACCAAGGAGACAAGGCACATCTTCTGTCTCAAATGGGCTTCTCCAGATCAAGAAATTCTGAGAGAGAGAGAGAGAGAGAGAGAGAGAGAGAGAGAGAGAGAGAGAGAGACTGTTGCTGAAGCTTATTTTTCAGGAAAATATTTTCTTAATACTACAAGATAAAAGAGCCATGCTTTGAAAAGTTTATTATGTGTATGCATTTAATAAATATAGATAATGGGTCTTACTCCTGAGTAAGTGGGGATAGATATATTTATTTATATCCCCATCTTTCTCCCACAGCAGGGGGATCCAAGGTGGCCTTTGGGGTGTTTGAGAACATCTGCTTGAAAGGTTGAGCGTTCTTATTGTAATCTTAAGAGTACAATCCTAACCATGTCTAACTCTAACTATGGGCAAAATCCAGAGTAACTACAGGGAGTCCTTGCTCCGGTGTAAAAACAGCTTACTCCGGATTCCAGTGTGAATTTTCCATAGGTTTTCACTATGTGGTGCAGTAACTACGGGTATGCGTAAAATCTCTTACATGCTCCTGTAGCTACTCTGGATTTGTGGGATATGTCTACTCAAAAGTTTGCCCCATTGTGCTCAAAGGGTCTTACTCCCAGGAAAGTGTCTTTAAGATTGCAGCCTTAATTTACTTAGACGGCAATCCTAAAGATACTTTTCTGGGAGTAAGACCCATTGAACACAGTGAGGCTTACTTTTGAGTAGCAGGCCTCCGTCAGTCTTGGAAGACTATGGTATCGTGCTCGGCACTGCATACGCTGCATGCAAAGCACAAAAGCCTGGGTTGGATTGTTATGGAGGATAGGCTGTTACCCAAGCAGCAAATCCCCCCTTTCTACACCACTTAATTACTCCAATGGAAAGGCAGAGCCAATACGATTGGATCCAGCTGGCGTCGCAGAGCTGGGCTAAGGACAGGAGCTCACCCTGTCTTATGGGGCTGACCCAAGTCTCGAACCCTGGCCTGCTGGTTAACAGGCACAGCACCTTAACCGCTTGCGCCACCCGCAGCCCTCTTACTTTTGAGTAGAAATGGTTAAGATTGTGCTCTTAGGCTAGGCCGGCCTAAGCTCTGGCATGAGTCCTGTACTGATCTGGGGATGTCACAAAAGTCATGCAAGACACTTCTGCCCCCTCCTGGTGGGGGGGGGGGATAGGCCAATGCACAGGCGTGCGCTTTTCTCCCTACATCATCAACGGAATGGAAAGACTGATGAATTGGCCTGGCCTAGATTAAGATTCCACCCTTAATTGATTTGATTTCTTTTGGTTGAAGGGGATCAAAATTAAAAAATTAAAAAAGTTTACAATTTCCAGCGGTGACACTTGCAGCGCTTTCTGACAGACTGTCATTCTCAGAAGCAAGTCTCGGTGCTAAAATGCTTGAGAAGCTCTGAGATGAAGCACGTGAAATGCTTTCAACAAGTGAAAACACTTACGTGAATGCAAAGTGCCACTACAGAGCCCAGGCTGCAGCCTCTATTTTGGAGTTTTCAAGAAGCTCTGAAACACTTTCCGCACTGATTTTGATTGCAATGCGCTGAGATCTTGAACTTTTTAGTGGTTTGATTCTTTTTCCGTCTCCTTTTCAGTGTTTGTTGCTTATTTTCTATCAACCCTCCAGTGTGGCCGTGAACCCTGGACCAATGAGAAGGTGCTACGTGAGCAGTGAGAATGATGCCGTTAACACAAGTGTCCTTCATGTTGGAAGTACACAGCTCTCCCTTGTTTATCCCGGTCTTTAGATCTCAGAGACTATTACTTTATTCCCCCCACTGTTCTGCTATTGGTATATCCGTTAAATACACGAAAAAGCTTCTAGAAGACCAATCAAATCTGGGACTTGACACTCAATGGTGGGCAACGGCAAGGCTATTGAAACGTGCATTGACAGCCATTCCCTTGAGCTATTAAAAGATGATATCGTTTCTGAAGAGCTAAGGAAGCTTAATGACTGCAAAAAGCTTCCCAGCCATGTGTGGCCAATAAAACGGAGAAAGAATCAGGACCCTTCACTCTCCTTCTCAAGTTCTTCCTCAAAAAGCTGCTTTCCCAGAAGGGCCCTCCAGGTAGCAGCTGCTTGTGATAAAGATGCTGTTTGCGTCGTACCAAATGGCAACATCCATAACAAGAGGAAAAACTGGGAATTTCCACGATGGCGGCTGGAACTTGAGCATCAAAATGTGCGTTGCAGTAGTTTATTTGCTCCTTTTCAACAACACTGCAAATTATATTGATGGCGTAATATCTTGCCCATGGCTCAGGATCTCATCCCATGGTGATGGGATCCCATCCCATATGAGATATGAGATCTCAACCCGTGGTGATGGCATCTCATCCATGTCTCCACCAAAAGGGGTGTAATTAACCTGTGGGACTCCCTGCCACGGGATGTGGTAATGGCATGTGGCCTTGCTGCCTTAAAATGGGATTGGACCCATTCACAGAGAAAATGTCCTTCACAGTGACAAGCCACGACGGGTATCCGTAACCTCTTGGTCCTAGAACTTGGCTGTTGGACTGCTGAGGACAAGGGAGCAGCACCCAGATGCAGGTCTCTAATGGGCTTGTTGCTCACTTAGGAGGGAGACCCAGGAATCTGGACTAGCTGGGTCTTTGGCCTGATCCAGCAGAGCTCTTGTGGTGTTCTCATTGGTGGTTACTGGGAAGAATACGCCAGTTCCCAGTGCGTGCTGACAATCTATTGCAGTGTGTGTGAAACTCCAGGCCTGGATGTGCCACAACACGCCACCCAGATTTTGCTGAGCCAAACCGGATTAGGGCCTGCAAAGCCACTGCACAATTCCCCGTCTTCTCCTGGGTTTCATTTCTCTCCCCTAATTTTCATTGTCGGAGCTTCTTTTCTTTTTAACCTTTGCTGACCCAATTCTTTTCCACTGGCTCTCTCAATGCCTTCCCTAAGCTTGCAAGCTGATTTCTTATTTCTTTTTGTTTTGACAACTGTACTGCTTAGGGAAATGAAAATCCATCTCCTAAAACACAGACACACAGACAGACACAGACACACACCCAGCCCTCTGGGAAGGGCTGGCTCACATTGCAAGCAAGACCCAGTGGAAACCCGAAGCCCTGCAAAGAGCTGGATCTCGCAAAAGCAATGACTGAAAAGTACCCTTTGATCTCCGATGTGCTTTGTCTAGTATCCATTATGGCTCTGCCAGGGAGTAAATGGCAGATCTCTCTTTTATTTCCTCCCTAAAAACATCTCAGTCTTCAGTGAATAGCACAGGTCATTCTCACCAGAAAGAACATGGCCCCTCTTGGGTTAATACGTGTGTAGATACAGCCCGACACCCCTTTGTGTTCTTGGAATAATAATACATGGTTTGGGGCTGCAGACCAGCCCGCTTCTGACAGTGAGGTGTGTTGCTGATGGCGTCAGAGCCCCAGCACTGCATACAAGGCTGCAGATTCCTGTGATTATGTTGCAGTCGGGTCTCAATTACGTTGCTTCACTTGCAACAGCTACACAACGGTGGGCTAGAGCAGTTTGCATGGTGGGTGGAAAAGGGGTGGTGGGGGTGATACAATGTCTGTGTTTGCACGTACAGGTCTGTTTGAGACAGCAACGAAATGAGTGGTGGCAACGAAGCATCGGACATTCACTGGCACCAGGGGTGTGTGTGGTGGCAGATTCTGTTACTGAAGGATGCACAAGGCTCCCGGGAGGGGAGGGCTGTGGCTGAGAGGGACGGCAAAGGGACAGGAGATCTCCAGGCAAAGGAGCTGAAGTGTTTCTTTCTCCCTCTCATCGCAAAGCCTGACATGCAATCAAAGATCAAGTACAATGGTTTTTCCAAAAGAAATAAACAGCACAATCCTATCCAAATCCCGCACCATCACCAGCTGCCAGTGCAACAGGAACAGCATAGATCAGTGGTCCTCAAGGTGTTGGGGCCAGCCCAGGGGTGGGGGAAGAGTCCTGCCTCTTGTGAGCTGGAGGGACCCCACCCAGATCACAGCACAGCTGCCTCCAGCTGGAAACCCCATTCAAATAAACAGAGCCATTGCTTGTTACTGTGGATGGGATTGCAGGTGAGAGCCCAATGTCTCAATGCATGTCTACTCAGAGCAGGGATTTTCACCCTTTTCCAGTGCAGGGTGCATTGAAAATGAACAAAGCCATCCTAGTCACTCTTATTGGACAGTAAGTGTGCAGTCCAGAGTAACTACAGGGAGTCCTTGCTCCGGTGTAAGAACAATTTACTCTGGATTGCAATATGAATTTTCCATAGGTTTTCACCATGTGGTGCAGTAACCATAGGTGCACGTAATGTCTCTTACGTGCTCCTGTAGTTACTCTGGATTGTAGGGTAAGCCTCACTGACTATAACAGGACTTATTTGTAACAGGCATTGGATTGGACTCTGAGAATTTTTACCCCTTGAGTATTTTTACCCCAAAGGTACCCCTTGGGTATTTTTCCAGCCACCCATCAATGTTCCATGAGTCTACCCAAGACGGGGCTTTTCAGCATCAGGGGAAGCCCTGTGTTATATTTGCAGTGTCCCTGCAGTGCTGGCCCAATCCACCCAGGGTATGGGATTGTTACTCCAAGGGGTACTCCTTGGGTATTTTTCCAGCCACCCATCAACGATCACCAAATCCACCCAGAGTGGGCTTTTTTTGCATCAGGGGAACCCCCACGTTATATTTCCAGGATCAATTGTTTTTACCACTGACAAGTCACACCAGGCTGTTTGCATCCCCCAATTTTCCTGTTAATGAATGTTAATACCCAAATTCCCGCAGCACAACTGAGGACTGCCGGATAGTGTTGAAAATCACTGCTCTAACTGAACACTGAAGTTGGACTTAGACAGGGAAGATCCTTGCTTGACGACAAAGATTCCTGGATGACCTTGAGTCTGATGACCTCTTTCAGTCTCAGCCTTCCTCACAGGGTTGTTGTGAGGACAAAAGGAAGGGAGGTTCTATGCAAACCACCCTGGGCCCCCTAGAGCAGTGGTTTTCAGGCATTTCAGTTCTGGACCCCCTTTCAAATTAAAAAATTTCAGTCTGGGACCCCCTGTCATAATTACTGGGATGCTCCACCATGTCTACTTGAAAGTAAGTCCCATTGTGTTCAATGAGACTTATTCCCAGGACATCCCAGTGCCAAATTCCAAGGTGGTGGATCCCATCCTCTTGCGACCCCCCTGACATGTGGTGGTGACCCCCGGGGGGTCTCAACCCCTACATTTAAGACCACTGCCTTAGAGGAAGGATGGGATAAAAATGTAAACATTATTTAATAAGCGCTTTCAGAACAGGCTGTTGGAGTTAAAGGTGCAATCCGAAACAATTTAGGTTGGCACAACTCACCTACTCCCTCTTCTTGTGATGGTGTGGGGAGTCCGGCACATGTCTGCACTGACCTAACCTCCACCGCAGTGGTGCAGAAGGGCTTTGTGGCATTTTTGCATCACCGTGGGCAAGCATGGGAATTGTGCCAGGCCTGTGCCGACCTAGCAGGGGTTAGGATTGCCGCCTACAATTTTGTCAGAAGCCCCCCTTGAAATTCTATTGAGAATCTGGTTCCCTTCCCTTCGGAAGTCTGCAAAGGTGCCCTCGGATCCTGGCCTGTGTGGCACCGAGCACCTTATTACAAACTCAAGCATTTCCTGTGGCTTGGTATTTGCCTCTAACTTTGGCATCCGGAGCTGAGTAATGAGATCCGAATCACTGATATGTCACGAGATGTCAAGAGTTACTATTTTAGTGGGTTTTTCCCCCCTCTTGCAATCCATAATTCATGAGGATTAATTAGTTAATGTTTGTACAGCTCTTGAGGAAAGTGGGGCCTTATACAAGCGCAAAGCGCTCACAATATTAAATAGTGTGATGCAGCCTTCCGAGATTTTATAGATCAATGTCTGTCTTGCTACTTGCGCTCTTCCTTATAATATCCCTGCTTTTCTAATATATTACACAGCGGTGTTTAGATTACTTACGCAGATAAATCAAGTCAGGGTTTGGTTTCGGTGTTGGAGCTGCCCACACACAGCCCCCACTACCTGCGCAGAACAATCTCCAAGCTTTAGGTAATAATAGTAATGATTTGAGGGAAAGAAAAACCCCAAACTCAGAGCTACTCACCCGTTTGCTCCCCGTATGTTGTGCCGTCGCTCTGCATTTGTCACCGCCTGAGCACTTGTTCTTGCACGTTTGACTTCAGAACAAATGCTCAACCCAAAATGCATTTCCATTTGTTGTCGGGACCGTGACATTAGATTGTGTCGTGCGCCGAAGCAGCGCGCTTTGTCGTGATGGATTTTGACACAGTGTATATTGCTACCTGATGCCGGCAGCACAGAAGACAAAAGGCAAGGCGTTCGCGGGGGCTGTTTGTTGTGCTGTGGCAGGCCTGGAGGAATTCTGCGGAAACCAATGTTGGTCAATCCCGACTTGCAGGTGATCTGCAGCCGCACCTAAACCAGGCTTGGGTTGTGTAACTGGATGTATCCTCTGGCCTTGGACATCAGTCAGTGAACTGTGGGGTATCAACACAGGTTGCTTCCCAGGAGTAGCACCATGCCCAGAGGATGACCATCCTGACCGCTACCGGTAGCCAGAGAACAGAAGTGTTCTAGGGTTGCCAAATCTAACCCAATCTATTTCTTGAGATTGCACTGGGAAGGCAACTACTTTCCTCTCCTTGCTTCGGAGCAATTCCCACCACCAGTTGCCAGTAGACTGGAGAAGCCAAGTACACTCAGACCTGTGCCATCAGCCAGAGGTCTGAGAAGTCTTTGCATTGCGCCGCTAAAATGGGGCCAGATAATGATTGCAACCACACCCCACAATTTAACAGCTAGTTAAATGGGGCTACTTGATGGGGGAAACCTGGGCTTACAGAGGCGCAAATGAGGGCAAACCCACAAACTATTGCAGAGTTATCATTTTTGCCAATGCATAGTGGAGAAATTTGTCTTTCTTTTTTTCCAGACTTTTTGTGAAAAAATGAGTTGTTCAGCAAAGTTCTAAATATGACCCAAGTTAGGATCACTTTTTCAGAAAAGAATAAGAAATGCATGTATAGATTTTTGTCCCCCTCCATCTTCAATGCAAACATCCCGGGGTGGCAGACGGTCTACGTTTGATAAGGATAGTTCCTTGCATGCTTATCACACCTTCTGTCTGATGTCCCTGAAAACACTCCTATGGACAAAGGCTTGCAGTTGATGGGGAGGATTGGGGGGAAGGAAGGGTTCTTGTGCTTGTACTGCTGTTTTTAAACTGGGTTCTTTATTTAATTTTGGGTGATGGGTTGTTTTTAAATGTTTTTATATATCTCTTTTTACATATATTAATATATATGTAAAAAGAGACATATTTATATGTAAATATGTCATGTTATTTACCGGTATGTTGTCAGTCGCCTTGAGTCTGTTTAACTGAGAAAGGGCAGGGTAGAAATTGATTGATTGATTGATTGACTGATTGATTAAATAAATAAATAAATAAATAAATAAATACATGTCTGTAGGTAGCTCTGTCTGCAGAGTCTGTTACAGTCAGAAAGAAACTTTACTTGTTGACTAAAGGTCATCGCAATAAAACAAAACGCAAATACAAAACTACCAAAAACAATACAGATCCATACTATAGTTAACCTCTGTATTTATTCAAATCTAATGCACCATTGAATCTAATAAGTGCTTCTATTTTAAGTCTTGGGATTAAAAAATGTTTACTGGAGAAAGGAATGTGCAGCCGCAAAGCAGGTGTAAAATTTAATTTTATTGCTTGCAGCAATGAGTTATATGAAAATATGAGAATAGGTTTGTGTTATGATTTTTACCCGATTGCACTACTTTATATAACAATGGGTTTATGTTACATCTTTCACTTCAGTATAGTAAACTGTTAAACTTAAATACTGACTTATACGTAATTAAAATACTGTATTTACTTGAACTAAAGTAGGCCTCCGTCAGTCTTGGAAGACTATGGTATCGTGCCCAGCGCTGCATACACTGCATGCAAAGCACAAAAGCCTGGGTTGGATTGTTATGGAGGAGAGGCTGTTCCCCAAGCAGCCAATCCCCCTCTCCACGCCACTGAATGAGTCCAATGGAAAGGCAGAGCCCATACGATTGGATCCAGCTGGCATTGCAGAGCTGGGCTAAGGACAGGAGCTCACCCTGTCTTGTGGGGCCGACCTGGGTCTCGAACCCTGGCCTGCTGCTTAACAGGCACAGTGTCTTAGCCACTTACGCCACCCACAGTCCTTGAACTAATGCACCATCAAATCTAATTCGCACCGCCATTTTGGAGACTAAATTCAGCTGGAAAAGGTGTGCATAAGATTTGAGTAAATATGGTCTATTTACTTGATGCTTTGTGCATGAAGCTCAGAGATGGGCCAAATGCAAGGTGTCGTTGGCTGGGCAGGGGGTGGGGGTGAAGCCATCCTCACCGGTGGAAATCATGCTTGCAAGGGAATGCAAGAGCTTTTGTAGCTTATCCCAGGAATGCTGAATCGGGGTTGGGGGTTTCAAGTCTTTGCAAGCCACACTTCCTGCACGACAGAGACATTCTTGGGGGGGGGGGGTGCTTTTGCTGGACCTACAAGCCACGGCAAGTTTTGCCTTCTGCGTTTCTGCTTGTCACAGCACCAATCAGGTTGCCAGGACTAACGCTGGCATCTCACTCTTCTTCCAAATACCACCTGCTCAGGTAATCTTCCAGAACCACTCAAACCACATGGAGGAGCTACTTCTATTTCTTCCTTCATTTCCTTGGGTCTTAGAGGTACACATGGGGTTTTCCAGGGCTGCTGACCTGAATTTTATTAAGGGGTACAAAGTTTATTTTGGGGTTTTTTGGACCTCACTAGATCTTCTCTACTGGAGCATAATCACTGGATCTCAATTTTTATGAATTGTGATATATAAAACTATGTAGCCAGTGGTGGGATTCAAATAAATTAACAACAGGTTCTATGTCCTAATAACCTAAATTAACAACAGGTTCTGTGTCCTAATAACCTAAATTAACAACAGGTTCTGTGTCCTAATAACCTAAATTAACAACAGGTTCTGTGTCCTAATAACCTAAATTAACAACAGGTTCTGTGTCCTAATAACCTAAATTAACAACAGGTTCTGTGTCCTAATAACCTAAATTAACAACAGGTTCTATGGCTGCAATCCAGGGTAACTACGGGGAATCCTTGCTCCAGTATAAGAACAATTTACTCTGGATTGCAATAGGAATTTCCCATGGTTTTCACTAGGAGGTGCAGTAACGACGGGTGCACGTAACGTCTCTTATGTGCTCCCATAGTTACTCTGGATTGTAGGATTAGTCCCATTAATAATCAGTTCTCAGAACCAGGCGCTCATTAGCATAGGGTTCTATAGAACCTGTGAGACCCCCGAAGCCCACCACTGTATGTAGCCCTACAGAACAAGCGAATGACGGTCTTGTTATAGCACAATATATGCAAACATTTTATGAGTCCCAAGAAACTTATGGCTCTCATCTTTTGGCTCCAGGGACCCCATTTGGCCCATTTGGACCCAGGGTCCAGGTACAATTTTCCCCTGCTCCCCTCACGTGCCCTGTTCTTCTTTTCTGCCAACACAGCCACCGCTGGTGAAGTCAGTCAAGACCTTTCATCCTTTCCACACTTTCCTGGGAGTACTTACTTATGAGTAGGATTGGGCTCAGATTGGTGTTTTACGCAGCCACCTGTCTCAGGACTATGTGTAGATTTGAACCCAGGTCGGTCTGGAGGGAGTCCGAAACCAGGGCCTCTTGGCCTGCAGTCCTTTGCTCTGAAGCGGCACAAAGTGGAGAATATTCTCTTCCATCCGCAGGGAGCCTGGATGGGAAGACACGTGTTGCTGGCTCTTTGGGCACCTTCGAAGAGGCTGCTCTGCATCCTGACCTTTGTTTCATGCATCAGCACAAGCCTTAAGATTCTTAACAGAGCTGCTGGCAGATTCCTGGCACTCTCGTCTGTCTGTCTGTCTGTCTGTCTGCTGTCCACCTTGGGCCCGGAGATTGCTTTGCCCTGCCTTTTGCTCTCTTGCTCCCGTGACTCTTTGACCCCTGGATCTCTGACTGTGACTGATGTGATGCTCTGACACTGTTGCCTTCCTTTGTTTGGAAACTCTTCCTTGCTGTCTGATTCCCACTCTTGACCCCAAGCCCAGATCTGCTCGTGTACAGTGATGCCTCATGTAACAAATTTAATTCATTCTGGAGGCATGTTTGTTACGTGAAACGTTCTTTACGTGAAGCGGATTTTCCCGTAGGAAATAATGGAAACTCAGACAATTGGTTCCACAACCCCCCAAATATTCATATAAAAATATCAACTGGATGTAAAAATGATGAGAAAACACTTGAATTCAAAACATGCATTCAGTGTGCATGATCTTATGAAGTCTACTTAGGCTGCAGTCCTAAAGACACTTTCCTGGGAGTAAGACCCATTGAACACAATGGGGCTTACTTCTGGGTAGACATGGTTAGGAGGCTGCAATCCAAGACACCTTCCAAGTGTCTCCCCACTTTCTCCTTCTCTCCATCCTGAGCCTCTCTCCCCTGCTCCCTTCTGGCTCCCCTGAGCTGCTTCCTCTTCTCCACTGCTCTTCTCTCCCTCCGGCCACAGGAGGAGCAGCATGGAAGTGTTGCTTTCGCTTTGGGCAGGTGCGCTGGGCAGCCCTGACGCTTTTTAAACAGGCTGCCGGCCAGCGCGTCTGTCCCAACTGCCAATGAATGTGTTCTTTATGTGAAGCACAGTTTGTTACGTGAAGCAGAATCCTAGAGAAATTTTTGTTTGTTACGTGAAACATACTTTACATGAGGCGTTCTTTACGTGAGGCGCCACTGTACTGTCTTGGGCTCCAGCCATTCTCAGGGGGACCTTTAGAGAGGCACCATTTTCTTGCTGTATACGTGGTTGCTGCATGTAGTGCAATGAGTCAGTGCAGAGGTCAGTGGTGTAACTAGGAGGGTGCAAAGCCCTAAGGGTGCTATCCCAACCACTTTTCCAATTCTGGGGTAAGGGCAACAAAACTTAGTGGTAAGGGAAACTTAGTGGTAAGGGTAAACATTGCTTTACCTTGAGGAGGCCCAACATTCCCCCAATTGTAGGATGCTGCAAACACCAGTGCTGGAAAGTTGGTCAGGATTGTGCCCGAAGTTTCTTGGGCTCCAGAACACACTGTTCCAACTGTCCTATCCGCTCCCCTTCAGAGCCATTCTGGGCAGTGGAGCAGATGGAAAGCATACAAAAGGCTCTGACTTAGAGGAGGAGTGCATGTGTGCATACACTACATGTTCAGGTGCCTGCAAAATGTAGCCCTTTGCACCCCCTCTAGCTACACCACTAACCTTACTCACTGTTCATATACTCAACCGTTAGAATACTCTGGGCTGCAGTGACTTAGTGGTTAATACAAATTTTAACGGGGCCGTTTATCTGATGTGCTTGCGCGATGGTTCATTCCTCCCTGAAAGCCTATTGGACACTCCAGTCAACGAGCGACTGACATGTTCATGTGAACAACCCCCAGTTTCTTGCATTTGAGGGAGATCTTTTCCCCGACTTTAAGAGTGACTTTGGGTGCTGCTGTGTACTTCATTATGTGTTAATTACTACTGGGATAAAGTTATCACCTTGTTAGGTTGTCAGACAGCATGTTAATTTAATTTGGATGTTTTTTAATTTCACTCCAGATAATTTCACGTTACCCACCTCTGCTCTTGACAAATTGTCAGCTCCGCTCTTCTTTTTGAAAGGAGAAGGAAACGCAACCATTGGGCTCAACGAGTTGAGGGTGGGCTGTGCAGTTGGCTGCTCAGATGCTCAGCAGACTGCTTCATACCCCCACCATCCCAACTTGGGGATATTCCAGACTAAATAACAGTACCAAATTGGGAATAAAAGAGCAGCCCCGTCTATTTTCCCAAAGACGTTGCTGAGGTCACCACATGCTTCATAACCCCCATAAGTTGTGACCAACTCTAGAGTACAGTCCTCATCTTCGTTTCTGAAGCCAGATTGTCTGAAGATGCCTCCATAGATATGTGTCCTGCATGCTCATGGAAAGCTGTTCCCACCAAGGGGGTACCTATTTATCTACTTGCATTTCCATGCTTTCAAGCTGCTAGGTTGGCAGGAGCTGGGCAAGGGACGGGAGCTCACTCTGTCTTGCAGTCTTTGGGTCTCAAACTGCTGAGCTGCCCATCTTCAGACTGACAGGCACAGCACCTTTAATTCCTGATCTGAACTCAAGCTCAGAATTTGTACTGGGGCAGCTGGGAATCACCAAACTGGACTGGTAACCAATCAGCAGCATCATTAGAGGGCACTGAGGGTGCAGACCACTCCAGTTGATGCGCTTGTCAGGGACAGGGTGACCAGATGCCAAACCCAAAATTCCTGAACCCCAAGGCCAAAATTCCTACCCGCTGAAAAAAATTGCCAAAAATGTATTATTTTGTTTTTTGGTTTTTTGAGCATAACTTTTGATAGGAAAGAGATATCTCCAATCTGATTTTTGCATTGGATTCTGCTCTTCATTATAAATCCAACGACATATGGCATGATGGGGTACTGTGCACTATCACGAAGTTTCAAAACAAAGCCAAAATGTAGGACAATGAAGCCAAAATGTAGGACACCTGGACAGGAGGCTAAAAATCCGGACAAATCTAGGTTTTTCTGGTCATCTGGTCACCCTGGGAGGAACACCATCACTGGCCAACCTTTCCAAACAGTTTTTATACAGGTTTTGCTCAATATCTGGAACCTCTGGCGGATTTAAAAAAAACATGGATTTTCAAAAATGGAAATATAGGCCTAAAAATTCACTTCCAGGTATCTTGCTCCTCCATTGCACCTCATGGAATGAGGCAGTGCCTCAGTATCTGCAGGGGTTTGATTCTGGGACTGAAAAGTGGAATAATTGCTTGCACGACTGTATCTCTACAACAGCAGAAAAGCAGTTTTTTAAACTTTTTAAATTTAATTAATTAATTATTATTATTATTATTATATAATAATATAATATAATATAATATAATATAATATATAATATAATATAATATAATATAATATATATATATAATATATTATTATATTATATTATTATATTATATTATTATATTATTATATTACATTATTAATTAATTAATTAATTAATTAATTAATTAATTAATTAATTAATTAATTAAATTAATGATTTGCAGTGGCCATTCATGTTGAGTCAAATCCATGTAGGAAAAAATGCATGTATAAGAAAGTTGAACCTGTATTTTCGAATAGTATCCTCATATTATGTACCATCTGATGCAAAATGCAATGAAACCAAACATCATCAAGTGATGAACCTGCGTGTGTGAATGACCCATATTCCAAACAGATGAGAATTCCTGCTGCTCAAGTGTTGCCAGGGCTGGCATCCGTAGGCCCTTCTTCCTTCCCTTCCCATACTAATATTTTAAACTTCCAGCGCAGGAGGAGCGCAGGGCTCTCGGGGCTCAGGAGTACTCAATCAGTGGGAGGGCAGGAGGAGTTGAGCCTGCCATGCCTCTCCTTGGCCCTCTACATTTTCAGAACAGCAGCTCCCCTTTCTGATAATAGAGGTGCAAGGTCAGCCCCGAGCATGGACTCCAAACCGCACAACTCCTAGTCTTATGAAAAACCGTCAGCAATTAACTGAAAGAACGCAAGGAGAGGTCATGGCGGGCAAAATTGGATGCAATTAATGTCCCTTTCGATTTAACTCCCCCCCTCCAAGCAACACAACTCAGGAATACAAGCAGCGCTAGAGCATTGAGCTGATCATAGAAGACTTGTAGACATGCTGCGTGTCTGGAGCGTCTTCTTTCCTCTGCACAAGAAGTCATATAGGGCACCATTTGTCACACAACTGTCCAAGGTATAGCTACATGGCAATACTATTAGGCCATGCTCACTGTCAGATCTGAGCCCTGACAATCAATCAATCAGTCAATCAATTACAAATACTAGGCATCCATCACTCTTGAAAGACTATGGTATCATGCTCGACAATGCATGTGAAGCATGAAGGCCTGGGTAGATTGATATGGAGGACAGGCTGTTACCCAAGCAGCAAATCCCCCCTCTCCACACCACTGAAATAGTCCAATGAAATGGCAGAGCCGATATGATTGGATCCAGCTGCGTTGCAGAGCTGGGCTAAGAACAGGGGCTCACCCTGTCTTGTGGGGCCGACCCAGGTCTCGAACCCTGGTCTGCTGGTTAACAGTCACAGCGTCTTAACCGCTTGCGCCACCCACAGCCCATCAATTACAAATACAAACCCATAGGAATTCATTCATCTGTCTGTTCATCCATCCGTTCTTCCGTCCACCCATCCGTCAATCCGTCATTCCTTCCTTCCCGGTGCTACCCACTACATGAAACAAACTAGACCCTCTAACTGAAAGGAACTGTCTGTGGGGCCTGGCCCCCTCCCATAGTGGATGTTCCAAGGGTCACCGTTTCGTGTCCTTGTGACTCCAGCCTCCCCTTGAAGTCAGAGGTACCCTGTGGGCAGCTTTTAGCAGGGCTCACAGACATCTCAGGGGGTCCCCAATGTGGAAGAGGAGCGAGGCACAGTTTGAGCGCACACTTTTTTGCCTAGACGTGGCGGGCTTGAGCTTTCAGATGAAAGAGGATTGTGACAGTGCAGAGCAGAGGCGGGGGGGGGGGGGGGGCCCAGGCTGACATTCTGATGACTGAACATAAAAGGCAATGGCAGATCGCTCCTTTTAAAGAGCACATCCTGTAGGTCACCAAAAGGACAAAGTGACCTTTTAAAGTTCCCTTCAACTCCTAGTTTATCTTGGAGGATGTATGGCAAGATTTGCAGTGTTCTGAATAGACAAGCAGGGCTGGAGCTCCGTGTCACGCGTGGGAAGCTCTGCATAGGGACGCTGCTGGTGCTTGAGTCCCTGGCGGGGTCTCCGTGCAGAGCTGGGCAGCGGAAACCCCACCAGAAACCCTGCAAAGCCACTTCCTCTCCACGGAGGCCACGCAGAGCTCACCAGACCCAAGGCCGGACTCAGTGATGGGACTGAAAGAAATTCACAACCGGTTCTGTGCCCCTCTGGCAGCCACTTTTAAATGGCTATTTTTAAACTTTATATGTCCGATCTCTCGTTAACAACCGGTTCTATAGAGTAGGTGCGAACCTGCTGGAGCCCACCACTGGCTGGACTCTACGCAGGCGCTTTACGCAGAGACTGCGAGGTAAAGGGGAGACACGTCAAAGGCAAGACGGTAACGATCCTCGCTTAATGACTTCGATGAGGCAAAAGATTGCCATTTCAGAGTGAGACATCCAACCCGCCACTTTTATTTTTAGGGCCGCAAGGAATAATTGCACTGATTAGATCAGTTAAAGATTTCATTCATCATCGATTGAAAAATGGATTCTTAATTAGGTGTTAATGAGGGTTGTCCCAAAGCAGTGGAGTCTCTGACGATGGAGGTTCTGGAACCAATTTAGACAACTCTGCAAAGCTTCACCCAGACCTTGTCTTCGTTACTTGGAGGTTCACTAACCCAGGAGGGATGGCCCCACTGCATTGCTTCCCTGACCACGAACAGCCATATATTTCATTAAGCAAATGTACACATCAGTCAAGCACTGACAATGTCACATCCACTCTCTCTATAATCTTTTCAACAGCTTTGTGACAGAAGCCTAGCCAGGTGGGAAACATAAAGCACAATCCTAACCATGGCTGCAATCCTCAAGACACTTTCCTGGGAGTAAGACCCATTGAATACAATGAGACTTACTTTTGAGTAGACATGGTTAGGATTGTGCTCCATGCCTACACAAAAGTAAGCCCCATTGCGTTCAGTGGGTCTTACTCCCAGGAAAGTGTCTTTAGGATTGTCCTAAGTCTGCTTGGCTGAATGTCCCTATCCCTTTTCCTGGCACCTTGGAAAGTGGCCAAGTATATGCCCCATGCTTGTTAATATAGTAAAACCTTGGATTGAGAGTAACTTGGACTGAGAATGTTTTGCAAGAAAAGCGAACAGTTCTAATAAATTTTGACTTGATATACAAGCAATGTCTTGATAAAGAAGCAAAACAATAGTCCTGGCTGATTTTAGTGCTCCGCCAGCACCAGGGTGACCAGATGCCAAACCCAAAATTCCCTGCCAAGCTCACCAAAATTCCTACTCCCAGAGCCAAAATTCCTACCTGGTTAAAATTAATTGTACGACACCCCTAAAATGTAGGACAAATGTCGGACATGTCAAAATAAGCCTGAAACACTCATATTGCTTTCCTGTACTTCTTTCAACACTCTATGACTTCTTTTGAAATTAAAAATTGAAATTGAAATTGAGAACTGATGGAACTCTCTACTCACCCCCTCCCGGTCTGGTTGGCCATGATGTTGCCAGATGAGGGCTCCGTCCAGGTCTGAGTGACTTGAAACTGCCGGCCAATTTGGGGAAGAATCAGCGCTTGAGTCTTGACATTCTGGAAAATAAAAGCAGGTATTTCTTTGAATTCCAGACACCAACCAGACACAGGTTTTTGCAACCATCACAGAGTAGGAAGGGACCCCAGGAGGTCATCTAGTCCAACCCCCTCCCAGTGTGTGTGTGTGTGGGAGGCATTCTGGTTCCTGGACACTTGGGCTCCTCCCCAATTTCAGGTGGGGGGCAATTTTCTAATTGCTCTGGGGGTTTCTGGACAAACGAGAACCCTGAGAGTCCAGCTTATGCATGTCTACTTTGAAATAAGCCTATTACAGTCAATGAGGCTCACTACTATGTAAGGGCGACAGGTTGCAGCCTGAGCAGCTAAGGGCAGGTTAATTTCTTTTATTTTTCTTTATATTTGGTATTTTCTTTATTATTTTTGTATTATATTACAGTGTTGTAATCACATTTGTATGAATAGAAGCGAAAAGCATACCCGCGTTGCGGGAGTAACATTTCCCCATATCAACACCACATGTGCAACTTCCCCCCATGCGCAACTTTCTCCCATGCACAACTTTTCCCAATGCACAACTTCCCCTCATGTGCATCAGTCCCTCATGCGCAACATCCCCCATGTGCATCATCCCCCATGTGCAACTTTCCCCCATGAGCATCATCCCCCCAGGTGCATCATCCCCCTGTGCGCAACTTCCTCCCATGCGCAACTTTCCCCCATGCGCAACTTTCCCCCATGCGCAACTTTCCCCGTGCACATCATCCTCCCATGCGCATCATCCCCCCATGTGCTTCCTTCCCCATGCGCAACTTTTCCCATGCGCATCATCTCCCATGCAGAACTTTCCCCATGCGCACCTTTCCGCCCATGCACATCATCCTCCTGTGCGCAACTTTCCCTCGTACGCAACTTTCCCCGTGCGCAACTTTACCCCATGTGCAACATCCCCCATGTGCATTATCCCCCCATGCACATCATCCCCCATGGGCATCATCCCCATGTGCATCATCCCCCATGCACAACTTTCCCCCATGCGCATCATCCCCCCTGCGCATCATCTCCCCTGCGCATCACCCCCCTGCGCATCATCCCATCATGTGCAGAATCCTCACCAGTGCAACCTCTTCCTTCGAACAACATCCCCCCCACTCATCCCCCCCACTGCACCAGGCATCAAGCACCAGATTGGCTGGATGTTGTTGAGTCTCCCATGTTAAGTATAGGACAGAAACACGTTGCCCCCTTTTCAGTCCCTGAAGGGTTAAATTCCTCCACTTGGGTTCTTGGTGGGAGTTCAGGTGACAGAAGGAACTCCCAGAATTCCATGCTTCAGGCCCAGCAGTTGGGGAGGAATGTTGATGAGTCAGCAATTCTCAATGCAAAGTATAGGGAGGAAAACGCGTTGCGCCCCTTTTCCCCCCCTTCCCGTTGGAATTTCCAAAAACTGGTTCTTAGTGCACCCCTCAGTCACGGAAGGAACACCCTCCCCAAATTTCACGCTTCTAGGCCCAGCGGTTTTGGCAGGGCAGTGATGAGTCAGTCAGTCAGTCAGTCAGTGACTTTTCTCTTTTCCTTATATAGATTTCTGGGTTGTGGAATGAGTTTCCATCATTCCTTATGGGAAAATTTGCATCGATACACAAGAGTTTTGCTCTGATTGAGTGGGTGAGTGAGAACCAGTCTTTAGCAGTTTATTTATTTAGCAGTTTATTTATTTAGCGTTTTTTAAATTTATTTAGCAGTTCATTTATTTAGCAGTTTATTTATTTAGCGTATGGCAAATCCATGGACTTATGAGAATTCAAATGTGAATGTTCAGTCCATCCAGCCATTCAAGGACAGGGTGGCGTATAGTGAAAAATCAGACACTGGGCTGGTGTCAGCTTCTCGATGGACACTCGGACACGCTGTGATGAATGTGTTGTTGAGAGCACCACAGTCACACTGAGAAACACAACCTTCCCTTCTGAAGACTGGGCTAATAGTTACAATTCTGGACACAGAAGAGAGAGGCAGGTTGGAATTTCAGCTGGAATCAGTGGATGGAAACTGTGGGGTCCACGAGTTCCCCTCCAGACCCCTGCTCTGCATACAGAACCCTGCACTGCTTGCAAAGCTATTCCAGAAACCCCACATTTCTCCATGGAAAGGGACAGATCTTGTCACTACCCCTGAAACCTGCTGCTGCTGCGTTCGTTACCTTGGGGAACCCAGGTAAAAACCTCTCTCTCCACAAGCTGTTTGTAACCATGTTTTTTATCGCCTGTTCTCTCTCGGGGGCACTTTGCAGTTGGAACACCGGAGAGGATGAAACTCTCGCATAATGAGAAACACACGTTGTGCTCAGGCAGCCCCACTTGGCAGGATTGATGGGGACGCCTCCCTCCCTCCCTCCCTCCCTCCCTCCCTCCCGCCAAGGCCTGGGAATCTCTAGAACTGCGCAGTGTTTAGGGTCACAGCAGTTCCAGACCGAGAGAGGCTTATGCTTGAACCCTCCAGGTCTCACTTGGTCAGGAATCAGATTTTTGCTCATTCAGGGTGACAGTGGTGGGCTTCTGTGTCGGGGTTCTCACAGATTCTATGGAACCCTTTACTAATGAGCACCTGGTTCTGAGAACCGGGTGCTAATGGGACATAGAACCTTAATTTAGGTTATTAGGACATAGAACCTCTTGTTAATTGGTTTGAATCCCACCACTGATATGTCCCCCTTGTCCAGGACTAGTCCTGGATTTTAGTCCTGGAAAAAAAACTTCATTGTCCTTCATTGAGAGCCGGCACCATCTTGTAATCCATAAATTACAACTAATAAATGATATATAATAGTTTTAAATTTAATAATAAGTAATACATTGCTTAAATTAATCACATGAAAGCAATATAAATGTGAGTGTTTTTAGCTTTTATATCATCATATCCTACATTTTTCTTGCATGTCCTACAATTTGGAGGGAACATCCTCTTTTTCAGCTTATGACATATGGTCAGCCTGAGTGATGCCACAGAACAGTCGGGGAACATGTTGACTTTCTTGTCCTATAGGGATGTCACCTCAGAAGGCAAGGGCACAGCAGAGCAGAGGTCGCACCTGTGGGCTGGATGGGAAGTCTTGCCATAGGTCACATCTGGCCCAGGGGTCAGGGTTTGGACACCCCTGCATGCAACAGAGTGAAGTGTTAGTGCTGTCTTTGGGGAATGAGATCTGCATCTGGAAACAGGTCCGATGTGCTCAAGGACTTGAGGTTTCCAAGGTTAGGGGTCATGAGGTCATAAGATTTATGAGATCCTAAGACTCCTAACTCTTGAGAAAGGGAAGGAAAAAATGGTTTTGAAGAAGAACAAAGGACAGTTGTGGGTCAAAAATTGGCCTGAGCTTCAGAAGTGTGGCTTTTTCGCTGGAAAGAAACAAATAAAAGGCAAGGAAAAGAGGGTTGTTTCTGGAAAACAGGCAACTCACCCCAAAAGATTTATGAACTAAGGTTGGGATTGCAAGGATGAAACATGTTCTGTACAACGTGATATGAAACTTCCTGCTTGGAGAAGTACATGCCGATCCCTCTCTTGATTACTGAAGAAACACTTATTTTGCCAGACCTTTGAAGGGGAGGAAAGGGGGGTGAAAGTCACCTGGGGGTGGTTTGTGAGGGCAAATGGAGGGTTTGGGGTTGCTTTTGAATTGTTTCTCTTCTTGTATATTCTACCGTTCGCTGCATTAGGACATTCAGTGAAAGGTGAGATAAAAATGGAGAAAAAAAAATAAACGAGGCCCCTTTTCTGCACCACCATCATGACAGGTGCCTTAGAAGCAGCACCTTCACCTGAATCGAAATGTCATCGGCGGTAGATCTTATCCCCGTAATTCTCCTGTAATAAAAACTCCATCAGCATTTCCATTTATAAACCCAGTTTAATTCAACTGTAAAAATTTGCTCAAGGCTGAGATTTGTAATATAAATTCAAAGCTTGCAAGCAGTTTCCTATTAAAGAAAAAGTTCCACAATTTGAAAATAAATTTGGCCATGTTTCAGCGCACTGAGAGCATCATGCACCTCCCAGAACTTTCTGTATGACGGGCATTAGTGGGAAGGCGTCTTGGCACGGTCTAATGAGATCATAAACCTATCTATCTAAAAGCATGTATTGGCGCGTGCTGTAAAATTGGGTTCATTTCTTAGAAAACATGCTCGCTCTCTGTCTTTGGAACTACAGTGAGTTGTCAGACAAGGAAATGCTGCCTGTAGAAATACAGCATTTACTCAAATCTAACGCTCACCATTTCCAATCATATTTCGTCTCCAATATCGGGGTGCGTATCAGATTCAGTGGTGCATTAAATATGGGTATGTGAATGCTTCTCATTCTACATAAACCTAAAAGGTGCATGGTCCAAGTAGCATAGCTAGAAGGGGGTCCAAGCAGTCTTGGAGGGAGCCTCACCCCTTCGGAGCCATTCCAGGTAGGAAGAGCATTCCAGGTAGAGAGCCGTACGGCTCTATCTGGAATGGCTCCGAAGGGGTGAGGCTCCCTCCAAGATATACCTGCTTCAACCCCGCTCTAGCTAGGTCCTCTCATATCATACAAGGTAAGATGCAAACAATCTGGTTACGATGGAGTAAATGGTCCGACAGTACAGCTAACGTGGAGTAGAGCCATCGAGTGTGCACCCAGAGGTTCCCTCCACAAAGCTCACTTCTGTTTTCGATCAGGCGGCCCCCACTGCCGGATGCCTCTTCCCCTTCTCCTCTTCTTTTTCTGGCATTTCCCACCGACAGGACGCACGCGGTGATAATGAGACACTGATATAGTTATCACGCCGTTGCGAGACGCTGCACAGAAGTGGCGTTAAACAGCCGATCACGAGCGCAGCCGTGATCTTTCTGGAAAGAAACTTGCCACTGCTTGACACAATGAGATTCCTGCCAAGTGCAAATTTTTGCAGCCGAAAGTAGTGATTATCTTACAAAGGCCCCAAATTCTAATTGCTGCGGAGTGTCTTTCCAGTGGGTGGACTTTGGAGCGATGGAGGCCGCTCTTCTCCGTCTTAAGCTGCTGCTCAAGCGTGCCGCGGATCCTCCAGAGGCAGCTGGGTGGACTCCCTCTTGGAGTGCAGAAGTCCTTTTTAAAATGAGTGCACACTCCAACTCCTGGTGCCCCTTCCCCTGCCTCCCTTTGTATTCCATACGCAGTTTCCACCATGGCCTGGGTTGGAGGAAAAAATCCTATTTGAGCAGAAAAGGGGCAATTAGGAGAGTTGGATCCCAGAGGTGGGTTCCGAAAAAGGATTTTTGGGTTGTGTTCCATGTCGTTGATGTTGAAGGATTGGACACTGAATTTATTAAGACAGGCTAATCCACCAGGGAAAAGAGGGGCAAGGTTAAGGGAAAGCAGAAGTGGAAAAACAAATGTAAATTGTAATAAGTAAATTATTCAGACAGGGCAACGAGGAGGTGGGGGCTCCTCTCCGCACCCTTCCAAATGCTCAGCAGGAAGAAAGCTGGAATTTGTCATTAATTCACTGGGAAAAGAGCCAGGAAGACCCACCAAAAAGAGGCAGGAGGTGGGGTGGAAAAATGAATCATTCTTTGGAAAAGAGCACTGAGCTTTTCGGCTCCATTTCCAGGCTAATAGGCCGAAGGAGGTGAGGGGGGCAAAAGGAGACCTTGATCCAAGGGGTGTCCCTTTTGGACGGGCAGACAAAAACCAGCCTCACTCCCCAGAGTCTCTGCCAAGGAGTTTGGTCCAGATCCTCCCCACAATTCCCTGCAGTTTCAGAAAGAAAGCCCAGAACGCTCACACTCGCCTCCCCTCCGCGATGATTATTTTTTTCCTAAAGTGTGCTAATTAAATCATTAAAATTTTATCTTCGCTTAGCCATGGATAAAAACATTTGAAACGTTTCATTAGCATAAGCTACCAGGGAGGCTTGTGAAGCCAGGAGCATTTGTAGGGTGGGGGGGGGGGGGCGAAGGGGGAGGTGGGAGACGGAATAAGAAGAGATGTCTCTCCTCCAGGTTTGGAAAGCAGGGCAGGATTTGGAGTCCCACAGTGCAATCCTAGGCTTGCCTACTCAGAAATAAGTCCAGTTGTGTTCGGTACGGATCTACTCTCAGGAAAGAACATGTCGGATTGCCTTAGTGGAAGAAGAGTGTGCAGAAGTTGCACGTGTCCATCCTGGCCTGTCCATCACTGCTTATGATGGGTCTGTGCAATCTCTATATTTTCAGTGCAGGGTCCCTTTGAATGCCACGTGCAAGGGAGGGCACCAGAATGCAGGCACCAGAATTTTGGTCTTGTGTGCCCCCCCTGGCATCTGGTGGGCTGCTGTGAGATATAGGAAGCAGGACCAGATGGGTCTTTGGCCTGATCCAGCGAGGAAGGTGCTCCTGATGTATCTTGGATGGGGCTATTTTGAACTGGAAAATGGCTATAACTGAAAGAGTTGAGGAGCCTCTTCTTGCATATCTTAATCCTCAGATGACCAAATGGATTTACTGACCGGCAATGATAATTTATGCAAATTAGGCTATTTTTAGATGGTCATCTAAGTTTAAGAACATGAGAAGAACCAGGAATGACATGAAGTGTCAACAAGAGGGGAAAGCACTCTTAGGTGTGAGATCAGGGGTGCGCCAAGCATGTTCCTGCCTGGCGTAGCAAGCGGGGGCCGTGGGGAGCAGCCTGCCCCAGGTACCAGGCCCAAAGCGGGCGCCACTAGTCTGTGATACCGTCATGCAGCTGGTCGACCCACGGCAGGCTTCTGGAGGGTGTGTCTACTGCCTTTCTGCCTTTGGCAGCCCTACACAGTTCTGTTTCTGCCATAAGGAAATATTCTGCTGACAGTTTCACCCCCTCTTGGGCATTTCATCATCTGCTGATAATGAAAAAGCTGCAATAACTATAGGGAAAATGTGTGAAATAGAGATCCCCTCCCCCTTCTCCTGCCCAAGTCGTAAACACCACGATTACTCGAAATCTTATAAAGGCTGCCAAAGAAAAGCACAAATGAATGTAAAGTGTCTCCACCCAAAGCACGGCACTGCAGAACGGCTGTTCTGTGTTGCAAAAGCTTTGGAGACAGCCTGTGGGGGGCCCAGCACGTCGCTGTGAATGGCTACGATAGGCCCAATCCAGAGCAGCATTTGTGCCGACATAAGCGACGTCGCATCGATGCAAGAGGCAGTTGCGTTGACGCAGTAGCACCGGAGAGCCTCTGTGTTGAGGCCAGCAAGCAAAAATGGGTTGCGTTGACACAATGACGTGAGAGACTCTGATGGCGCAACTGCATCGTTGTTAGCCGTTAGGAGGGGACGTAACAGAGGCGTGATGGCGGCATGGTTCCCATTGACATAACTACTCCGTATCCAGAGCAGGTTCAGAGGGCACACAGACCCTCTCCTATGCCTTTCCACTTGTACCACCTCAAGCGGTGGTGCGCGAGGAGACCCATAGGGATCCATGTTAAGCCAGAGGAAGGGCTGGGGACTGAAAATTTCTCAGCTTTCCGGCCAGCATTTGCCCAGCCGACCCTGAGAGTAGCCAACCCCAGAGTAGGCAGGGCACCCTAGTGACAGGCCAATCCTCTGGCATCTACCCTCCCATAAAAAGCCCAGCCTCTGGACCCCCCTCCCCCTTCAGAGAACAGGGTGCATGGCACAGGGCTTTGCCACTCTGACTGGACACTTTGCTCTCGAGGAGCACTCTCCCCACCCACAAACATCCCTCACCAGGCACAGATCCAAAGGGGCACAAGATATGTGAGATGGAAATAATGATAGACTGTGGCCTTTTGAGACAATTGTTTTTGTCTTTCTCCCTAGGAGCTCCAACCAGCTAACTGTTGGGGGGCAGCACTGTTTACATTCACAAACCCCCCACCAGTGAAGGGGCTGGCACACCTGCTGGAAAATGCTTTGAGTTTTCTATGCCAGTTTTCCAGTCCTCCCAATGGATGTCCCAGGTAAGGAGGGCAATGGAGTGGGGGGGGGGCAATGGGGTGCACCCACAAAGACTCAACACAAAGACCCACCAGGTAACACAAAAGACTTTCACTCATGGCAGGTGTGTTGTTTCCTCCACTCTCAATTTGCAGGTACAGTCCCTCCTCTGCTCCAGCCAGGTAAGTCAATGGGGGGCACAACACTTCTGCACCCAGCTGCAATAGGGGGGTAGGTGTAGAACCCCCTGCACAACAGGCAGGCAGGCCTGCCCCCCCCCCCCTGCACAGGGAGACCCAACTGCCTGCCACAGCCAGCCAGCAACTGCTGCCCAGGTGAAGCTCCTTCCCCACCAGGGCTGCCCAGCCATGCCTGGGCACTCCTGCTTGACAGCTTCTGACAGCCTTGCCCTGTCTGTCCATCACGCTTCGGAGCCACTCCCGCACCCTGACACCCTGACAGCTGGTTGCCCAGGTAAGCAGGAGGGGCTGTGCAGGTGTTAGTGGTTGAGGGGGTGTGAGGGAGGGTCTCCAGCCCAGGTGCTACTTACTGGCTGCCTACTGAGCATCCCAGAAGGAGCAGCCTTGTGCTGGTCACTGCTCCGGAGCAGCTCCGGGCAACCCTGTTTCCTGCTTCTCTGGAAGCAGCCTCCGTCTCTGCTCTGGCAACGTAAATACGGCTCTCCTCCCTGCACTTACTCTGGCTTGTGCCCCGAGAGAAATGGCAGCCACAGCTATTAACCCGAGATGTTTGTTAGAGAATAATGACAGAGGACAATTTTTTGATTTCAGCGGAATATTCTGAGGGTTGAAGGGCTGGCTGGAGGAGACGGTGTCAGCGCAGAAGCTAATTGCTGATCACTATGGATGTGGCCTTCGGTTTCGGAAATGCTGTGTTGGTTTGGATGGAGTGCAGCCATCAGACTGCAGTGCTTGGCCTTGATGCGGTGACTGTCTGGGGCTCCAGAGCAGGAGGTCTCCAAATCCTGGCAGGGTCAGAGGTGGGCTGCAGGGAGCTTTTAACCAGCCCATGACTGGCCTCTTGTCCCAACCCAGTTGACCAAATGTGACTGGATGGTGGGCAAAGGGAAATAGGGGTCCAGTAAAGGGTGTGCTTTATTTCCATGCTGTGTGCTAGTGCTTGCAGAAATGCTGGACATTTGAGCTATTTATTCATTAATCTCAGTTCCATCTCTAATTTATTTATTTAAGCTGTATATTTAAAATAAATTTTTCCAGCTCTCAATGCTGTGCTAGACATTTGATGCGACCCTTTGGATGAGAAATTTAGAGACTCCTGATCCAGAACATATGCAGAGTTCACCTTCACTGTGAATCATCTGGTGGAGTGAGGATAACTTATAAGAACATAATAAAAATAAACTGAGTTATGCTCAACTCCGTCTCATCCAGAACCCTCTTCCTTCTGCAGCCAAAAAAACTTATGTGCACAGCTTGATTCCTGCTGTTGTGATCGAGGCCTCTGAGAGCAATTTTATTGGGTGTCCAAAGTTTCTTTGGGGACCCTTCAAAAGGGGCGGAGGAAACAGAGTGGGGGTATCAAGGAGGGCAGAACTGGGCCCAAATCAGCCTCCCTTTTGATCCTTGGCCCAGGTCCAGGTACAAACTACCCTCTCTAAACCTCTCCCAATGGACCCTTGTTGCAATATCCTATGAAAAAATCATTGGGCAATTACTTTTGCATTTATTCATTTGGGGACACGTGTCTCTGAAGGAGGCTTCCCACCCCCCAAAAAACAGCAGTTACATATGAAAAACACAGAACAGCAGTTAGGAAATAAAAGCCCCACCAGAACAGATCACTGGAAGAACGATCCCAGTTGCGCAGAGCGGAGGGTCCCCGGTGTCGACTGAACTGAACTTGCCCCCAGATGGCTAATTGCAAGGTTGCTGCCTGTGGGTCTCCCCGGAGAGGGAGAGTCCAAGAACCTGGCGCCGCTGTCGGCTAAGAGCCCTTGAGAGAATCCCCCACCACAAACACATCTGACCCCCTGGACAGCTAATGGACACCACCACATCTTGGGGAAGAGGGTTGCCATTGCACATCTTGCCATGACACACTGTGACACACTGACACACTCTGGGCACAATCCAGAGTAACTACAGGGAGTCCTTCCTCCAATGTAAGAACAATTTACTCTGGATTGCAATATGAATTTCCCATAGGTTTTCACTAGGTGGTGCCGTAACTATGTCGATGTAAATGTCTCTTACATGCTTCCGTAGTTACTCTGGATTGTAGGGTCGGTCCCCCAACCTGCTCCCGGCAGATTTTTTTAGCCTCGATCTTGCCATCCCCCTTTGGTGGCCTTTTCCCCCCAAACAATTCTGTGAACCTAAAGTTGCCAACTTTCTTTCTTTAGGCTCTGCTGCTGTACTTTTACCATCGCCCTGAGGAGCATCCAAGCAGAGGGGTGTTTTTTCCCCAGCCAGATCCTTCCACACCGAAAACAGCATCAGCTGCATAAAGTCAGTTTTAACAGGAAAATGACACACAAAAAGCAAGTATCTCCAGTGTCAAGAGATGCCTGAATTACCGGCTAATCCCCAGCTGCCAAATCTGCCCCTGGAGGCCATGAATCAACCCCACCCCAGGGTCAGGCTGGGACGCAGCAGGGTCTGGTGCTGGGGCGTGCCTCAGTCTCCCTTTGAGGAACCTGGGAGTGTACAAAGAACAGATTGCACAGGGAAAAACCTGCCTCCCATCACCACAAGCCCTACATTAACATGGAAGAAGCCGTGCCCTCATCACAGCCCCACCCCAAAAAATGTATAGACATTGCGGGCCGGTTCAGTTATATACTCGGATTTGTCTGCAAGATGAGACCTTAAAATGTGGCTCAGGTAGACAAATGATAGATTATTTCCCCACAACTCCTGACAGGGTTGAGAGATTGCTCTTTGGAAAGCCTTACATCTTCAGCCGCCCCCCAGCACTACCTACCCACCCACCCACCCCCACAAAAGACCCATTTGGAAGCTCAAAAGCCAAACTGCGGCAGTAGTTTTAATGTAATGCAACAGCCACCGAGAGGATTAGCGTAAGATTAGATTTTGCCAGCGCTGTGGAGACCAAGGTGTACTGTAAATCTGCGGTGGGAGCTTTGCCCGCACATCCGGCTGTCGTGGGATTGGCTCTTGTGCAACGTAAAGGAATGGCACCAGACCCTCGGCAGACACTCAGATTCCAACCTGGATGAGTCATGTGCGCACCTGGCGGATACCTGGAGGAGCCTGAGAACTTTACTTTGCGGGGGAGACTTATCGCAGCCTGTCATGCCAGGAACGTTCCCCCCCCCCCGCCACACACACACACCCACCGCCACTGGAGAGACGTGTTCATTGATTGCGGCATTTACTTCCTTCTTTGTGGGTAATTTGAAACCATGGGACAAACTGGAGCAAAGAGTGGCTTACTGGGACTGGGTTGCATCTAAAGAATGCTGGTCACGCCTTATGCCCCCAGCCCCCTCCTACCCTCCGTCGTGATGCGGCCGCACTTACATAAGAACCTAAGAGCCCTGCTGGATCACGTCTGGCCCATCTGGAGCGTGCATGGCCTCCTATGGTAGGGGAGAGACAAGATGGCCAAGAGGAAGAAGAGCTCCACACCAGCAGGATTAGACTGTCAGGTCCTTCGAAATAAATGGGACTGAAGTCAGTTCTAAACGTGGCCATTTTATTCCTCTGTCATGTAGGACTTCCTTTGGCTGTAACCTAAACCCTTGTCATCTGATTCAGTGCTTTGGGGTCTGGGGAGCTTCCCCCCATTGCAAGCACTTTCCTTCAAAGCAAGTCCCCCAAGCACCCCAGTGATCAATAACATGACCTTTCTGGCATTTCCTGAGTGTGTGTCTCAGTGTCTCAGGACCAAGACAGTGTCTCGGGACACAACTTCATACAGGGTGGTTGGCTCCAGCTGAAGGCAGTTGGAACTCCTGAGAGTTTGGCAGGATTGCCTTGCAAGGAAACTTCCCGGCCACCCAGCTGTGCTGTTCAGGTTAAGGCCCAGGACTGGGATTGCCGCAGGATCGACCGCTCCAGTGGGCTGCGGTGCTGAAACATCTCTTTGCCTGGGCCACGGGGTTCCTCCTCTTGGAAGCAATTTCTCTGAGCTCAGGTGGAGGCCAGGCAAGGAATGGCAAGAACACCAGCTTCCCGTCTTGCAGGAAGACCCTATTTCAAGTTCAGTGTAAAAAGAAATGTAAGCTGGGGAGGGGCTTGCCATTGCTTAGGGTGGTGCAAGGGCTGGTATTTATATTGCTTGTCTTTGCAAAAAGGTGGTACTTGGCTTGCTTGCCTGAGTCACCTAGACTTCTTTGCCTCTGTGGTGCACTGACAGGAGGTGACCATATAACACACTGAGGTTCTATGGCCACTGCAACAATCCAGGATGGCTTCTGAGCTAAACGGATGCTTACAACTCAAGGATGCTCACAAAATGCAGACCTGGACTTTCTCTTCTAACTTGATCTTGTCTCCTAATAATGCTGTCTCTACTGCCTCCAGGTTAGGATTGCCATATGCCCTGGAAAACAAGGACAGACCTGATTTAGGGGATTGTGTTCAAATACTAGCGAATGGGATTTTGTGGAAGTCCCAATTTTGTGGAAGAGAATTATGGCAACCCTACTCTAGGTGTTGCTGGGTGTCTTGTCTTATCTGTCTCAGAATTTGTACTCTGCACAGCTACAGCCTTAGACAGCCTGCTATCACATGGGGATCTCCATTGTGGACAGTTGCTACCACTGGTACACCTAAGGGGAATGGGGATCAATTGCCCCGGGCACCACACCTGGAGACATCAAGTGATGCCTTCCTGAGGCCAAGGGAGGCTGTGCTTCCCAAGCCTTCCAAGGCTTGCCAGATACCTTAGAAATGTACTTTCAGTTCTCCCCAGAACCAGAAGTGCTTTGTTTTTTTTTGGGGGGGGGGCATTAATTTTTGTGTGTGCCCTGAGTGCCAGGGGCTGCGGGTGGCGCAAGTGGCTAAGACACTGTGCCTGTTAACCAGCAGGCCAGGGTTCGAGACCCGGGTCGGCCCCACAAGGCAGGGTGAGCTCCTGTCCTTAGCCCAGCTCTACGATGCAGCTGGATCCAATTGTATTGGCTCTGCCTTTCCACTGGACTAATTCATGGCATGGAGAGGGGGGATTTGCTGCTTGGGTAACAGCCTCTCCTCCATGACAATCCAACCCAGGCTTTGGTGCTTCGCATGCAGCGTATGCAGCGCCCAGCACGATACCAGAGTCTTCCAAGACTGACGGGGGCCTGCTTTTGCCCTGAGTGCCAGATGGCAGAGCCATACTACTGGCTGCAAGTCTATACAGCATTTCATTTTCAACTCAACTTCTAGCTCAGAGCGAAAAGCTCACCTTGCCTCTCCCCCATGCTTTGTTTGCTCACCCATGTCATTTACTTATTTTCACCCTGAATTGAGACTCCTATGGATCGCAGTGCTTTCCATCTATCTTTAAAATATGGGAGCTCAGCTGCTAATGCTCTGCTTTACATCGCCACACGTTTGGGGGCCGATAAGAAAACCAAATCTCTGCTTCCTGAGCATGGCGCTATCTCTCTGCGATGTGCCACGGTCCTTACTCCACTGGTAGCAGAGGGAACCAGCCGATGAGGAAACCTCCAGACTAAGCTGAATTTTTAAAAATTACAAAGTGCAAGATATATCTTCCCACCTTCTTTCCTCGTCTCCTCCCTTCACTGACTTGGTCTCAGGGGTGGGGGAATCAGGGATGAATTATTTATCCAATGATAAAAATGGGAGTGCTGGAGGGGGGAGCAGAAAAAAATGTCTGCTTTACTCCCAGAAAACAGTTGCTTCCATTTTCAGCAAATGTCACTATAAGAGGGTTAATTTTTTTACCTTGTGATTTTCGGGTAATGATGTTCTTCCATTCCTGGAGGAAAGTTTTATTGGTTTCAAAAACAATATGAGGAATAATGATGCGGAGATGCATATTGAGGGTGAATAGGGGCAGTTGAGCACCGCCATCCCTAAATGAGACGTTGGAAAGTGTGCATTTGCAAACATCAAACAGCCTCGTTTGCCGTTAATTACAGGCACCTGCAGCAAAAATGGTGCGAGCGAAGCATTTCAGGATATTTTTCTTCTTCTTCTTTTTTTTGGCTGCAGTTAGAGATGTCAGGCCTGCGTTTCCCAACTGTCAGGGAAGTGGGGTTTTTCTCACGCAACGCCTGCCAGGGGGAAGGGGGATTGCGCAGGTCTCGGTGTTTTCTTTCCCATCTGTACTCAGAGGTTGCTTGAATCGGTCTCCAAGCCGCAGTTGAGTTCAATCTTCATGTCCAGGACACTGCCTGGCAATAAGGCGATAATGGCGAAGACACGAGCGGCTCTTTGCAGTGCTTTGCCTCCCCTGCCAGGCTGTGGCCAGAATTAGACAGTCCCTGCTGGGGATTTGCACACCAGCGTGATGTGACATTGTGAACAGTGGGCTGAGGTTTCAATTCCGAGGCCACAAACTGATGGCGCATCACCTGGAATGACTCATTTTTATCTCGGACTGTGTAACAGATCTGTGGACAAGAAGTGACCTCCATGGTATCCTATCCCCCTTTTTGGCCCTCCCGGCATTACACAGAACATCCTGCATCTGGGCCAGTGATAATGCTGGCACGGATCCAAGAATCCCATTGATCAGGCTATGGCTTTATCCAGCATAAAGGAACAAAAGCCCCCATACCTAAGTAGACCTCCAGTGTTTCTCAGACTTTGTCTTCACAGGGTCCACCTGTCTGTCTGACAACTACCTGCCTCACAGGGTTGCTGTGAGGATTGTCTATGGCAGTGCAGGTACATGCAGAGACTCAGCACTCCAGTGACCAACTGAGTCCTTGACTCAAAAAGTGCACCTGAATTTTGTTGTATACTTGTGTACATTAAATGTACATTTAATAACATTAAAGTTGGCTATCATCATCATCAGTATAAAGTACCACCAAAAGTAACTGGAGATGCCATTATTTGTGTGAGGGATGCCAGATAAAACACCAGAAAGATGCCCAGAGTGGACAGAAGGGCTTTCTCAAGCATCATTTGGAGCTCTGCCTGCCAAACCAAGACTCCTACTGCTGCTAGTTCCATCCTGTTCTTGGTCTCGGTGCCAAATGTCAGGGGTCCAGAGGTCCTGCCAGTACCACCAGCCAGCACCTCAAGTGACACTGATGGTACCCATACCACTGACTGAGAAACTCAGCCCACTGTGCCGACTACAGTGTGGGCCACGCAGCCCAGATGCACCAGTGCTCGTTCGGACGGGCTGCCTGAGAGCAAGTGGGCTGGAGTGAATCTGTCTGATGCTGCCTGTTTTCCAAGCCATGACGCCTCCCTCTGTATTGCTGCTGCGCGAAACCTTTTATTCGGATAGTGTGTGTTGAAGAAAACAGCAGCAACAACAACTGGGGCAAAAGCTCCCTAGAGCTGGAATTAAAATGCATAGGTTGCCGCTTAGAGAGCCGGAAGGAGTGTTGATTTGGTCTCCTTGCAAACGGAAGTTTGACACTCTTCACATGCTGTCATGCCGGAGGACTGCACGGTGGGCTCCATCCTTTGCTGTTGTGTGGGTGTTACTCATCTAGTCCTTTGTGTGTTGTTTCCTGAACCCTGAATTCTGATCGTGGACTCCACGCAAGTTACTACACAGGATAAACCTGTTTATCCAGCCCTCTGGGAAGGGTTCTTGGTGTGCAGCTGCAGGGGGTGCAGAGCACTAAATCTTGTGGTGAGCCTCACTGCAGCATGAAAGGGGCCCTCCCCGTTTGGAGCCAATCCAGATGGTGGTAGTAAAATGGAGGCCTATGCCAGGCTCCAAAAGAGAGGAGGAGGGGACCCTTGCACGCTGCTGACGAGGAGACCCTTGCACAACGTGGTGAGGCTCCCTGAAAAACTTAGTACTTTGCACCCCTCTAGCTATACCACTGCTGCCAATGTATGGTTAACATCTATTTGATTTCTGCTCCCTAACAGCCAAGTTTATCTCCATTCTGAGGCTGCAAAGGTATCCATTTTACCTGTGAGGAAGCCCTACTGACTATACCGGGACTTCCTTCTGAGTAGATATGCACAGGGTTGTGCTCTGAATGCCTCCATGAATGTGATCCCTTTGGAAAGTGGATTTTCCCCATGCTGGGTCTCTGCCAACATTCGGTTTTCCTTCCACCTTAACATATTGGCATTTGTGGTGCCTCCGCTGCATGTCTAAGGCCTGCTTTGGCAAATGATGATGAAGCCGCCTGTGATGCCAGGCATGGAGCACGTTCCCTGGAATAAACAGTCACCGTGTTTTGTATTTCTTGTTATTTTATTGTACTTTTGAGTCCTCTGTCATTTTAAAGAACCTCCTGCTTTGACAGCTAAGTGCATTACTGGCCGCTTCTGCAAAGGGTGGGTTTTTTTTCCTTTGGCAAAGTAATTATTACTTCCTCATGGACTCCCAGTGAAATATCACGGCTGCTAATATCGTGCCGTAGCTCCAGCACGTATATATTCTCATTACGCCTTTTAAGGCATTAACCGATCTGGAGGATGGAGCCGCATTCCCAAGAAGCCTCCGTCCAGCGGTCCCATGCAATTAGTTTGCTAATAAATAGAAAAGGAGTAATTGTGATGAAATGCTGTGCAACAGGACATGTCGCTGCCACGCGGGTCACTGTGCCTGAGATCCCAGCTATTTGGCAACCAAGCTGGGGAGGAAACCAAAGCAATTGGGGGGTCCAAATTTGGGGGCGGCTTGTTAATATCTCTTAATTATAATCTTCCTCTTGACAGCTCTGACCTCATTAGCACTTCCAACAGACTTCTTTATGAAAGGAGCCACCTGTGGAATGGCTGCACCTCCGACCTTCAGAACATCTGACAAAATGCTGAAGTATCTGAATAAATCTGCAAAAGGGAAGGAGAAACATCTCCCCCCCCCCATACACACACACCCAGATGTCTACGTTCTCTCTCTCTGTCTGCCCCACGGAGTAAATTGACAGCCCTCTCATTCACCCCAGAGCCCTTTAGACGGCACTCTTGGGCTACTAATAGGAGGGATCATTGCAACGAAAGGGGGTAGAGAAGAGCTGGGGAGTCTGAAGGAACAAAGCAAGAGACTGTTAAATAAACAATGGCAACAAAGATGTTGGAACAACAGTTTGGGGAGTACTTGAGCGCATGCAAACCAGCAATGGAGCTCCCTAACAGCCCTTCTGGAACGCTTCATGGTTATACAGCCTGTTGTCATTGCAGGAGCTGTGCTGTGCTTCCTCTGTAACGTTAATGGACTCCGCCACAATGGTGCCCAGGCAGCTATTGGGGTTTTTTGCTTACAGGGAGTTGAACTTCGGGAAACTGGATCTCGGGCATCAGATTCCTGATGGACCCCCTAGATTCTGTGTGTCCTGCCTAATTGACCTCGCAAGGTTTGAACACACTCTACTGAGAAGAGCTGCCCTCTTTCAGATGGAAGGTGGGACTCCATCCATGCCTGCCACTTCGTTCATGCTGAATATGCAAGTGTGAACCAGCCATCAGGTCCACAGTTATTTCCGGGTTACCCTACAATCCACAGTAACTACGGGAGCACGTAAGAGAGATTATATGTACCTGTAGTTACTGCTCCACCTAGTGAAAACCTATGGAAAATTCATATTGCAATCCAGAGCAAATTGTTCTTACACTGGACTCCCCATAGTTACTCTGGATTGGACCCATAGATTCTTTTACCTGCTAACCCTTGACAAATGAAAATAGGAACATAACTGAGAAAGGTGGGTAGATACCACCATCCCAGACAGGCAAGGCCAAAAGGAGGGTCCTTGGGAAATGTCCCCTTCTGGTGAGTCTGAGAAGACCTGAAGTCAGGTGCTTCCTTCAACACCAAAGTATAGCACAGCGTTTCTCAAAGTTGGGGTCGGGACCCCTTTTGGGGTCGCCTAGAGGTTTCCTGGGGGTCGCCTAAAGACCCCTGGTGCAGGGGGCTAGGTCAGGCTTGCCAGACCTCCGGCTGTAGCTGCACACACACTGGGGCTGACTGACAGCCTCAGGGCCCAATCCTATGCATGCCTACTCTGAAATAAATCCCATTATAGTCAGGGGAGCCTTTACTCCCATGTAAATGTGGATAGGATTGCAGCCTCAGGGCCCAATCCTATGCCCAATCCTCTGAAATAAATCCCATTGTGTTCCATATGTGCATAGAACACACATTTCACTTGTAACAATGAAAATACATCCTGCAAATTGGATATTTACGATTCATAACAGTAGCAAAATTACAGTTCTAAAGTAGCAATGAAAATAATTTTATGGTTGGGGTCCCCACAACATGAAGAACTTATAGAGGGGTCACGGCGTTAGGAAGATTGAGAACCACTGGTATAGCAGAACCTGATGGTCGGAGAGAGACGCCACGTCTTCCTAAGTGACTGAGACCAGAGACGGAAACCATGGGAAGGTTTTGTGGAATCAGCTGGGCTATCATGAGTCAACGACCTGATTCGGTTGGCTTCTTTTTTGGCTGGTCCCTTGGAGAAGCTGGTCAGACAACCCACACCAGCAAGGAATGGCTCCTGCATCTCCAGGCAGGCCTTTTGGAGACTGAAGCATCACTGGCTCCAGAGCTGGTCCCAACAAGTGAAATATGCACACAGAAAACATGGAGATTTTCCCCATGGCATAACTAGTCCTTTAAGTTATTTAAAAACACCCAGATGAACATTTCTCCCATCTCCTACTAAAGTTCTTGGTCTGAAATGTTTTTCTGCCTTGAAAATCCATCTTGCAATATCCATACTGGAGCAATCCTTTCTGCCGACCTGATTGCCAAAGGGGGAATTGGATGTTACCCTTGTGCGGACCCTGGAATATTTATTGATATTTAACATTTCGGATTCTGCAGAGAGATGCCTGTGTGCTGGAAGGAAAGGCCAGAGTCCTGCAGGTGCTGCTGGGACCAGAAGGTTATTTCAGCAAGAAGGCCTCTTTCTCTGTTTTGGATTCACTCGGAAAGGAGAACGGGATCCCTGGAGAATATCTCCGCGTGGAAACGGAAACGAATTGCACGCCTAGAAATAACTCCTCATTGGTGGAAGCTTCTATTTTGTTATTATCTGGTTACGGCTTCTAATTTAAAGCTCTTAAAACATTTAGGAAGGGCCCTTTGAAATATTAAAATGCCTTTTATAGAAATCAATGTGAGAATGAGTGCTTTTTCCTGATTCCAGCCTCTGTGATGACTCTCCCCTTGGCCGGACCCCTACGGTGCCTGCCTGTCCCCCCCGCCCCCCCTTCAGCTTTATCAATCTGTTGTGTGATGCTGGCAAAAGAACTTCTAACTGGAGTAGCAGTGGATTCATACACAACAAGGAGCTATTGGGAGGAGAAGTTTTCTCTGCTGTTTCCTATCAACTTCCATCTACTCTCCGCTTTCTTTACTGCTGGGAGGCCCTGCAGCTGAAAGGCGAGACGGTGCGAGAAATGAAAAGCGCTGAGGAAGCCAGGCAGGAAGTGATCAGGATCATTCAGGCATGTAACAAAGCGACCCCATCCCAGGTCTCCGGCAAGAGAAAGTGGTTGTGCTGGAAAGACCTTGGGCTGAAATAGCAGGAGCTCTTCTGCAGAGAAATTCAGTGCGTTTTGAAGATTTCTGCAGAAACTGGCAGGGGTGCTTTAGGACCGCAGAATCTGAAATAGGATCAGCCAAACCTGAGAGTAGAGCCAACCCCATGAACTGGCAGGGGGCATGATCAAATTCTTCTCCTTGAAACAAACCAATTGATTGGCAGGGAGACCTTTGGAAACCTTGTTCCGTGATGAGAACTGGAACTACAGGCACCCTCCACTTAGTGGACAGGTTGGAGACCGGAGAACTCTCCAAAAGTGAAAGCCGTTGAAAGATGCAAAACAACAGCCCAAAAAGTCATAGAGCAAAATCCAGAGTAACTACGGGGAGTCCTTGCTCCAATGTAAGAACAACTTACTCTGGATTCCAGTATGAATTTCGAATAGGTTTTCACTAGGTGGTGCAGTAAGTACAGGTGCATGTAAAGTCTCTTATGTGCTTCCGTAGCTACTCTGGATTTGGGGGATAATTATCCCTTGCAAAAGCCTGAGCCACAAATCAGTTAAGACATGGCCCAAATACATAGCAAAGGACAGTAAAATGAAGAAAGGCATGTGTGGGCAATGAATATCTTACCTATGGAATGACTGAAGAGAGTTCTAAGGAAATGCCAGAAACAGTCTGATCACCATGTCACTTGCAAATCAAGACCAGGGAAGACAATTGTGGCCTTTAGACCCACAGAGAGAGTTTGAAAGAGTGAAACATTTGTTGAATGAATGCGGCCTGGCTATAATTGAAAGGTGTTGAAAGAGTGGACCTGTGAGAAAATGAACCATCAGAAAGTGGGGGACGCCGGCACGCAGCAGTGGTGGCCAAACCGGGCCAGAGTGTCCACATGTCTTCTTTTTCCAGGACATGTCCCTTTTTTGCCTTGTGTCTTGGAAAAAAGCTTAATTGTCCTCCTTTTTCTTGTTGGAAAGGACCTAATAGGTCATCTAATCCAACCCTAAGTCTGTAGCAGGAATAAATTACGGTACGTGGAGTGGTTTTAAATTGAATTACAAGTTATTCAGTGTTTAAATTAAGCACATCCTTTTTAGCCACACCAGATGCTGTTTTAGGACCTCCAATCGGAGCAGGAAACCATCGTCTTTTGAGACTGAAGGATGCCAAAGAAGATATTAAGCACCTGAAAGCAATATATAAGAGTATTTTTAGATTTTATTTTGTCAGGTCCTTCATTTATCTTGGGTACCCTACATTTTGGGGGCCCTGCCCTCTTTTTTGCTTATGACTTATGGAATTGCCCTGGAATGGGCAATATAAGTAGCCTTCACTGATGTGATAATCCCCCATTTCAGAAGCAGAGGGCATTTCTGCCTGGCATTGATCGTTCGCATGGTCTTCGGACGGTGCATCTGATGGTCCTTCATTTCATCTTTGAATTGTTTGGGATGAGTCTAGATTTCCTGTGGGGGCTTCACCCAAGGAACCAAACTGGGAATACTCTGGAAACCGGACATTGCGGTGAGAGACCGACTTTCTTTCTCCCAGCCGCAGAGAGAGGAAACTACCTCATTTGAATATAGATAGGAATTGATCTTGACCTCCCTCTTATCAGCTGGAACCTGCCATCCTCTCACACAATGGCTCTTTTTTACTCCCGTGCAGAAGGCAAATATTTATCTGGCCAGAGATGGTGTTAGGAGAGAAGGTCTCCTTATGAATTGCCAGGCACCCCTCGTCCTCTAAGTGCTTTCCTAACCTTTGGGTTTTGACGTCAGCATTTCCAGCTGGTGCTTCATTCTTCTCATGAAGAATGTCCTGGAAAATGCCCTTATTTATTGTTAATCTTATTCTGTCCTTTAGAAGACAAGATGTACTGTGGAAAAAGAAGGGCGTGGAATGGATTTCCCAGTCAAGACCAGGATAGAAGTTGGTGACTGGCAGAATCATGCCGTCCCAAACCCACGTCCCCTGGCAAGCTGTCCTGTATGGAATCAGACCCTAACCCCATAGTTCTCCATAAGAACATCAGAAGAGCCTCCTTTGCTGGATCAGGCCAAAGGCCCTTCTAGTCCATCCTCCTGTATCTCACAGCAGCCCACCAGATGCATCGAGGGCACACAAGGCCGCAGCATGCAGGTGCTCCCTCCTGTGACTGGCATTCGGAGGTTGTCCACCTCTACACACACCCCTCATGGCTTGTGACCCGGGATGGTCTTTTCCTCTCGGAATTTGTCCGGTCCCTTCTTCAAGGCATTGAGATTAGATGCCATCACCACATCTCGTGGCAGGGAGTTCCACAGACCGACTACACACTGGGTAAAGAAACGTCACATAAAACCGTGGGTTGCCATAATTCTCTTCCACAGAACCGGGACAGGACCCTGTCAGACTAGCCAGTATGTGAAGAATGGGACAGTGCCAGTTTTCCGGGACTTCTGGCAACCCTCCTAGACACATCTTTTCCTGAACAAGCAATCACACTGCACAGAAACCTCAACCAAACTTGCCACTTCACAGGCCAGAGAGGTTAGTTTGGAGTCTTTCCAGCAGATGGTGGGACAAGGTTGAGTGTGGGGTTTTCCCCTTCTTTCCTTCTAGGATACCATTCAGTAACGCACATCTTCTTGGTTTTTCAGCCCGTGCAGAGAATGCTTTTGCAGAGTAAACGAATGCAGGAGGCGACGCTGAGCCTTGAGCAATCTGTAATTGGGGGAGAGGCTCAGCCGGTAATCCTTAGTACAGGAACTTCAAACATGTCCCCGTTTTCATCTGTGAAAGACTAGAGGGGATACGAATGAAGCCGATGCCAAACATGACAGAGACGGTGCTCCTTCTTCGTGGCACCAGGAAAACATCCAAGAGCAAGAGATAGGAATACTCTTCCTCCATCTGCTACCTGCTTGGCCAGGTGTGCTTTCTTCGGAGTGCATCAAAAGGCTTAAGACGCAGGTAGATGCAGTTGGGAGTCCCCAAATTGATCCGGAGTCTGTTCAGACTCGTCTGACATTTGAATCCTACCTTTCTTTGAGGAGCTTGGCAGGGGTGAGCAGGAGGGATTATCCTATTTTATCTTCACAACGCCCCTGAGAGGTAGATTAAGCCGGAGGCAAAAATGAATGATCCGCATCTTTGGAACATCAGGTGCTGGAGGATGGGAACAGCAAGGAAAAACTGCTGTGTTTGTTCCACTCTTATTAGGATGGGAAAGTGGGAAATTGCTCTCTCTCTCTCTCTCTCTCTCTCTCTCTCTCTCTCTCTCTCTCTCTGGGTGAAATCCAGAGTAACTGTGGGGATTCCTTGCTCCGGAGTAAGAACAAGTTACTCTGGATTGCAATATGAATTTCCCATAGGTTTTCACTAGGTGGTGCATTAACTACAGGTGCACGTAATGTCTCTTACGTGCTCCTGTAGTTACTCTGGATTGTGTCCTCTCTCTCTCTCTCTCTCTCATAACAGAGCAAGGAGCCAATATTTCCCTGTCCAACTGCCAGTAGCATCACTAGGGGATGTGTGGGCCCCACACTGGGTGATGCATACTGGGGTGGTGATGCAACTACCGGCCAAATTTTTAAAATCTTTGTTTTCAAATAATACCATCATGTTATATCTTTGATACGTACTTGCAGAATGCAATGAAACAAACCTCAGTGAAATATCTCGTCTACCAAAAGTTACAGCCAAAATCCCAGTGCTGCCTGGCAATGGGGCATCACCACAGCCACACCTGGGGGCATTGCATGGGAAGAGATCCACCATGGGGTGTTGCACTGATTTCCAGTGCCGGGCGACTCAAGCGCTAGTGACACCATTGCCAAGTGCCGCATTCTATGTGCTACATCATGCTGCCCCTGCATGCGTTCCTACCTAGAATTGCTACCAGACCCCGTTGGCTCCATCCCTGTCAACATACAAGAGGCTTCGTTTTGCCTGTGGGTTTCTTTTCTTAAGTGCTCCCCTCGGCCAGCGCAGACAGATTTCTGGCCTCGGCCGCTAGAGGGACGTAAAGATGCATTGCAGCATGAAAATTACAGCCATCTAATCGCGTATGCGCTGCAGAAGCAGCCAAGGATGTGGATTTCGTTCTCCAAAACTACCAGTTAGGGAGGAAAAAAAGAACACGTTGTTGGGGATGAGATATTACGTCGGAGATGGGAAGACTCTCGTTGTATCACTACTGAAACAGATAGGCCATTATCCTTCAGTGGAGTCGTACACGCCGCGCACACACACAAGAACCGTACGGAACAGGCCAAGCGTTTCGTGAATTGCAATGCAGCACTTTTGAAACGCAAAACTCCCTGGAAAACCACCTGAGTTGGGCAACTGAAAGAGAGAGTCACTGGAATCTGCTTGGTTGCTTTGCTGGAGTCTCATATCTGATTATGAATGATATTGTGGTTTATCCTGTCTCATCTGAGGGCAGGGTGACCATGTGTCATAACCATTCAAGAGGACATCACCCTCCCAAAACGTAGGACACTCAGGAAAAAGGTAACATAACAAAATAAAAGCTAAAAACACTCATTGGCGTATTGTTTGCACGTGGCTGATTTAAACACTACATTACTTATTAGTGGGCTGTGGGTGGCGCAAGCGGCTAAGACGCTGTGCCTGTTAACCAGCAGGCCAGGGTTCGAGACCCAGGTCAGCCCCACAAGACAGGGTGAGCTCCTATCCTTAGCCCAGCTCTGCGACGCCAGCTGGATCCAATTGTATGGGCTCTGCCTTTCCATTGGACTAATTCAGTGGCGTGGAGAGGGGGGGATTTGCTGCTTGGGTAACAGCCTCTCCTCCATAACAATCCAACCCAGGCTTTCGTGTTTCGCATGCAGCGTATGCAGCGCCGAGCACGATACCAGAGTCTTTCAAGACTGATGGAGGCCTGCTGTATTACTTATTATTAAATTTAAAACTATGACAAGTGCTGGATTTATGTATAACCTAAACAAGCTATAGCTTAGGGCCTCACTCTTTTGGGGGGCCCCAAAAAATCTATACAGAAAAAAACTGGATGTACATTTCCAAAATATAAGATAAAAACAAATAAAATAAAACCTACATACAGCAACAATGTTTTGTGTTGTGTAGGTCCATAAATTAGGTCCATAAATTACAATATAACATATGTTCAACAGAAAAAAGTGACAATTTGTTGTTGACAAAGCACAGCTGGACATAGAAAGGGCCCTATTACCTTAAATAGCTTAGGGCTTCATCAAACCTAAATCTGGCCCTGACTATGGGCACAATCCAGAGTAACTATGGGAGTCCTTGCTCCGGTGTAAGAACAATTTACTCTGGATTGCAATATGAATTTCCCATAGGTTTTCACTAGGTGGTGCAGTAAGTAGGGGTGCACATAATGGCTGCAATCCTAAAGACAGTTTCCTGGGAGTAAGACCCATTGAACACAATGGGCTTACTTTTGAGTAGACATGGTTAGGATTGCACCAAATGTCTCTTACGTGCTCCCGTAGTTACTCTGGATTGTGGGGAATGACATATAATTTATGGCATGTAATTTATTAGTTACAAGAAGAAGACTTGCTGCTTGCTCTGAAAGACAAGGAGGACACAAAGAGGAAGATTTTTTTCCAGGACACAAGACTAAAAAAGAGGTCAAGTCCTGGAGAAGGAAGACCTGGTCACCCTGTCTGATGGAGGAGCTCTCTCAACAGGTGATGCAAACCCTAGTGGTGCTTCTGCCCCATTCACTGTCCACCATACGGGGCCAAAGAGCCCAACCTTATGGCGACCGCAATTCCAGACGGTTCCCATCAGCACAGAACTCCCTAAAAAGTGTGTCTTGTCGCTAAAACAGTTAACACTGTGAGTTGACACAAGTTAAGCTAAAGTTGTGGGATTGCTGACATGTTGCTCTTTACCGCTGTGGACTGGCAAAGGGGAGGGGAGGTGCGGTACCACCATTCGCCCACCCGCAAGACCGCTCGCTAAAGAGGTTGTCAGTCTCTGCTTTGAATTTCCCGACTTCCGTCACTTTAAGTGAGACCTTAAATGCTCTTTAAACACAGATTTCTGAAAGTAATAGAGTCACAGAGAAGAAATGATGCCGCATGTCACATAAACCTGGATGTTAAGAGGTGCCATCATCTAGTAATGTGGTTTCCAGCCTGCCAGGATCCCCTCCTAAATGAGAATTGATTTTTTTCCTCCAGGATCCTTCTCTGAGCAAAATAAATTAAATCTACATTTAGCTTTATTTGTTTTAAAACCTCCTTGTTCAAAGGAGGCCGGATATAAAGACATTTTCTAATAAATTAACACATGATAAATTATACCAGCAGCTCGCTGAGCACTGCCAGTTATGAGATGCTTTGTGTCTGCAGAAGCAGGAGCTCCTGTCGGAAGGAGCCTGCGCATGGCTGAGGACATGTTGATTAATCGCTCTTGCTCTTAACTGAGTCAGAGGCTGATGGACTTCTCCCCCTCCCCTTATTATCACATTTTTTCTATTTGCTGTGGGTGGCGCAAGCGGTTAAGACGCTGTGCCTGTTAACCAGCAGGCCAGGGTTCGAGACCCGGGTCAGTCCCCACAAGACAGGGTGAGCTCCTGTCCTCAGCCCAGCTCTGCGACGCCAGCTGGATCCAATTGTATGGGCTCTGCCTTTCCATAGGACTAATTCAGTGGCCTGGAGAGGGGGATTTGCTGCTTGGGTAACAGCCTCTCCTCCATAACAATCCAGCCCAGGCTTTGGTGCTTCGCATGCAGCGTATGCAGCGCAGAGCACGATACCAGAGTCTTTCAAAACTGACGGAGGCTTCCTTTTTTCTATTTTTTGGGACTGGAATTGAATCCCCTTTAACATTTAAAAGGTCTATCTGAGCCAAAGAGATGGTCTCAAGTCGACAAGTTGGCACACTCGGTTCGGTTGGCACACTTGTTGGCTCAACAAGAGCTTGATTGGCACCCACATTCGCTCAACCTGCTCTCAAATAATCACAGGCGTCACTAATGTGCCTTAATGGCATGTTTGCAACACTCCTGGGCCAGCGTAAGGGACTGACCCTGACCCATCATGTCCTCTGGATTGTGCCCTTAATCAACTAATGAAATCAATACAAGCATGAACATGGCAAGATGAAGAAAAAGGAAGGCTTAGAGGCATGTCTTGTGTCAGGCGGAGAGGAATTCTGTCCTGTCTGAGACAGGGGAATGCCTCCGAAAAGGCTCACACTCCAATCCTAGGGGACAGCCATTGAGATCAGCACAATCCACGCATCTCCTGATTGGCATGGTGGCATGGGCAGGCTGGTGCATGGCTATGCACTGGTCTAACCCTCCACCCCAGCAGTGGCACAAAAGTGCCTTACACATTTTTGCAGCACCCCCAGGCCAGCACATGACTGGACTTTTGCTGCACTGCTAACCCCCAGTTACACCAGTACCAGTCCTGGCACAAGTCTGTGCTGCCCACTCCTCAGAGGTTAGGCCAGTGCACAGACCTGTGCCAACCTCCCCGTGCAACCATGGGAATGGGGATCAAGTGAGTTGTGCTCGTCTAAATTGGTTAGGGCTGCAATCCTGAAGACACTTTCCTGGGAGTAAGACCCATTGCACACAGTGGGGCTTACTTTTGAATAGACATGGTTAGGATTGTCCTCTAGGTTTGTGTCCTGAGTTTGATCATTTCCCTATCTATCTATCTATCTATCTATCTATCTATCTATCTATCTATCTATCTATCTATCTATCTATCTATCTATATCTATCTATCTATCTCTCTATCTCTCTATCTCTCTATCTGTCCCTTCCATATCTATCTATCTATCTATCTATCTATCTATCTATCTATCTATCTATCTATCTATCTATCTATCTATCTATCTGTCTGTCTGTCTGTCTGTCTGTCTGTCTGTCTGTCTTATTTACTGTATTTACTTGAATCTAACACTCACCTTTTCCAGCCGAATCCAGTCTCCAAAATCAGGGAGCACATTAGATTTGATGGTTGATTTGAGTAAATACGGTATTTTGGTTACAAGTATACGGTGCACATTAGATTTGATGGTGAATTATATTCAGGTAAATACAGTACAGTGGTGCCTCACATAAGAAGTTTAATTCATTCTGAAAGCATGCTTGTTATGTGAAACGCTCTTTATGTGAAGCGGATTTTTCCATAGGAAATAATGGAAACTCAGACAATTCGTTCTAGAACCCCAAAAATATTCATATAAAAATATTAACTGAAAGTGAAAACGATGACAAAGCACACTGAATTCAAAACATGCATTCAGTGTGCATGGTCCTATGAAGTCTATTTAGGCTGCAATCCTAAAGACACTTTCCTGGGAGTAGGACCCATTTAACACAATGGGACTTACTTCTGAGCAGACATGCTTAGGAGGATGCAATCAAAGACACTTTCCTGGGAGTATGCCCCATTGAACACAATGAGGCTTACTTCTGGGTAGACATGCTTAGGAGGCTGCAATCCTAAAGACACTTTCCCAGGATTGTGGGAAATGGGGCTTACTTCTGAGTAGACATGGTTAGGAGGCTGCATGGAGGATAGGGACTTACCTGGTCTGTTGCTGGAGGCTGGTGGGGACACTTGGGGGCAGTTAGTGGCAGCAGTGCGCTGGCTGGCAGCCCTTTAAAACAGGCTCCGTGCAGAGCATCAGAGCAAAGCAACTTGGGGGCAGTTCCCTGGGCTTGTTAAGTGAAGTGGGCTTGTTAAGTGGAGCACGCTCCCAGCAGGAATTTTTCAACTATTCTGTTCACAAAGCAGTTTACAAAGAAAATGAAAAAATAATGGCTAATATGGTGGTTTTTACTCCAGCTATTTGGACAGGAGGGCTGTGGGTGGCGCAAGCGGTTAAGACGCTGTGCCTGTTAACCAGCACAGAGACCCGGGTCAGTCCCCGCAAGACAGGGTGAGCTCCTGTCCTTAGCCCAGCTCTGCGATGCCAGCTGGATCCAATCCTATTGGCTCTGCCTTTCCATTGGACTAATTCAGTGGCGTGGAGAGGGGGGATTTGCTGCTTGGGTAACAGCCTCTCCTCCATAACAATCCAACCCAGGCCTTTGTGCTTCGCATGCAGCGTATGCAGCGCCAAGCACGATACCATAGTCTTCCAAGACTGATGGAGGCCTGCTTTTATTTAGACAGGAGTCTTTCCCAGCCCCATCTAAAACTCTATAATGTGAACGTACATTCGGGCAGAGGGACTGTGGGTGGCGCAGAGGTACTGTGGGTAAGACGCTGTGCCTGTTAACCAGCAGGCCAGGGTTCGAGACCCGGGTCAGCCCCACAAGACAGGGTGAGCTCCTGTCCTTAGCCCAGCTCTGCGACGCCAGCTGGATCCAATTGTATTGGCTCTGCCTTTCCATTGGACTAATTCAGTGGTGTGGAGAGGGGGGATCTGCTGCTTGGATAACAGCCTGGCCTCCATATCACTCTCCCCATGCCTTTGTGCTTCGCAGGCAGCGTCGAGCACGATACCATAGTCTTTTGAGACTGATGGATGCCAATACAATACACACTTGGGCAGAGAACCACATCACTTATATTAAAGACAAAATTGATCTAGAAAATATTTTTGTTATCCAGTTAATTGGGGGAAATCTGCTTTTGGTCAAAGTGTTTTTCACTGATAAATTTACATTAATCTATCATCAAGACATTGCAGTCTCTGGAAAAACCAACATGAATTATGGGGAAATTTATTAGGAGGAGATGATTCCTTCAAGGAGGGAAGTGATGCGCACGTCGACACTTGAGTTGCTGGCAGTGTCATTGTGAGAAATACATCCGAGTGGCAAAGGAGCGAGGAAAGGCTTCGATTTGCTGGAGGTTCTGTTCAAGCGCCCGGCCTTAATGAGCTTGCTCGCGTTAGAGCCATTGTGTATGTGTGTTTACAGCTGCGTCTTAGTTAAATGTTTGGCTTGCATTATTTATAGAGGCTTAAAACTCAATAAGGCAAATTTTGAAAAACAAGCTGCGGGGTGATGAAACCCAGGGACGGAGGAAATATATGTTTTCCAAAAATAATCTAACGGCTCCAGCGCACCGTTGCATACCAAACAGGAGCAGCCACCGGGAATAGATGCTCCTACCCGGAAACGGCATGCTTTGGGATGTGCTTGAACCTCACTTGCACCAGAGCTGAGCAACAAATTCAAGAGCTTCTCCTGCAGACTCTCTGCGGGGCTTGGGCAAAGCTTCTGATCTCACTTTCCAGAAGATACCAGTTCTTCCAAGATTCTCTGATCTATGTAGGGCATGCAGGGGGTATAACTTCCTCGACTAAGAATAAGGTCCAGGTTCAACCCCTTTTACAAGAAGAATTCCAAGTAGGGTTGCAGCCGGGGAACCCTACTTGGTTCCATCTCAAATGCTGTACCACTGTAAGTACAGTGTCAAGTGTCATCTCTGTTACTGCCAGGTTGTCTGAAAAAGATCTTCTGCTGACACCCTGTAGGGGGATTGGAGCCGACTATTCTGGGCAATAGAGCTCAATCCTAACCATGTCTACTCAAAAGCAAGCCCCACTGTGTTCAGTGGGTCTGAGATATAAATCCAGAGTAACTCCAGGAGCACGTAAGAGACATTTACATCAACGTAGTAACGGCAGCACCTAGTGAAAACCTACAAAAAATTCATATTGCAATCCAGAGCAAATTGTTCTTATGTCAGAGCATAGTTACTCTGGATTGCGCCCTTACTCCCAGGAAAGTGTCTTCAGGATTGCGGCCATAGTTAACCTTCTATTCCTAGAGACCCCAGCACAGCAGTTATGTGGTGTCCTTCCTCTTCAACAGCCAGTACCAGATCCGGACCCATGACTTGATTTTTGGTGGGTCTCCAGAAAGTGATGGAAAGATCAAATTGCCTCAAGCCCTATTCAGAAATCAGATGCTGGAAATGCTCATTACCCTGCAAAGAGCTCAGCTTCTGCAGTTTGCAAACATGTGTAAATATCAGAGTAATTACATATAGATGAAAGATTGAATCTTGGACTTTTTGATCTGCAAAGCATGTGCTCAACTGCTGGATAATAGTGGAGTTATTGGAAAGAGTTCCGGGTTCTTACATATTCAGCACATTCCATGAGCGTAATGCACAGGCACACCGATATCGCTCATGGCGTCGTGTTCTGTTTGGGAATCATTACTTTTGATTCATCTTTATTCTTACGGTTTGTCATGAGCTTTAGAAACATGCTTTCCTTACCAAGAAAAGTTGCTTTATTTTCATGTTGCCCACCACAACTGTTGTTGGGCATTTCCAAGTACTGCTCCCCCAAGGACAAGTAACTGGAAGTTCTGGGGGGGATTTTATCAGCATCCAAGCAAAGTCTACTTCATGCAAAAATAAAAACAGAGAAGCAGAGTTCTCCCCCCCCCCCCCCTCTGACAACATGTTTTAATGTCTCTGGCAAGACCAGGACAGCAATATGCATACTGATATTCTCGTAGGGCTCAGTACAGCTGCCTTGCAAAATGTCGCTGTGAAACTCATGACAATTGCGACCACAAAGCAGAAACACATGCAAATTACTGGAACTGGGTAAAAGGGGGGAAACCATGTCCTAAGCTTGCCGTTAGTCAGACGTTCACATCCTGAAAATCAGGACCCTTAAATCAGCAGGCATTCTTCGCATGGGTGCATTGAGTGTTGTTACTCAGAACTACAACATCCAATAACAACAAAATAGGACAATTCAAAGGATACTTCTGGAATGCTGCAAAAGGGTGACCATATAGAATGGAGGACCAACCTACACCGGCCTCAATTCCCTCTTCTGTGCAATCCCTTTAAGCCACCACTTCCATTCCATATGGTTACCCTGTTATCAGCTGTAAAGAGAATTGGGCTGCAAACATAAAGACACATTCCTGGGAGTAAGACCCACTGGACACAATGGGGCTTACTTTTGAGTAGACATGATTAGGATTGGGTTCTTGGTTTGGAAGCCACCACCTCATCTTTGCACCTTTCTGAACCCGAGTCGAGCAGCTTCTCTCCCCGTTTCTGTTTTGCTGAAGCTCCGAAACTTGTTCTCTCCGGATCCACTGCAAAGACATCCAGTAATGGTGGGACTTCACCCATTCACATAAAATGACTGAAGGGCCGATGTGGGGTGTCGGGATGCTGTGAATGAGCAAGTACTCTAAGTGAACACGATAAAAAATAAATCAAGGATGCCGCATTGCCAAAATGGGCTTTGTTCATTTATTTCTGACAAGTTCGAGTTTAGCGTTAATTATTCATCAGCCTTTGCAGAGTACGAGCAAAATGTACCGCTACGTACTTGGTGAAAATAATGAAGGCCGCGGAGCAGGGAGATCAGGTGGCAACTTAAATCTCAAGCATCTCTGCAGGGAAAGTGGGGGGGGCAGCAAGTTGACTTTGCAAAAGTGTCTGGGTTTTTTATTTTAAACTTGCTCCATTGCAACTGCACATAAGGTGCCAATTTCTGTCCAACCTTGCCATCTCTGAACAGGATCTGTACCCATCACGGTGTCTGCCAGGACTCCCTGTGTGAGTGGGGTCTTGGATCTACCCTTCAGTGTGACTGAGGGTA